>PVJD01000520.1:0-418300 GCA_004026545.1 Mormoops blainvillei | reverse complement strand
CTTTCCTGATCATCACTTATTCTATTATCTCTGGCTGTAGGAATTCTTACAAGTGGTAGGATTTTCCTTTACCTGCCACCTGGGACTCAGGTTGAACTCTATAGTACAATATGAGTGTAGGAAGGGCTGTGATCTTTTTCCACCATGGTCCAATGGTGTAGTAAAAGCATGCTGTCAGTTCTCTACTGAAAAACCAGAGAAAGTCACTGAATTTTCCTTCTTTTCATATGGTCCAGCATCAAGTTCATTTCTCCCTCTGCTGTTTGGGTGCTTAGAGAAATCATGCACAGTCCTATCGAATGATGTCATCCTTTTCTCCTGGGATCTGTAGTTCTCTGCAGGTCACGTACTTTCAGGCTCTTCTACCACAGTTGTCCCCTGGCCCCACCCCCCAGGGCTCTCCAGAATTAATTCCCAAGGTTTCGTTAAACTCATATTAGAGAAAATCCTGGACCACATCTGGATTCTGAACTCTTGACAGTGTCTGAGGCTTCTCCAGCACCTTCCTTCCCAGTACTGGCTGGGTTGTTGCTGGGAGTGAAATAGAGACCAGATGCATCTAAGCCACCATCTCCCAACCTACTCCTAACGTTACCTATGAACAAGCTTTGTCCAATTTGCTATGAGATTACCGAACTAGAGAAAAATAAATTGGTATAAAATTTTAAAACACCTCTTTGTATTTATAAACTGCTATGGGTGAAACTTTAAAAGAAAACACCTCCCGCATTGCCACTTGCTGTATTCAAGGTTCTTCATTGAATTGAAGGTGATAGTGCTGCATTTCACAAGTTGCTTTGTATTAAAAATTTTTTCAGAAATCACTGAAGAAGTCATCTGCTGATTGACTAATGGTTTCTGATGCCTTGTAGTGTCCAAATCAGAGCATCTGGGGGAATTTAAGTTTCTACATGCAAGCTACCAGGCTGCAGGGAAGAAAGACAGGCAATAGTCTCATGTCCAGGGGAAAACATCAAAACTCCTAGTTGTGGGCCAAGGCAGATCAGTGAGAAAAGGGAGGATAAATAATTCACCAAGCCAAAGAGGTAAAGAAGAAGTACTTATTAGGAGCAAGAATGTGGAGTTCTTGAATAAGAGCATCAAGAAGGTAAGAGTCAAGGGTGGAAGGTGTAACAGGTACTTCAGAGGGTGTCCTAAAACAGCACATCTCAACCCAAAGTGTTTCTCCAATTCTGTCGTTTCTTTGATGTACCTTGGTTTATTATTGTTGTTGTTGTTGTAATTGTTATTATTATTATTTTTGTAATACCAGTCTCAACCACTCCTCCCTCAGTCTTCTTAACCAATATGTGGCCATTCTATCTCCAGATTATTTCTGCAGTCACCCTGTCTCCACTTCTTGCTATAAATTTTGTTTCAATTCTTCATTATATATCCTGGACAAATATCATTGCCCCCTAACTTGTTTCTTTGGAAGCCTCCAGCCTCTCATTCCAATCCATCCTTCTCATTGATGTCAGAGTAATCTTTTCATGTAACAGTGACCTCTGATTTTAAGTGTGGCATTGCTGCAATATTGTTTATCTCCTTCATTCTTGCACTTTCTATTTTGTGAGTAGAAGATTAGGGCAGGCACCAGAAAGGTGGTGCTACTTGGGCTATGTTTCCTGAGTAAGTCAAAGAGAGGAATTATGGATTTTTCTACCAGGCATACTCATATTGAATATTGTTCATTTCTGGGTTTACGTCTGCTATCCTGAAAATAATGAACACCCCCTAAATATTAGTGTACTGTTGTGCCACGAGGATAGAAGAATCCTCTACAATGTAAAACTGTTTTTATACAACTATCATGGTATTCTGGAGATTTCAGCTTTAATTCAGATAACATTGAAAGAAAATGAATAACATTGAGACAACTGAGCACAAAAGAATAATATCATATTTCCCAAAATATAGGCATCAACCATTTTAGGTTATTGTATTAGAAAGAGCCATAATGGTAACTAGGTTGAATATGCCCGCAGTTTCTTTCAATCATTTTTATACTTGAAAAATACTCTAAAAGTCTACCCAGGTAGAGGCAAATACAAAACTGGAGAGACGGGAGTTTATTCTGTGACCAACAATAAAAAATTATTTTTCCCTCTCTCTTAATCACTCTCACTCTCTCAGTGTTTCTCCCCTTGGCTTCTCATTCCCTTTTTCTAGGTAGAAGGGATTCATTTCAGGAAACGTCAACTCTCGAAATCACAGACAAGCATCTGCACAAGAAAGTTAGCTGTGCAATGTAACAAATCATGGGGACACTTATGTATTGTTCCCCCTAACGATAGACCAAATGGGGGTTATATTTCTTTCCACCTCCTTCCCTGACCACTGATCAGATGTTGCTCTCTGAGATGCCCAGGTAGGAAACAGTGAGGTACCTTCGAGGAAGTGAGATCATTTAGCATTACTCATGAAATGAATTTAAAGTGGGCCCTCATTGCTTGGGCAGTTTCTTTTTCTTTTGAGGTTCATCAGATACCCACATTTTTATCTTAAATAATTTTCTTGAAATAAATGAGAACATAACAATGTTCTCTAACTGCTCCTGAATAGCATAATAAAATGATTTCTTAGTTTGTTCTTTCTTCCACCTGTATAAAAGTGGAGACAGACAAAGTGAATAGCTTGTGAAACAAATGTTTTCATGGTTGATACAGCAAGCACTGGCTGAACTGAAAAACAGAATATCTTTATGTTTCATTACAGTTAAAAACCAAACAAAAATTGGACATTTAAATTGCTAGGCAGGATCAGGAAAGCAGATGAGCAGGGGTGGTGGTGCTACTTGACAGTCACAAGGGATTTGCTGAGCACTTTCCTTGTGCCTGTCATTGAGTATACTCTCTGTATTAGTTCATTCATTGAATACTCACAACAAATCTGAGGAGGTTTCCCACTGCTTTCCCATTTTTATCATTTCCAACTGTTCTCCCATTTTATAGACAAAGAAATGGAGACATAAAGAAGCTAATTATCTTGTGCATAATCATTGAAGTAGTACATGGTAGACCTGGGATTTAGTCCCTGTGATCAAAATCACCCCAGTAATCTGAATTCAATCTCACAGGTGCTATCCCACCTACTTCATCACAATTATAGAACATTCTGGGAAATTACTTAGCCTTCCTGCCAAGTCAGGGCAGTCAGACATGCATGACAGAGCTGTGTGAGGAGTCAGTGATGTAATATGTAAAGTAGCATCCAGGACATTAGCCAGGTGCTGGCTAGGTACTCAACAAATAATGGTTCTCTTACAATAGCTATGCCCTTTCCACTAAATATTTATAAGCAGGGATATTTTCTTGTTTATTCTGTGTCACCAATAGGTAACAGAGGACCTCTCACACAATAAAAAAGGAAGAATTAGAGAGCAGGAAGGCTTGATTTACATAATTTTTGGAAGTTAACATTTCTGAAGAATGCTACTGAAGGGATATTGGCATGTCTGAGTACATTTCATGGAGGTGCAAATTTTGACATATAATTTGAGAAAACTATTCCAAATAGGCAGCCAAAATTATTCCTATAAAAACTCATATATAAAAATAAAAGGTTGGCATAAGGTATGAAATGCAAACAGTTAGGAGATGAAGATGTTATGGTGCCCCTTTAACCTCTTACCTGAATGTACCCCCAGCCTGTAGAGCCTGCAGTGAGAGTTTAGCACCTAAAAGGTAAGTACCCAAAGTGATTGTATTCACACCACGCTGTACATGATGATATTTTATTCTTTCCTAGGATTTGATGTGATTTTTGTGCTTGGATTATGGTGTATTGCAATATGGCACTGGGTGTGTAAAAGCGATTATTGCCAAAGTAGGAGCAAAAGGATCACAAAGCAAGAAGATTGTGGGCAAAGATCATTAGCTCATGGAACTTAGTTAAATTATAGCTCCTCTTTGAGGTTTAGTTTTCTAACCTATGTATGTAGTGAGATTATTTCAGTTCCATCAAGACTATACTAAGTTAAATAGTGTTCATAAAAGCGAACTGATAATTGAAAGCCATCATACAAATGGAATTGTTGCTTTTATCATTATCATTATTATGCTGCCTGTTAGTTGAGTCAATACTGAATGACCTTTAAGACACTAACGCAGTCCTGCCCTTTAAGGCAGGACCTGTTTCATGCTGTTTGAATACCATAGGCCTCAGATGCCATGTCTTGAAAAGATCTTACCTAGTTCACCAAGGAGCAGTAAGCATGACCAGCCTCAGCTTCTGAGAGGACCATTTATCTTTCCGTGGAGGTGTTCTCAGAAAGCTGCTGTAGCCCATAAATGACAGATGATAGGTATGTAATTGCAGAGGAACACTGTCCCTAAGCCAAAATTAATGCCGGATCCTAAAACATGTGTTATGGTTTCTGGCTGTGTCTGGATCACAGATGTGAGTTTATGTATTCCAGACCAACAGCTGGGAGGCCTTTACAGGACTGGCTACATATCCATTCCATCCTGTCTTTGGCAGTTGAAGGCCCAGAGGAAAGTAAAGAAATGGCTTCCTAGGCAGTGCTAACTGTTGTACATTTAAGATGGGACAGTGCTAGAAAATCAAAGCCCTACCAGCTTGAACATGAGCTCTTTGATTCATTCATTTTTTCCATGCCCTGTTCTGACCTTTCTTCCAATGAAAGAAGAGTCATATGTAACTGGTTTTGAAGTATGAGGTCTGCTGATTACTAACTAACCATATAGACTTGGGTAAGTTACTTAGCCTCTGTAAACCCCACTTAGCATATCAGTAAAGCAGAGGATGATAATAGAACTTACCTCTTAGGAGTTTAGTGAGAATCAAACAGGATTACTTAATAAAGTGATTAGCACATATCAAATGCTCAATAAATGTTAACTCTAACTCTTGTAATTTTTTTATTTATAAAGAGGAGTTTTACCACCTACTTTCTCTTACTAGCTTGGCAACAGAATATTACTTTATTCTATGTGAATTGATACCATTTAATAAGTAAAAGTTGTAGACTGATATCATTTGTAAATTGTAATCACATTTCTCCATTTTCTTATGACATTCCAAACTTTTTGTTCATTATTTCCATTCTGCCTAGTTTTTAAAACTGTCAGATAGCATATTTTTAATTTGGAAGGGCCTCAGAGATCAACACATACAACAATAAGTTTTAGAATGGAAGATTAATGCCAAGGTAGGCATTATGACTTACCCATTTGTTTCTAACATCCTGTAAGTCACATCAAAAAGAGATGATAAACAATAAAATACAGAGTTTGTGGGAAATGAGGTCTCCCAGATTCTATTCCAGGTTATTTGGTTCTGTCCAATGTTTTTATCATTGGCCATGTCACTCTCAACTTTCTGGGACTTAATGAACACAACTACAAAATAGTAAGCCAAGGTTTGACAATCTCTAGCTAAACATACAAGTATGTGTGTTGATTTATCAAAATTGAAGTAATAAGTACACACAGATTTTTGTTTCTTTACTCACTATCAGCATAATAGAATTTCTGTATTCTATTTATGGTTCATATTTAAAATGATCATGCAACATAGGAAGTTTTAATGTAATAGAGCTCATTAAAAATAATAGCAGTGTGAGGTCTGTTAGAGGCAATGTGTGAGGTCTGCTAAAAGTACATGCCTGGTGAGCCAAACCAGTTACAGCTTGGAGCACTTTAGAAGCTTTCTTTCCGAGCCCTTAGGGGGCACACTTGGTCGCATGCTGGTTAGTGGACAACAGAGCCAATCTCCATCTTTGAGGAAAGATCTGAGTTTTCACAATGGCCTGAAGTAAAAGGAGCATGGCAGTCAATGTGAGCAAAATTACGTTTAGTCAAAGGCCAGCTGTGCCTGGCAGGTAATACAATTTGATCTTCTTGCATGGATCATGCACACAGGCTTGCAGGAAGGCCGCCTGCTCCTGCAGGGTTAGTACCTCCCAAGGTGACACCTTTGAAGGATGGCATTATTTCAGATACATGAATGGATTGTACCCAATGTGTGTGATTATCACCTTATAATCACATCTCTTTGTTTCAAAGACAAATCAATCATATGTGTGGTTTTTACCACTGTGTTCCTAGAATAATTATAATCTTCCCTAGGCTATTCAGTAGTGGCCCCAAACAGTGATGATGATAACAGAAGGACCTGGGATCGTTATCAGAACTCGCAGTCGGAGGCTTCGGCTTCTCCGCGTCTCTCCCACCATTTCCATCTGAGTTAAGACAGCCCAACCCCAGTGAGAAGAAATATTACATTTTTACTTTGAAGAAATATGGGAAGGAATCATTTAAAATATTATTATTAAGAACTTAGAAGAATGTTCAAGATGCTTCTATAACTCTCATAAGTTAATAGGAAATAATTTGTTGTTTTTATCACTAAAGCCATATGGGGGCTTTGGTGATGAAAATGATTATATAAGGTCTCCCCAGAAAGTATCCAGCCATGCAATGTGAAAAATAGAGACATTTATTGAAGAAGATACAAGATTTGAGAAACATCATACATAAGACAATGATGCCTCAGTCCCCTTCAAAGTAGGCATTTTGGAACCTCACACAGTTCTCATAATAATCACCATCAGCTTTCCTGTTGTGTTTTCCTGAATATCATCGATGGTCTGAAATCTCTTCCCTTTCAAAGGTGATTTTAGCATTGGGAAAAGCCAGAAGTTGCAAGGTACCAAATCTGGGCTGCAGGGGGGATGAGTCACCTAGGTGATTTGATGTTTTACCAAAAAACTCTGCATGAGATGTGATGCATGAGCAGTCATGTTTTTGTGATAAAGTTGCCAATCACAAGATGCCCTAGAAGAGCTGCATCCTTCTCAATCACCTAAATAGTTTCCACAGAAGAATGTTCAAGCTTAACGTAAAAGTTGATGAAGATCCATTGCTCTACTCGTACAGTCATTTTGAATGTGACGGCCACACAGTACACATGCTCACTCAGTATCATCTACCACCCCCATTGACTGGTACAGTGACATCATCATTGTTCACACATGTGCATTCCAGTCCACTCTCCTTGGCTTCCAGGTTACAATGATGTAATGCAAACTGTCCTTGTTATATTAACAATAGTTAGGCTTTTTTCCTAACAGACCTCCTATGCATTTGCCATCATAAAATCATGTAAATAATTCCCCTTGTCTCCTGATGCATTCTATGAAGAGATACTTTTAAACCAGTTCTTCTGAAAATCCTGGTGTGTGAAGAAAAAGAGTGGGAAATGAAAAGTGTGCTGACCTGGATCAATCAAACTCATCTGCTGTTTATAAATGAATATTTTTTCCCCATCAGTGGACCTTTTTCTTTCCCCTACTAGAAAAATGAAGGAGTTGAATTCGGAGCCCACTGAAACTTGTGATCCTCTCTGGGCCCCTGATAGGGCCTGTGTTACAAGTGCATCCCCACTGCCCAGCCACACTTCCCCCATCTGCTTCATTTTATCCGACATAAGTAGGATGAGACTTCATTTCATAAGAAGTTTCTACTTCTCAAAAGGAAAAAGTTTAATTTCTCTTATGTTCTTGTTCTCCTGTGGACAGTGTGGCACCTTCATCTTCACCTTCCTTAGGCAGAAAGTTGTCAGTTCAGTTTTCCATAATCTCTGCCAAATCAGAGCTGAGTTTCCCAAAGGAGGCTGCTTTCATGGTGGTCATGGGAACCTCATCCAGATAAAACTACAGAACAGATTCCTGGCTGTTTCCTCATCATTACCAAGCAGAAGTAATTGTTACCCTTAAGTCACTGTTACCTCGACTCCAGTTTATGTGTGTGACATGAAGTCATTTTTGCTCGTGAGCCTTCCCTTCTCATCAACTGGCTGTGATCTTTCATTGTCACCAGCTCCTAAAAATCAGAAAGGTTTGTCTCTGAGATATCAGTCCCATACTTTCCAGAAAGATATAGATGTGCACTGTTTTCTCTTCATATCCTGTAGGATGTATAATCTCTCAAGTAAACTTATAGAAGAAACAGATTTCAAATTCAATATGTCTAAGGCAGAATAGGCTTTTTTTTTCTGCAGCAGACATGAATTTCTTGTCTCAGGAATACAACAATAATGCAGTTTGCCAAACTAGAAATTTATTGTCCTCACCTAAATGTCAGATACAGAAGGTAAGGGACTTTTTCTGTTTAGTTCTATTGTCAACACCTAAAAAAGTACCTGGTACATGGTTGTTATTAAATATTTGGTGCGTTAATGAATGAATAAATATCTATTCCTCTAAATCACCAAGAATTGGTTACATTCAGTTGCTAAGAAGTGTCTATTGAGTCACCTTTCTTAGTATCCATCAAATCCGTCCATCTTCTTACTCTTTATTTTTGCTTACTTGGTTCTGTCCTTTATTATTGCTTATCTCTTATTTGTATAATTACAATTTTTTCCTAAGTCTCCTACTTCCATTATTTTTTCTAGTCAGTTGAATCACCACACTGTTTTCAGGATACTTGATTTAATATAAACTCATGATCATGTTATTGGCATCACAGGTGTTTTTTCTTTTATAGTATGCTTTCTACAATTGCTGTGATTTATATATGTAAAAATGACAGAAACAGAAGAAAGAAAAGAGGTTTAAGATGATCACCTTTTATTCCCCCATAGAACTCTGAATGCCATGTGACCCTCAATGTAAAATCCAGACTCAACCCAGAGTGAAAGGTTTATCATGACATGGACCCTTTGCATCCGAGAACCTTAGGGTTCATGTTCTGGCTCATGGTGCTTCTCACACCTCCCTTGTGTACCACTGAAACTTAATGCTTTGCCAGTGCTGTCCTAGGTCTTTGTGGTCTTTCTGGCAGCTTCACTCTTCTTTCAAGACTCAGCTCAAATGTCACTATGCTTCTCACTATTGCCTCTGCTTGTTTAGCTCCACAACAAAAAAACATGTTGTATTATAACAGAATTGACCTGTTTACTTCAGAAATAGAAAGTAAACATCTGGAAAGCAGGGCAATACCTAATTTGTCTTTGCATTCCAGCTTTCAACTGAGTGGCAGCTTAATAATATTTGTTGAATGAGTGAAAAATTTGTGTAGCAACAATATCATTCCTCTTGGGGAAATAACTGTTAGAGAATGTCTTTATAAATAATAAATACTGGGCTTTTTCATGTGAGGTAAACAGACCTCCTAGGCATGTGTATTTTGGTCTACAACGAGAAAGTATTAGTGTGAAAACAAACAAAAAAAAATCACCAATATTGTTATAGAGAACATCTTTTACTGCAACCCAGCTGCAGGCATTGGGACATTAGAATAATATGTTTAAAGTGTGTTGCAAAATTGCAGCATCTGAAAGCGAGGCCCCAGACAGCAGCACTTGCAGAGCTCAACCTGCGGAGCTGGCTGCTGCAGGGGTCCCTTGCTCACATCTTTCCTGTCTGGATAGGCGGCAGCAGGTGGAAGCTGAACTGTTTCGTATGTGGATTAGACAATATCTTTTTCTAAAGGCTCCAAGAGGCAAGCTTAAATTTTGTCTTCAGATCTTTATATGAAAATACCACTGTGGATAATGAGGCTGTTGTATGCATAATTTAACTTTAGGAGCCTAAATTTCACTGCAAGGCAAATTGGTACCTAGAGGCATGCAATTTGCATTGGGATTTCAAGCCGTCCTCCAGTCTATTGTCCCTGACTTGGTGTTGCTTTTCTTATAAATTATACTCTCTTATTTTTTGAATGCCTAATTCAGAGACTGTAACCAGATTACCACAGTCTCCCTATTTAATAGTGATTTCAGAATCCCCACAGTGCGTGCTTTGACCATTTCTGAGAGCATAACTTCGAGTTTGGCAAAGCTTCGTCCCAGCACTCACAGACAGTCTTCATAATGACTCAGCTCTGTGCCAGCCACCTGCCTGCCTGGAGAGGGTTAGGACCAGCTGAGCTTGCAGCAGCTGCCCACAGTGGGCCCTGCTGATGGAGTCCTCCGTGGCTGACTTCACAACTCGAGCTGTCAGTCTGTTTAGGGACAGACGGTTAGAAAACTGCCTGAGCTGCCCCAGGAAGAATTTGGCTTCTGGGCTGAATCTTCTAGTGACAGACTGCTTTGGCCTTCTCTGGGCTGAAGAACATGTCTGCATTGGCATGTATAGCAGTTCAATTTTTCAAAACCTTTTAGAGTAAAGATATGTGTAAATGGATCAAGAGCTCAGGAGAACAACCTGGGTATTGTCTTCTCATATTTCATTTGTCACGTGATAGACAGTGCTGGTTTTGCAGAGAGTGCAGCAGGGCTACCTGTTATTTAATTCCAGTTCATCATGATTTCTTCCAAGTAGTGTGCTTTTATTTCAGTAGGGTACACTTTGGAGACATAAAGACTTGACTGTATATTCATTATAACCATATTTGATAACGTTGGAATTTGGTGACTAGGCTACTGGGTTCTTCATGGTAATAAGTAAAATAACTTAGTCATTCCTGGTCTCAACCAGAAACCAAAGCGGACAGAGAGAGGGAGAGGGAGAGGAAGAGAAAAAGAAAGAGAAAAATAAAGGCTAGATGGAAAGAAAACATTTTAATTCAGTAAGAAAACTGGAGGTCAATTTTTAGATCAGGATAGCTAAACCTGGGTTAAGACTCACTGGATATTTAGCTGGGTGAGATTGAGCAAGTCATGGCTTCGCTCTTTAAAATAGAAGCATTGGACTTGATAATTTATTGAGATCTCTTTTAAATATAATATCTGATAAATATTTTTTCTTGTATACAATGTAATTACGATTATTTTATAGCTGATTGGGATGTGTACAATGGCCAGAAACAGCATATCAGGTGCTGTGCAGAACAAGAGGCTCAAGATCCCTGCATTTCTCAAATCAGCTCTCATTCTTTGAGCTCTTACAATGCAATAGGAACTATGTCAATCGCCTGAAATTCACTGCCTTCATTATTCTTTAAAACCATTAATGGGATGGTTATCATTTCCCCTCTTTTATATTTGAGGAAATAAATTAACTTGCTTCAACTCTGTCAGCTCAAAAATGGGAGAGCTGCAATGTGAATATAGGGCCTGCATTTTGAATTCCATTTCATTCTCTTTCTCTAACATCCCATTTGCCAACTAGCAACCCCAAAGTTTATAGACTTGAGAAGGTAGTGATCCACTTACCACACCCTCAACTCTGATAGAGGCATGTTATTAGGAGATATGTGTCATGCTAAGAACAAAGCGTGTATGCATGCATCATATATAACTACTAAATACAGAGGAAGCATGTTGCACCCAAGACAGAGCATTTAAAAGGCATCAGGAATATGTCTATTCCTTGATGATGTAGAAATTTTTCTCCATCTAGTTAATGTGACTCTTCTTTTCTTGTCCCAAGACTGACAGTTGTTTCTTTGTTGGCGTAGTCACTAAGATTTGTTCCTGTTGCCAGACCTCCTACAGTATACAAGTGCTGAGTTAGAGATTAATGGCATGACAATGCCAGTGACAGCTGTGATAGTGATATGTTGCCATAGTAGTAAGAAAATTTCAAAAAGATAAAGAATTCCAGTACTTTAGAATATTTTTGTAATATGTATTCTCCTAGATTTTTATTCTTCCAGGGATATGGGTTATAAATTAAATTCACTCTTTATTATGATCTAATCTGAATAATCATAATATTAATAGGAATGGTTTGCATAAAATCTATTGTGTTGCAAAATGAGATGATGTAGTGATTTGATACTCTTGATGTGTCAGGCATTACACTGGTTTACAATAGTGATAAAAATACTAAAACTATAAATTAGAATTTTTTCCCCCTAATAATCACATGTGTGGTATCCAGCTGGATGTGTGGGGGATCCTCGGATGGTAAAGAATTTATAAGCAGGTATTGTGATTTCAATAAAGTTTTGACAACCTGAGATGAAACAAATACTTATGGAAAGAAGTTAAGGGGATTTAAAAACAAGGAGCTGTATTGTTTAGTTAGTTCTGGCTTTCTGAAAGTTTTCACTAGATTTTATTAAAGAGATTGGGTATCACATTGGCATTTTTATTTGCTTTGCAGAAATTTAAAGTTAGCTGGTTCTGATATTCATTGGTATATATAACCTTCATTAATTTTCTTTGTGACACTTTGTGAATTTATAAATTTAAGACACTCAGGTAAAATGTAGGCAAGTTATTAATCTTTGAGAATCTTTGTGTTTTACTTATAAAAGCATAAGTTTCTGTGACTCAGTAAGGAAGGCAAATGTATTATTGAATTGAAATCTGTAAGAAAAGAGAAGTGTTTATTATATTCCTTTACTTTTATGTTATAGATTTTTATTATACAAAAGTAATTTACCTTTGATGCTATTTTGTATGTTAACTTTTGTGATGTATTGTAGAAATCACAAATCATTAAAATAGTCTCTTTTTCAATGTTTAGGGAAAAATAGCTTAATCTGGAACACTTTTATTCAGAGACTTCTGATTAATACTATGATCAAAATGGATAAAAAGAAGCAGAAGGAGGGGGGAAAATAGTAGAGAAGGAGAAGTGCCATTTCTTCATAATTAAAATAAAAAGAGAAGCAATGTTGCTTTTAACATTTTATGATCTATGGTTTCCAATGTCCTCTATTTAACATTGTTCATTCAGACATGTATACACAACTGACATAACCAACTTTGATTTCACTATGCTAGAAATCAGGTATTTGATGTACTGATTTTTTTTTTTTAATGAATAAACACAACCTCAAATCAGGACTCACATGCAGGGTAGGCTAAGTTCTCAGTGGTGTCAGCCAGGGTGGGGCGATGCTATGATTCAAGAAATATCAACTAATAACATGTTTTTTCTTATTAACTTTTTAACATGGTGACTTACATTGATGGATTCGGAATGTTAAACAAATCTTGCATGCCTGGGATAAACCTCATTTGTTAATGAGGTCCTTTTTACATATTGTTGGACTGAATTTGCTGAAATTATACTACAAATTATAGTTTCTATGTTTATGAAGAATACTGGTATGTATTTTTCTTGTTATCCTTTGCTTGGTTTTGATACTGGGATAATGTTGGTCTCAAAAAACAAGATGGAGAGGTGTGTTCCCTCTTCTTCAATATTCTGTAAGAGTTTGTGTAGAATTAGTATTATATCTTTCCTAAATGTATGGTAGAATTGCCTTGAGAAATCATCTGGGATGAAAACCTCTGTGGCAAAGTTTTGACTATAGTTTAAATTATTAATGTAGGTAATTCAATAATTAATTATCAACAGGATAAAATTATCTCCTTTTTGAATGAGATTTGATAGTTTGTGTTTTTCAAGGAATTCATTCATTTAAACAGTATATTTGATCTTATCAACATGAAGTTCATAATATTTTCTTATTTTTCTTCTAATATCTCTAGAATCTGTAGTGTGATGTCATTTTTCTCATTTCTGATATTAGTAATTTGTATCTTCTTTCATTTTTTTCTTAATCACTCTCAGTAGAAATTAGTAAATTTTATTGATCTTAAGGAATCAAATTTCTGTTTTATTGATTTTACTTTCATTTGTTGTTTTCTTTTATTTGTTTATTTTTTATTTATTTCATTTGATTTTTTCTTGTTTTATATTGTGAAAAGTAAGATTACCATGAGGACCTTATGCTTTTCTAATAGAGGATTCCAGTGCTATGAATTTCTCTTAGTGTTGCATTAGCTACATCGCACAAAATTTTATATGCACTGCTTTTTATTTTCATTCAGTTTAACATTCTAATTTTTATATTTTTATTTGCTTAATTGGTTGGTTAGAAGTATACATTTGGTTTTTAAATATCTGAGCATTTTCCAAATGTCATTTTGTTACTGATTGCTACTTTGATTCCATTGTGATCAGAAAACATACCTTGTATGAATTAATTTATTTTAAATGCATTAAAATTTGTTTTCTGAACTAGAATATGGTCTCTTCTAGCATATATCCCATGCATACTAGGAAAGAACTATTATCTGCTGTTGCTGGACACACTGTTCTATAATTACAAGTTGGCTGATACTGTTGCTCAAGGCTTCTACATCCTTAGTAAGCTGCTGTCTTCTCAATCTGTTAGTTATTGAGGATAAAGGTTGAAAAAACAGATTATAATCATGGATCTGTATATTTTTCCTTATAATTCTATCATTTTTTCATGTATTTTGAAGCTCTCTTATTAGTAATGTACACATTTATAATTTTTATGGATTTTTGCAAGTTGACCTACCTATTTATTGTTTGGTAATATACTTCTATATCTATCAAATGTTTTTGGTTATGAAGTCTACTTGTCTGACTTCTATATAACTGCTCCAATGTACTTTTGCTTATGTTCATAATACCTATTTTTCTCTATCCATTTACTTTTAACATATTTATAAATTTTATATATAAAGTAAGTTTCTTAAAGGCAGCATAGAGTTGCATCTTGCTTTTTTTTATGCAATCTGATAATCTCTACCTTTTAATTTGCATTTGTATATTTTTTATTGTTTTATTACCTTTAGCTCTTTGTTTCATTATTTCATGGTTAATTTACCATTATTTTGTGGTGTGTGGTATATATCTTTACCTATGTAACTGCAGGTGATAACTATATATATAGTATAAGAACTGTATACTCCATTTCTCCCTACCTAGCCTTTATACTTAGTTATCAAACATTTTATTTCCAGATATACTATAACCCTCATAATATTTTGTTATTAATTTTGCTTTAAACAGTTGGTTATATTTTGAGGTATTTAAATAAAAGTAGCCCTGGCTGTTGTGTCTCAGTGGGTTGAGTACCATCCGATGAACGAAACAGTGCTGGTTCAATTCCCACTCAGGGCACATGTCTGGGTTGTGGGCCAGGTCCCCAGCTGGAGGTGTGCAATAGACAACCAATTGATGTTTATCTCACTCTGTTTCTCCCTCCCTTCTACTATGTCTAAAAAATAAATAAAATCTTTTAAAAAAGCAAATGTCCTTGTATTTATGCACATAATTACCATATCCAATGCCTCATATTTCTTTGTGTAGAACAGATTTCTGGCTGGTAGTTGTTTTCTGCCTGAAGGACATTTTAAATTATATTTTTGCTTTTTTTTTATTGTTAAAATGCAGTTGTTTCCATTTTCCCCCCACTACTTTCCCCTGCCCCACACATCCCCACCTCCCACCCTCAAACCTACCCACTTTGGCTTTGTCCGTTTGTCCTTTATACATGTTCCTTGATGACCCTTCTCCTATTTTCCCCCATTATCACTCTCCCTCTTCTCCTCTGGTTACTGTCAGTTTGTTCTTTATTTCAATGTCTCCGGTTATATTTTGCTTGCTTGTTTGTTTTGTTGATTATCTTCCACTTATAGGTGAGATCACATGGTATTTGTCTTTCACTGTCTGGCTTATTTCACTTAGCAAAATGCTCTCCAGTTTCATCCATACTGTCACTAAAGGTAGGAGCTCATTGTTTCTTTCTGCTGTGTAGTATTCCATTGTGTAAATGTACCACAGTTTTTTGATCCACTCATTTACTCATGGGCACTTGGGTTGCTTCCAGCACTTAGCTATTTGTAAATAATGCTGCTATGAACATTGAGGTGCATAGGTTCTTTCGAATTGGTGTTTCAGGATTCTTAGGGTTAATCCCATCAGTGGAATTGCTGGAAAAGCTAGTTCCATTTTTAGTTTTCTGAGGAAATTCCATGCTGTTTTCCACAATGGCTGCACCAGTCTGCATTCCCACCAACGGTGCACTAAGGTTATCTTTTCTCCACAACCTTGGCAGGACTAGTTGTTTGTTGATTTATTTTTGATGACCATTCTGACTGGTGTGAAGTGCTATCTCATTGTGGTTTTAATTTGCATGTCTGTGGCACAGCTCTACTGCTGATATTGGCTTGATCAAAAAGTTGTTTTTTTTTCATTAGATGGCTGTAGTAGCAGTTAGTTGTCTTTAGCTTCTTTTAAAACAATTTTGTTAGACTGTATTTTGACAGCTGCCATATCGGTGTGCATTAAAAAAACATCAAAATTGGTGAATTTTTGTGTAGCCATTTTAATATCAAGGATGGAAGAAAAAACATTTCTGGTACATTATGCTTTACTATTTCAAGAAAGGTGAAAACGCAGCTGAAAGGCAAAAAAAGGTTTGTGTAGTATATGGAAAAGGGACATGACTGACCAAACATATCAAAAATGGTTTGTAAAGTTTCATGCTGGAGATTTCTCGTTGGACAATGATCCACGGTTGGATAGACTAGTTGAAGTGGACAGCAATGAAACCAAGACATTAATTGAGAACAGAGAACAGTCAACATTATTATACCACATGGGAGATAGCTGATATATTAAAAATATCCATATCAATAATGTTATTGGTGAAAATGAAAAATGTGTCCTTTATTTTATGGAAAAAACTAAACAGACTTTTTGGCCAACACAATACATTTTTGCAGTTGCTGTATTTCTGTTTAAAAATGACTTTTTTTCTGGATTCAAAAGATATTTTTTCTGGGTAAAGAATTCCAGAGTACTTACTTTTGTTTATTTGTGTGTACTACACCCCCTCCCCCAATCAGTTCCTTAAAGATCTACTCTAACATCATAATTTCAATGTCTGTGACATTAGCCCTACTGTCATTCTTATCTTTGTTCTTTGGTATATAACATATTTTTCCCCACTGGCCATTTATAAGATTTTCTATTTATTGCTGGTTTTGTTGAAAGCTGATTATGTTTTGCTTTTATATAGTTTTTTTTTTCTTTTTTATACTTGGGATTTGTTCAGCTTCCTCAATTTATGGGTCTATAGTTTTCATCAATATTCAAAAATTTGGCTATTACTTTAAAATACTTTTAACCTTTCCCTTTCAGGGAAATTACAATTACTTCCACATTGTTTATAATCCTAAATGTGGTGGCTTTAAGTGAACCTACTTATACTTGGTTCTTTTTCTTCAGTTTTTCTGGTATTTGATAGTTTCTGCTGCTCTATACTCAAGTACTCTTTTCTTCTGCATTGTCTACTGTATCTTCAATTTTATCCAGTGTATTTATTATCTTATATATTTTTTTAGAGATTTTATTTTTATACAGAGGGGAAGGGAGAGAGGAAGAGAGGGAGAGAAACAACATGTGGTTGCCTCTCACGTGACCCTTACTGGGGACCTGGCCCGCAACCTGGGCATGTGCACTGACTGGGGAATTGAACTGGCGACCCTTTGGTTCACAGGCTGATGCTCAATCCACTGAACTATACCAGCTGGGGCTGTATTTATTATCTTAGACATTATAATTTTTATCTCTTATTTGGTTCCTAATTCTCATGAATAACTTTTCTTTGCTGGATATCTAAAGACTTGATTAACATGGTTTACATATTTTAATTTTTTTAAAGTTATGTTAGGCAGAGGATAAATCTCTTCCATGTTACTACATTTTGGCCTGGATCAGAAATTTCTCATCATGTTTAATATTTTTCCTAATGAATTAAATTCTCTAACTGTCGATCTTTTAAAAATGATGATATGAAAATTAGACCTACCTCAAAGAATTGTTTAAAAGAAAATAAGGTAATTCCTATAGGCAACAGCATGTCATCTTATATGTACTAATTAGTGAAGGCTGATATTATTATTTTTAATTGCATTTTCAGTTACAGTTTATATTCAATATTACTTTGTATTACTTTCAGGTGTATGGCATAGTGGTTAGACAATCATATACTTTACAAAGTGTTCACCTCTATATGCTCAGTACCCTCATGGCACCATACATGGTTATTGCAATATCATTATTCCCTATGCTCTACTTTACATCTTCCTGACTTTTGTAACTGTGCATTTGTACTTCTTAATTCCTTCACCTTTTTTAGCCAGTCCCCAATTCTCTTCCACTCTGGCAACCACCTGTCTGCTCTCTGTGTCTGTGAGTCTATTTCAATTTTGTTTGTCCATTTATTTTTTCTTTAGATTCCATATATAAGTAAAATTATATGGTATTTGTCTTTCTCTGATTGACTTAATTTCACTTAATATAATATCCTCAAAGTCCATCCATACCCTTGTAAATATAAGATTTCATTCTTTTAAATGGGAAGAAAACTGGTATTATTAAAGTTAGGGAGGGACTCTTGCAGGCTTTCAGGCATTGGCCCATTGTTCTATGTGATCAGTTCACTGGAAGGAAGACCAAGGGCTGAGGGAAAGCACACAGGCCAACATAGCATGAGAAACAAGTGAGAGCTAAGTAGTGTACCCAATTCTTAGGATCCTGGGCACTTACACTCTCAGCCCAGAAGCAAAATTCAGGTGAGTATAGAATGTGGGATTACAAAACCAGTTCGCAGTGAGCATCAGTGGTAAAATAAGAGAAACTACAAGGGCTATGTGTGTACTTTTGGTTTATCACAGGTATACTGTATGCTATTCTGATTTACCTGTGGAAAAAAGCCACCTCAGCAGTAGGTGGCCTTGAGATTTATATTTGAAAACACCTTGGGCTACAATTTCAAAAAGATTGAGAAAGGCAGGGATTAAAAATAATCTCCTTTTTGTATATACCTGTGGTCTTCATTAACTATCGTAACAATTTTACAAACAATAAAACACAAAATAAGTTAACTATGTAGTCAACAGTGATATGAGTAAAAACTTGGAGACATAGTTATCCTCATTTTCCTGATCTCTAGGCAATTATATTTAAGCCATAACTGTAAGATGGTGGAGGAGTGAATGGAAGTCACACTGACCTCCTCATAGAACCAATTTGAAATTAGAACTAAATTATGGAAAAATCACCAGGAAAAAACAACTGAACAATAGTGAGAGAAAAGCCTTATAACCTCAGACAGAAAGAAGAATCGGCTTCAGCACAACCTGACTGGTAAGGAGTGCGGTAGAGACTCGAGAAAGCTGTCAGGGCACCCACAGGCAGCAGTGCCAGAGGGATATTTAAGCAGCCAATTGGATTCCCTTGAAGAGAGAGGGGTCTAAACCATAAGCAGGGATCCCTAGCCTGTAGCACCAGTGCCCTGAAAGTACACAGATAACAGCCAGCTGCAAAAATCAGCAGGGTTGCTCTCTGCCAGAGACTGGCGTCTGGAGATACAAGTAGCCATTTAAAGGGCCAATGCATAAATTTTCATTTGCAGCCACTTTCACTGGGATCCAGCAAAGGCAAAGGCAGAGTGGGATAGAGACACTTGAGGAGAGGGTGAGGACAGAGGCTTTGGAGAGAGAGCTGAGAAAGTGGCCACCAGGATCCCAGTGCTAAGTCATCCGCAATGTGGCATCAGTCATGTTGCTCAGGCAGACCACTCCCCTCTGAGCAATAGCAGCCTGAGGGGAAACAATAGCCCTGACCCCAGGAGGGACTCTACCCTGGCCCTGTGGTGCTTAAACCTGACTGCTGAGTGCAGAGTGACTAGAGTAACAACTGAAGGAGACAGCAACAGACAGTAGATCCCTGGAATTCTAGACCAGGCTGCCTAAGGTCAGATGGGGTCAACATCTGACATCACCAGAGGTGGATCCAGAAAGAAAAAATAGGCGTAAATACTAAAGGCTACCAAGATGAAACCCACTATGGTCGTCTCCATGATTTGTAATATTTTATTTACTACATAACTTTTTAACATTCATTTATTGTCCATCAAGTTTGTGCATATTAAGTCACTAGATTTTATATTATTGTTTATTTCTCTCCTTTTTTATAATAGTCTTAATCTCTTTACAACCTTGTTAATACTGGTTCATTTGCTGTTGATAGTAGGATTGCAGGGGGGTAGTTATTCTTGCAGATGTGGGTTTGTTTCCTAGGATTTGTAGTTTTCTTTTGGCAGCACCTGCACAACAGCATACGAGAGGTGATGGGCACAGTAAACCTCAGTCAACCAGCTGGAAGGAAGGACCCACCAAAGAATGACCAAACAATGATCAAAACCCAATTACTTCCAGAGAGTCAACATGAACGGCATAAAAGGCATCCCAAGAGCATCAAGTTCAGGAGATCAAGGAGACTGCACCACTGAATCTGACAGGTCTCCTACCATAGAAGTTCACACCACAAAGTCAGGGAGTCAAAACATACCAACTGAAGGAGCAGAAGCAAAAAGAAGAGTCTCACAAATAAGGGGAAGACAAAGAAACAACCCCCAATTGAAAGGAAAAGGAGGAATCCTCAGAAAGAGAACTATGTGAAATAGAGGCAACTCAACAGTCAGATTGAGTTCGAAACAATGGTTATAAGGAAGGTCAATGAGCTCAGTGAGAATTACCAATAACTACAGGGAAGATATGAGGAACTTACTGCAAACTCTATCAACATGAAAAAAGACAAAACTATCAACAAGAACCAAGAGGAAATGAAGACTACAATTTCTGAAATGAAAAACAGAGTAGAAGGAAGCAAAAGCAGGCTAGATGAATCAGAGGATCAAATCAGTGAGCTGGAGGACAACATAGAAAAAAAACTCCCAGAGAGAGCAAGAAAATGAAAAAAGACTCAAAAAGAATGAAGAGTGGTTAAGGGAAATGCAGGACAACAGGAAACATAATAATATCCATATAATAGGAATACCAGAAGGAGAAGAAGAGGAGCAAGGGATAGAAAACCTGCTTAAAAGATAATGATGGAAAACATCCTAATTTGAGGAGGGAAAATGTCATACAAGTCCAGGAAGCACAGAAGGTCTCAATCAAGAAGAACCCAAAGAGACCCACTTCAGGACACATCATAAATAAAATGGCAAATATCACATGCAAAGAGAGAATCTTAAAGACTGCAAGACAGAAACAGGAAGTAACATACAAGGGATCCCTGATAAGGCTAGCAGCTGACTTCTCCACAGAAACACTGCAAACCAAAAGAGAATGGCAAGCAATATTTTGATTGATGAAAAGCAAAGGCCTGAAACCAAGACTACTCTACCCAGCAAGGCTCTTGATTAAAATGGAAGACAAAATAAGGAGTTTCCCAGACAAAAGAAGGCTAAAAGAATACACCTCTACCAAACCAGCATTGCAAGATATGCTAAAGGGATTGCTTTAAGAAGATGAAGAAAAAGAGTGAAACAAAGAAAGGTACACAGGTACAAAGGGAAAAAATGAATAAGTACCAATAAAAACCTTAAATGTAAATGAGTTAAATGTTCCAATCCATTAGTGGATAAGAAAACAGGTTGCACATATGCTGCCTACAAGAGACCCACCTCAGAAAAAAAGACCTACACAGATTGAAAGTAAAGTGTTGGAACAGAATATTTCAAGCAAATGGACAGGAAAAAAAAAAAGCTGGGATAGCAATACTTATATGAGACATAAGACTTCAAAACGAGCATGAAAAGAGACACAGAAGAGCACTTCATAATACTCAAAGGAAGAATCCATCAACAAGACATAAACATTATAAAGTTATATGCACCCAACATAGGAGCACCCAAATATATAAGGAAATCTTGGAGGACTTCAAGAAAGATATAGACAGCAACACACTAATAGTAGGGGATTTTAACACCCCTCTGTCAACAATGGATAGATTTTCCAAGGAAAATATCAACAAAGATATTGTGGAACTGACTGACGCATTAGGTCAAATTGACTTAATCGATATATATAGAACCTTTCATCCCAAAGAAACAAACTACACATTCTTTTCAAATGCACATGGAAATTTTCAAAGATATACCACATGATAGGACACAAAACAAGCCTCAACAAATTTAGGAAAATTCAAATCATATGAAGCATTTTCTCATACTGCAAGGGCTTAAAACTAGAAACCAACCTTAAGGAAAAAACTCAAAAACTTTCAAATACATGGAGACTGAACAACATGCTATTAATAATGGACGGGTTAACAATGAGATTCAGAAAAAAATAAAAGTTTCGGGAAACAAATGAAAACGAACACACAACAGTCTAAAACCTATGGGACTCAGTGAAGGCAGTCCTGAGAGGGAAATTCATACCAGTGAAAGTCTACCTAAAAAAGATACAAACAATTCAAATAAACAACCTAACCCTACATCTACAAGAACTGGAGGAACAATAACAAACAAGGCCCTGAGTGAGTAGAAGGAAAGAAATAATGAAGATCAGAGCAGAACTGAATAACATAGAGATTAAAAGAAGAATTCAAAGGATCAATAAATTTGGGAGCTGGTCCTTTGAAAAGATAAACAAAATTAATAAGCTTTTAAGCAAATTAATCAAGAAAAAAAGAGGACCCAAGTACATAAAATCAGAAATGAAAGAGGAGAAATTACAACTGATATCACAGAAATACAAAAGACTGTAAGAAATTACTATGAACAACTATATGCCAAGAAATTTGAAAAACTGGGTGAAATGGACACATTTCTAGAAAAATATAATCTTCCAAAACTGAATCAAGAAGAAACAGAAAGCCTGAACAGACAAACAACAGCTGGTGAAATTGAAGCAGTAATCAGAAAGCTCCTGCACACAATAGCCCTGGACCAGACGGTTTCAGAGGAGAATTTTATAAAATATTTAAGGAAGAGCTAACCCTTGTCTTTCTCAGACTATTCCAAAAAATCCAAGAAGAGGGAAGACTACTACTCTCTTTTTATGAGGTCAGCATCATCCAAATCCCAAAACCAGATAAATTTATAGCAAAGAAAAAAAAATTACAGACCAATATTACTGATGTACATAGATGCTAAAATCCTCAACAAAATATTGGCAAACCACATCCAACAATACATTAAGAAGATCATCCACCATGATCAGGTGAGATTCTTCCCAGGGATGCAAGCGTGGTACAAATATTCACAAATAAATAAATAAATGTAACACATCACATAAACAAAAGGAAAGACAAAAATCACATGATCATGTCAATAGATGTGGAAAAAGCATTTGAAAAAGTACAGTGGCCATTTATGATAAAAACACTCATCAAATTGGGAGGTAAAGAGAGCATGCCTCAACATAATAAAGGTCATGTGTGAGACACCTGCAGCCAACATCATACTTAATGGGAAAAACTAAAAGCTTTCCCATTAAGATTAGAACAAAACAAGGATCCACTTTCACCACTTCTGTTCAACATAGTATTGGATGTCCTAGCCACAGCCATCAGACAAGAAAAAGGAATAAAAGGCAACCAAACTGGAAAGTAGGAAGGAAAACTCTCATTGTTTACAGATGACATGATACTGTACAAGAAAAACCCTATAGATTCAACCAAAAAACTACTCAACCTAATAAGTGAATTTGGCAAAACATTGGGATACAAAGTCAATTTTCAGAAATCAAAAGCATTTTTGTACACCAACAATGAAATATTAGAATGAGAAATCAGGAAAAAATCCCATTTACTAGAACAACAAGAAAAATGAAGTACCTAGTAATAAACCTTACCAAGGAGGTAAATGACCTGTACTCAGAAAACTACATAGCATTGATGAAAAAAATTAAGGAAGATGCAAACAAATGGAAGCCTTTACTGTGTTCATGGATTGGAAGAATTAACATCATCAAAATGTCCATACTACCCAAAACAATTTGTATATTCAATGTAATCCCTATTAAAACTCCAATGAATATTTCACAAATATAGAACAAACATTTTAAAAATTTATATGGAATTATAAATGACCCTGAATAGTTGCAACTGTTTTGAGAAAGAAGAACAAAGTAGGAGGGATCACAATACCTGATATCAAACTATAGTACAAACCACTGTAAGCAAAATAGTCTGGTACTGGCATAAGAACAGGCACAGAACAATGGAACAGAATAGAGAGCCCAGAAATAAACCGATGTCTCTATGGTCAATTAATATTCAACAAAATGGGCAAAAGCATAAAATGGAGTAAAAATAACCCCTACAACAAATGGTGCTGGGAGATCAGGACAGCTACGTGCAAAAAAATGAAATACAACCACCAACTTACACCACACACAAAAATAAACTCAAGATGGATAAAAGACTTAAATATAAGTTGTGACACCATAAGAGTCCTAGAGGAGAACACAGGCAGGAAAATCTCAGATATTCCACACAGCAGTATTTTCACCAATATATCCCCTAGAGCAAGGGACACAAAGGAAAGAATAAACAAATAGGACTTCATCAAAATAAGAAGCTTCTGCATGGCTAAGAAAACATCAGCAAAATGAAAAGGGAACCAAATCTATGGGAAAACTTTTGCCAATGATATCTTGGACAAGGGTTTGATCTCTAAAATCTATAAAGAACCCACATGACTCCACTCTAGGAAGACAAACGATCCAATTAACAAATGGGGAAATGAACTGAGCAGACTTTTCTCCAAGGAGGACTTACACAGGGCCCAGCAACATGTGAAAGGATGCTCAGCATCACTAACCATCAGAAAGATGCAATTAAAGCCACAATGAGATACCACTTCACATCAGTGAGAATGGCCATCATAAACCAATCAATAAACAACATGTGCTGTCAAGGATGTAGAGAAAAGGGAACCCTAGCGCACTGTTGGTGAGAATGCAGACTGGCATAGCCACTGTGGAAAATAGTTTGAAATTTGCTCAAAAAACTAAAAATGGATCTGCTTTTTGACTCAGCAATTCCACTGCTGGGATTAACCCTAAGAATCCTGAAACACCAATTCGTAAGAACCTATGCACCCCAATGTTCATAGCAGCACAATTTACAATAACCAAGTGCTGGAAGCAACCTAAGTGTCCAACAGTAAATGAGTGGATCAAAAAGCTGTGATACATTCACACAATGGAATACTATACAGCAGAAAGGAAGAAGGAGCTACTACCCTTTGCTACAGCATGGATGGAACTGGAGAGCATTATGCTAAGTGAAATAAGGCTGGTGGTGAAAGACAAATACCATATGATATTACCTATAATTGGAACCTAATCAACAAAACAAACAAGCAAAATATAACCAGTGATATAAAATAAAGGACAATATGACAGTAACCAGAATGTTAGGGGGGAGGGGGATTACGTGGAAAAGAGGGGGAAGGGTCATCAAGGAACACGTATAAAGGACCCATCTACAAAGGTAAAGGGGGGAAAGATAGAGGGTGAGAGGAAGGTGTGGGTGGGGCAGGGGGAAGTGGTGGCAGGAAAATGGAGACAACTGTACTTGAATAACAATAAAAAAATAAAAATTAAAAATTAAAAAAAATCCTGCAAACCAAATAGAGCTTCCTTGAGCTCCTTACTTTGTGTTCAAATGATTTCTGTTGTTTACTAGGTTTGTTCTCTAAAATATAGGACATGTGAATAATCATGTGCTATGTTGGTCAGCAAGGGTTGCCTTAGCTAAATACCGACAGATTGAGTGGCTTACACAGCAGAAATTCTCACAGTTATGGAGGCTGGAAGACCAATATCAAGGTGTTAGCAAGTTTGGTTTCTCCAGATAACTCTCCTTGCCTTGAAAATGGCCAACTTCTTGCTGTGTATTCATGTGGCCCATTCTCTGTGTGCTTACACTTCTAACACCTCATCTTCTTGTATGGACCCCAGTCTTATCGGAATAGGGACTTACCGTCATTTAGCCTTAATTATCTCCTTAAAGGACCTGTCTGCAGACGTAGTTACATAGGGGATTATGGTATAAACCTAAGCTTTTTTTTTGGGGGGGGTGAACACATTTAAGTCCATAACATGGTATAAGGAATAGGTCTTGGTAATAGCTTCTTTCTCATGAACAAAGATCTCATGTTCTTTTTTATAGAAGTCAGTAATCTGGCTCTAAATTTCATGAAGAGGATTTTTTCTAGAAGGAGAAGGTTAGTGTCTTTACTGGTATTTTTGACTTAGATCCTATTGGAGCATTATGTGGCTGCCCGTTAGCCACATCCCTTAGTGGCTAAGATAGCACTCTAGACATAGGAGTTAAATCTATGTTTTTTACTGATTGGTTGGCCAGTGTCTCTCCAATCTAAGAGTGCAGAGGAAAGTGGTTTATAGATCCCCACACCTTTGGGCACTCATCAAGAGTTGCTCAATTTCTGTTTATCTCACCATGAATTTAGGGTTAGGAGCCTGTGATTTGCCTTGTAGTGAGTTTTGCAGTCTGCAGCATGTCTAATCATCAATTATTCTCATATAAACCTTCCATAGTGCCTGGTACATCATCACTCAATAAAATTATTTAAGTAAATGAAAAACACAGATGACACATATTCAAAAGCCAATGCCAGAGGAGAATATGTGATAGCATACTAGAAGTTGATGAGCCAGGATTCTCAACTTGAATGTATTTATCCTTGAAGATTGCTTTAGCACTGTGTATTTTGGGAATTCTACAGATTATGTTATTGGCACTTGTTTGCAGTACTTTTTTTGTAACCAATCCATTTTCAGAAATGAAAGAAAGTTCAAGCAGACTAAAAATGTGAGCCATTTTCCACACAATTTCTCTGTCCCAAGAAGCATATGTGTTAAACAGAGTGAAGGGTAAGGCAACTGGACAGCTGAGGGCCACACAGTCCCAGAGATGGCTGTTCCAGGAGCATGAAAGTCAATGTCAGCTCTTTCCATTTTCACTAAGGTATTTTTAGAATGGCTTCTTTTCTCCTTGGCTAGTGTCAGGGTGTTAATTTATTGAGGATCTGAGCTTTACTGAAAAACAAGCTTTTACCAAAAAATAAGAATAATTCCTATAAGAGAACAATTTATGTTAATTCTATATCCATCATGCGTTTTTATAAAAGTGTCACCTTTTCTGGGAGTTTAATTAATTAACATGTATTGCATTTTTTTTTCTTTTGTGTCAGTCATCTGCAATAAAAGTAAGTGATTTCTTAGACTTTTAAAAAATTAGACATTTTAAATTATATTTTAGGGACATAGTATTAGTTTTGGACAGATTGAAACAGAAGATACCCTGAACAAGAAATGGAAAGTGCAAGTAGATATTTCTAGAGGAAAGATAAAGTCATTTTTAGATCTCTTGTCCTATCATGAGTGACTCTAAAGGATGAGACTAAATTTATTGACCACATAGAATATCTGTCTTACTCCTTCACAGTAACCGCTTCCAGGGGTGTCCAACCTGCAGCCCCTGGGCCAGGTGCAGCCCAGGATGGCTGTGAATGTGGCCCAACACAAAATCATAACACCTACTTAAAACATTATGAGGGTTTTTTTTTGGGTTTTTTTTTTGTATGTGATTATGTGTCACAGTGTATTTAATGTGTGACCCAAGACAATCCTTCTCCCAGTGTGGTGCAGAGACACCAAAAGGTTGGATACCCCTACTAGACACATTACGGTTCTGGTTCTAAAACCAAATGTTGAATGCACTTTCACCTTTACAATGATACTTAGATCCTCTTTCAAATCTTTCATTATGCGTCTTAAGGTAAAATAGACCTCTGGAAACCAAGACTGATTGCCAGGGAAGCCTTGCTATGGGCAAGCCACTGTAGGAAACTGGAGACCTGTGCTCTTGGCCTCTCACCCTGTGGGACCTAGGGTTTACAGCTTTGGCCTCACCACCAGCTTTTTTGTCCTGAACCACACCTGGCCTCTGGAGACTGCCTGAGGTGCAGTCCTCAGTGTCCCTTCATTCTTTCTCCCACTTTCCTGTTGACATTTCTTTACAGCTCTGAAAATTTGGGGTTAAAATTATGTTCCACATATGGGATTTTTTCCTAAATATGCACCTGTTGTGAGCAACACTTTAATAAGAAAGCCTAGTTCTGACACTAGTCTTTAAAGATAGTACTTTCCTGGACTCACATATATTACATTTTATTTCATAAGAGTAAGTGGCACCTGTAAAGAAAAATTTGAAAATTCTGAAAAGAAAGATGAAAGAGAAGGGTCATGTACATTATGTTTAATTATACAGCTCTTACAATATTGTTACTGTTTTGCTATATTTTTCAGTCATGTCTGTGATATATACCTTGATTTTTCATGGTTTACATAATACAACATATTTTAATTTTTTATCTAACATTATATTATAATCAAGACAACAGATGCTTCATATATGTCACTTTCTATAACTGCTGAAAACTTCACTGTGTGACTTCAGTATAATTTATTTAACCATTTTATTATTGGAAATGTGTGTGGTTTTAATTCTTCTATTCTTATAAATAATAAGATAATATATATCTTTGGACAATTTTTTTCCATATTTAAGATAAAAGATTCTTTGTAGGATTACTGGGTCAAAAGTGGGAAATATTTTTAGGCCTTTTGATACTCAATGTTTTTCTAATCTGTTGTCCTGTCATTGGCAACAGATTCTAGACTACAGTTGTAGGTTTATCCATCTGGCTTCCTAAGCAGCCAACATAAATATGTACCAACATAACATCTGAAATTTAATATACACTATAGTTTTTAGCATAATATATATTTTTATTAAGATGGTGTTGCTTATGACCTTCAGCAGATACGACTGAGTAAATGATTCTGTTGCCCACTCTTTCATTTAACATCCTAACCCCGGTCATGCACTGGTACAACCTGTGTTTTATACTGAATAACATTCCAAGCTTGTTTCTGTTGCTTCTCAGCTTTTGTATTTACTGCAGAGTAATCTCATTATCTTCAGTGAGCAGACCTGCGCAACAGAATCTGAATCACTGTATCCTTATGGCTCTAAAGCTGGGCCCACTTTTTTTTAATTGCTGTCCTAGGGATGTAACTCTACCCCAGAGCAGGCACGACAACACCCCTACAGCTACAGCCCATGTCCAGGAATACCTGCTGGACTGGTCACTCTTTGTTCATGCTTTGGTCTCCTCTCACTTGGTTTCTTCTCTCTTCTTTCTTTTGGCCTGGCATTTGTGAAAGTAGAGGTGATTTTGTAGCCTCCCTAAGCTTTTCCTAAGAAAGGAATCATTTCTAGGTTGAAGACTACTTTTTTTTTTTTTAACTGTATCTGAATTGTGTTAAAGGCTTTGGCTCTCTGATATTTTCTAGACCACACTACTAACATTCGCCTATGTTGTGGATCCATGGATTTGATTTTAACTTAGCATTTCTTACTCTATGCTACTGTGCAACTGAAATTTCAATAGGACCCATGGACAGAAGGTACCATGGTCAAGTAAGCTGTGAAATGTGCTTTCTAAATTCTTCTCTTGAAGATTTGCATTCACATTGCCATATCCGAAAGGCTGGAGACATAAGAAAGAAAATGCTTTAACTTGGTCGTTCCACACCAAAGATCTATTTATTTTTCCTATTCTTATTTTTATAGCTACACCTATTTTTTCCTTAGAACCTTTTTTTTAAAAAAAACTGCTTTGAGCACTCAATTTCTTTATGGAGGTGGCTAAAAATAAGTGTTTTCCACGATTGGTGATAGGATATGCACACATTGCTATTGACATTATCCGAGCCTCTTGAGCATTTAGACAATGGAATCGCCATTCATTAACTGACTGGCTGCAGCACAGAGAGAGTACCTGGACACAAGGAGGGTGCAAGAGAAGGAACAGATAGGATTGGCTGGTGAAGTCCATGCTGCTCCACTGGCAGAGACCCAGCAAGTACCGAAGGCAGAGAAGTACATGAGCTTCCTAGGCAACTGTATACCCGCTGGTAAGATTGCTTGAAATTTGGTTTATCAGAACAATGTTCCTATAAAGTTTCCTGTCACCTAAAGGGAATCATAAGGACACTTTAAGTATTAGAGAGAGA
This sequence comes from Mormoops blainvillei, assembly GCA_004026545.1. Classification (NCBI taxonomy): domain Eukaryota; kingdom Metazoa; phylum Chordata; class Mammalia; order Chiroptera; family Mormoopidae; genus Mormoops; species Mormoops blainvillei. The sequence continues at coordinate 388,696 of PVJD01000520.1, read as the reverse complement.
TTATTGATTTCTTTGGAGCCATGGGGAACTGTTTTGATGGGAAATAAAATTTCAGTTGGATGAGAAGTGAATCAGCTTTCACAGCTCTAATTTTTTACTAAGACACTGTGTCAGTGTGTTTGGTACATGCTGTGTTTGAGCCTGGAAGCCTGTGCCTGCATTTGCATAGCACTGTGACACAACCACCTGCCCATCAAATGCCACAAGGAACAAGAGGACTGGGGAGCCAATAGTTTCTCTTCTGCCACTGTGTGGCTCTTCCTTGTAGCTCAAACCCAGGGATGATTTCTAACAGGTTGACATCTGGAAGAGACCTTAATGGCTATCTAGTACAACCCTCTACTCAGTGGAAGAAAATCTCTTCTAATAGCCACAATTAGTGGCCAGTTCAACCCATGTTTACATGCCTGCCATGGTGGGTGGGGAGTACCAATAACATTGCAAGGTAGCTCAATATTTTATTGTAAATCACATTAAGGCTTTGTGGAATTTTTCCTTTGCTGGATAAGCCAAATAAATGCCAATTTCAAAGTCTTCATCTCTAAACTGGCATTAGATTAGTATCACAGAGACAATCAGTCACTTTTCTTATCTTTGATGTGTCTGATGTGATCAATTTGTGACATTTTGATCGTGGTTGCTTAGGAAGGCCATATATAAAAAAAAGAAACTGACTTTTTTGATCTGCCAAAATCTGATTTCTTGATGAAATTTTATATTAGAAAGATGTGTAGGTCTTCCCAAGGAACTGAATTAGGCAAACATAGACATTTATATTTGGTGCAATATCCTTACACTAACAAAAACAACAACAACAAAAGAATATTACTATCCTTATACTGATAGACAATTTCATGCAGAAAGGATCAACGACCAGGTTCTTTAACATAATTTTTAATTTTTTCAGAATCTTACTTGCATAAAGGAAACAGTCTGTTTACTAAGAAGCTTTCAGTTTTATTATGAAGTGTAATGGGGAGAACATACTCAGACATGTTTATTGATCAAGACATATCTCTGCCTTTGCTTCTACATAATGGTAGATTAGATGGTTTGTGGAGATGCGGGAGAAAAGATGAGTGAACCATGGCTTCTACCCTGAAGGAGCTCACGATCTCCTTAGCGGGAGGCAGGAATGACAAACACCCACAAAAATAGCTGGCAGCAAAGACAGAGAGTGATGATTGTTATAATAAAGGTAGCAGCCAGATGCTGAGGAAGCAGGGAGGAGGCCAAGGTTAATGCCAGGTGGGAGAGTTGGGGAAAAGTGCACAGCTGAACTGACTCTGGGTTGTGAGTGGGAAAATGGATGGGCTTTCAAAAGGCAGCACCCACGAGCAGAGTATTGTCACCAGGAGGCATTTGCCTAGAACACCTCTTAGTGTGTGAGGTGCGAACTTTCCAACCTCTGTAGTCAACATTCTCTGAGAACATTTTAACTTGTACAGTGTCTGACCACAAGCTAGGGTTCAGGGGATTTGTGTGCTTATTTTGCCCATGTGATGGTTTTAAATAAATATCTTATGACTTAGCAATTTGAGTTCCTGGGATCTTCTCACACCTGCTCAAAATATCTACAGGTTGATCCCCCTGGTTCTTACTTATCCTCCACATTCATTTTTAGTTTGAGGCGGGGTCTTTATCTCTTCTTTCCTTTTGAGAAACAATGTCTTGCCCAAGACAGGGATGGGTAAAAGAGAAACCATACATGTTTGACGGCTCCAGTTGTCCTGCCTTGCTGATGACACTAGAAGCAAAATGGAAAGGAAGAATAGATCTTTTAATCTGGTGAGTGCATACAAAAGTATCTTAGTGGCCAGCTGTATAAATAAGGGCAATGGTTTTCCATATGGACATTCTCAGTGGTTATCTATATTTGTTTATTATTCTTTCCCCAAAGCGTAGAAGAAGTACAAGCTGTGTATCAGGACTTACCCTTTTAAAGTTCACAGTCTGGCGAAGGGGAGAGAAATATGTAAACTAGCACTTACAGTGCAGCGCGAGAAAGGCTATGACAGAGGCAGTATGAAATTTTTTCTCTTTCAGGGCAGATGAGAGAGGCTACAAATAATATCTCAGGAAGCTGGTGCCTTAGCCAGGCAAGAATTGGGGAGGGAGTAAGGAAGGAGGTTTAAAAAAAAAATAATTATGGGAACTTGGTAAGTGATTTTGTAAAGAAAATAGCACATTCATTTACCTTAATTATTGCAGTTAAGTATATTGCAGTTTATAAGTTTATTGCAGTTAAGTATACTAAATGACCTTGGGCATGTATAAGTGTTTGGTACACAGTTGACAAGAGATGGGCACAGATTGCATTGATTCATGAGTGTGTGCTACAAGAAAGATACGGAGGTGTCTGTGTTTGAGTAATGATATGCATCTAATATTACTAGATCTGGAAATTTTTCAGTTGTCTAATGAAATAATATGAATTTCTAATAGAACTCTCAATAAAAATCAATTTAAGCTTACTTTATATTAAGGTATACATTTTTGAAAGAACACTACCAATGACTCCAACAAAAAAGATGATATCACAACTCTAAGGAAGGGCCAACATGAATAGAATGCACACTATGTGTGTTTTATGCATTAGTTTATCGAATACTCAGAAAAAACTAGCTGGTTGGCTACATGCTCACATTTGATATTTTATAGCTTCCCCTTTGAACTGAATTTCTGTTTTTGTTCTAAAAATCAGTTCAATCTCTGTTAAGACACGTGTCACAATCCTGTGCAAGATTATGTCTTGACCTGAGGCCTAAAATCATGGCAGCTACCTGTGGGGGGAGCCTAACCTAAGGATAGAGACAGTGAAGGTTGAGCAGAATGATCCCTGGGCCCTTCATGATCCATTAAGCCACTGAATTAGACAACCCAAGAATCACCTTTTGTCAGGTGAGGCAGTGCCATTTTTCTTGTGAGGTAAGCCAGTTTGAGTTGTTTTTGTACACTGAGCCAAAATCACTCTAATTGACAGAGTTAGGCCGTCTAATTACCCCCATTTTACAGATAAGAAAACTGAGGGTTAAAAAAGTTAAATAACCTATCCAAGATCATAGTTAGTTAAATATCATAACTGGGGTCAAATTTAAGTCTGTCTTACTCCAAAACTCAGTACTTGGTATATGGCTATGTCTCTCCTGCATATGTACCTTTATTTGAAATATGTAACAACAAAGCACTTATGTCAAATATTTCTAATAGTTCAAATATATCAAATGTATAGTTTATATGCAAACCACTGTCTCCAATATTTTATTTCAAGAGTTGGCTAATTTTCTTTGTCAGGGACCAGGTAGTAAATATTTTAGGCTTTGTGGGCCATGTGGTCTCTGTTACAACTACTTAAGTAATTGTAGCTCAAAGGCAGCCATAGACAATGAACAAATGAACCTGGCTGTGTTCCAATATAATTTTACTTACAAAACAGGTTGTAGTTCAGATTTGGTCCATGGGCCATAGTTTCCTGACCCCTGTTCTATAATGAACTAAATCTGATTTTTGGTTAAGGCTTACAACTACAATGTCTAGAAGTGGATGTTCGTAGGTGTGCACGAGAAAAAGTCATATCAGAAGGAGAGGAGAGGAGACGTGGAGTCCCAGTGTGGGAGAGGTGATTTTCTCCCTTTGCCAGAACTTAAGGTGTCAAAGAGGGTGGTTCTGTTTCTACTTTGCAGTGTCAAATGGGGTGCAGCTTATGCCACAGTAAAGAGAAGGGGACCTCAGGACTTTCACCATTAGAGAAGTATCATTTGGGGGATTGCTAGCCTTTCACATGTACCTTAATTGAAATTTCTGTTAAAAATTCCAAATTGTCTCTGAACTGCTTTCAAAACCCAACATTTTCTCTAATACTTAAATTATTCAGTGATCCACAAACACTTTAATACATAGCAGCACTTTCTGCAAATGGAGAGATAAGGGTCAGAAATAAACACATGATTATAGCTGTTTGATTTCAGCTTTAATTGCTTTCCAATAGGCACAGAGAATGGACCAATTTTCTCAAAACAATATTTACCCTGAAACAGAGGTCTGGGAGAAAAGTTTATTCAATAATGCAATTTGCTTTGGGGAAGTACATGATAGGTTTTCCTTTTTTCTTCAAATAGTTTAAATGTGTGTACCCTTTCTTTCAAAGGCATAACATGAAATTTGTGAATTTTATACAGAATCTAAAATATTGAACCATTTTTCTCCTTTTACTTATTAATAAACTGAAAATATAACAGAGAGTATACAGAAAACTAAGGATGAAAGATAAATTTTCATACCTCCCACCCTCTGGCGACCCCTGATCTATACTATATCTCTGTGGATTTGCCTGTTCTAGACATTTCATGTAAATGGAATTATACACTATCCTTATCTCTAGCTTCTTTCACTCAGCATAACACTTTGAAGATTTGTTCTGCTCTATCGCATATCAGTTCTTTATTACTTTTATTGGTGAATAATATTCCATTGTCTGGATATACCACATTTTTATCCATTCATCACTTGATACTTCCATTGTTTTGGCTCTGAATAATTCTTTTATGAGCATTCACGTACAAGTATGAAAATTTATTTGGCATGAATACTTGTTCTCATTTCTCATGGGTATGTACTGAGCTGAGGAATTGTTGGTTGTATATAACTCTGTTTAACATTTTGAGGAATTGCCAAACTGTTTTACAAGCAACTTCATAGTTTATTTTTTCCCCCAGTTTGTCTACATTCTTATGGTTAGAACTAGACTATGCGGTTGAAGAACCATTCTTATGGTTGGTATTGTCCATACTAGTTGGTATGAAATGATATTTCACTGTGGTTTTGATTTTCATTTCCATAATGACTAATAATGTTGAACATCTTTATATTGAATATATATCAATATATAGATATGTTGATATGTATATTGAATATATATCAATATATATCTACATGCATTCTTTGGAAAAATTTGTATTTGAATGGAAATTTTTGAAGGATGAAACATATTACCTAAAGTTAATATTTACTAGAAGCCAATAACACATTGGGGCCTTTAAACTCTTATAAAAATGAAAAAGTAATAGTATAATAACATTTTATAAATAAAATTTAGAAAAATTCAGAACTTGCTGAAAAGCGGGTAGACATGACTGAGCCAAGAGTCAAATGTGTTCTATATTTCCACAGATTAGTTAAGACAACCATGACTGAATGAAAAGTACCTCTCTTCTCTGGCAAAAGACAAAAATATAAACAAAATAGTTTGAGGGGTAATGCAAAAAGTCTCAATTCTTTTGCTGAGATCAGCATGGTGGTAGAGTTGCAGGCTGTGAACTTGTGCCATCGCATTTCTGGTGATCAGTGGGGGCAGCCCACTTTTTATTAATCTAGGCTGTTTAGCAGCAAATTGTAAATCCTTGAGCTGCCCTATAAGGAATATCTTTATATTTGTAATCCTGTAACCACATCCAGTCTCCAAACAACTGCTAAGGATTTAGCAATTTCTAGGTGTTAGGAACAAATTTGCTACCCACTCCCCTGCCCAGGACTTAGCAGAGAGGCCCAGGTACCTGACAGCCTCATAGGCTTCTTCCTGGGTGGCAACCATGTGCCTCACGATCGCTGAACTGACTTGGTCACTTCTACCTCAGGAACTAGCACAGTACTCACCAGTCTAATAGTAGTCACTACATGATAAATTGTTAAATAAATAAATGACTTGAATTGACGTCATACAGAGAAATTATAGAATTTGACATTAAGTTGATGCATAATTAAAAGTGTTAACTTATTAAAAGGAAAAGAAGGGAAAGAAGTGCGTGGATGTCAAGCACTGTATAAGAGCCCCTACTAGCCATTGTCCCCTTTTCTCATTTTAGGCTTCTTTAAACATTGTGAATTATACATTTTCACATATTCAATTTACTCATGTTCAAATTGCCAATAAGTAGCAAAATTGGAACACAAACCCAGATTTGCAAAGACACATTATGAGAAGGCATTGAGTAATATCTTTTAGCTTAGGCACATGCTATTCCATATACTGAGGTTAAAGCAGAGTCCCAGTGTGGTACATAGAAACAAGCCCTCCCGCTTTTGCTTGGGAGGGGCCCCACACTGTTACTAAGAAGATGAACAGGGGAACAGAGGTTGGAACTCTTTAAGGAAGTGAAATGAATGATGTATAGGATTCTTTATGGGAGGAGAATTGAGGAATGATGTAATTGTTTTATCTAATTGCAAATCCCTGTGACTTGGAGGTTGTCAAAATGATAAATGACTTAGTGAATGAAGAAATTGTCTGTTTTGAACAGATGTCCCATTTTCGATGTTATAACTGCATTATTGATTTTCTGTATTTTTAGTTAGCAATTTTTGTCATTTTTTAAAAAGTTTGGACATGTGAAAGATCAAGTGCCTGAAGTTTCTAAGAGCTTTTCTGACTTTCAGTGTATTCCTGATGTCCCATCAGACCTTCTTGGTCATGATTCTTTGGTTACATGTGTGTAGTTCCTCTGCTTGCGTGAACTTCTCATTGCTATGCTTGCCAGGAAACTGTACCTAATCCCCCTGATCTACCATTTTCTTATCTTCTCTTATGTCTTGCACTATGCTAGCTAGAGTAGAGGCTGGAGTTATAAGACATTGTGAAGACCTTGTCCTTGTACTTGAACAACTATCTGTTATTCTTGTATAGTTCTTTACAATAACTTTCATCATTTTTGCAACCAGCTAGAGTAAGTACTTCCTAAAGTCTCTTTGAAAGTTTCTTTGGGACACTACTCTTGATCGACTTTTTTTCCATACCCAGAATTATAGACAAGACACTAAGTGATAGCAGTGGTGGCTGGGGGTGGGAGTCAGCATTCAGGGCATTATATTATGCGAACTAAGTCAAAGAAAGATAAATACTGTATGATGTCACTTACATGTGGAGTCTAAAAGAGCCCAAATCATAGATACAGAGAATGGAATAGTGGTTAATCTCAGTATCTCCAAGAATCCCAATGAAACATGCAACAGAAGTAAAAGCATTTTTCCTATGGAAAGACTGCATTTAGATAAATCTAGTTTCCACCTCAACCCTCTCCAAGCCCTTCTTACACAGAAATGAATGTGGAACTGCCAAGCCACTGTCGATAACGCTGCCCTCTCTTTCAACTCTCCTAGAACATTTTTTCTACTTCTGCCGTGACACTTGACCTCGTTACCAAATGCATTAGCAAGGGTTCAAACCAAGGCCCATTTCTTAACATGAAAATGGATAATCCATATTGAGGGAAAATAGGATTTTGCATAAGTAAAGTGAGTGATATTCATTTTTATGAAGGAATTTGGATAATTGTGTCAGTGTTTAGACATTATTTCAGAGTTGTAATAGCATGAAAAGGAAATTTAAAAGATACTGTCGTAGAAATTTTCAGTGTGAAGAACTGCATTTACCTCTTCCCAGTATCTACCTTACGCAGTGTTTCAGGATGTGCCCAGAAAAATTAGTGTTGGGCAGATGGGTGAGAATATGAATGGGTTACTGAAAAATAATTGCTTCCTAATTACCCTTACAATTACTCATAATAGAATGACTAATAGAGTTTTGCAAGGGGAGGCTTAAATATAAACACCTTGAAAGAGCGCACGGCTCAGTGCAGGTGAGCTTCAGTGTGCGTGAGAATGAAGAATGTTCATTGTGGAGTTTGCTTCTCTGGTTTTTATTCCTACCTTTCCATTTTCTAGCTGTAAAACCCCAAGAATATTGAATGATCCTTCTGTGTTTCAACTTCTCATCTGAAAAATGAAGATATTTATATCTGATTAATAGGTTTATTTAAAACATCATTCTTACATGTTAACTTCTAGGGTATCTATTATTCTAAGGTTTTCTGGTTTGAATCGTTGAAACTAAAACAGCTGAAGACAAATTTAGACCATAGAAAGTCTGACATATAGTAGTGTGCTTCATTAATTATGTTCTCTGTTAAAATATTGCAGTGATTTTATTCTAGTTGGTATATAACCACTGCTCAAATCTCCCTGAGTGAAGTTTCTCTATGCCACCCAGGATGCCCCACACCAGGTTCCCAAGCTTCCTCAGCATTCATCTAGAAACCAAAGAGTTAACACCTGATCCTGGCTGGGTAACTCAGTTAGTTAGAGCACTGTCCTGATACACCAAGGTTGCAGGTTTGATTCCCAGTCAGGGCACATGCAAGAATCAACCAATGAATGCATAAATAAATAGAAGAACAAATTGATCTTTCTATCTCTCTCTTGCCCTACCTCTCTCTCTAAAAAAAAAATCATTTTTTTAAAAAAAGTTAACACCTGGCTCCACAGGGGTCTTCCAGGACCCCCTCTAGCTATGAACAGTTTTATTCTGATTAGTCCTTCCATATCTATACCTCTTACTACATTTAAGGAACATGAATTCTTCACATACTTGGCTAAGAAAACATTTGAACGCAGGAGAAATTTCTTGACTAAATAAACATATAAATGTGAATAAAAAATTCATAAAACTGTTTACTTTTCACTTGAAACCCATGAACATAAAAAGTAATGCCAATTGCTAGAAGTCAGCCACAAGCACCTTCACATAAGCATATATGTTTAATTTATCTCCCAAAACAACACTGATAGGGAGCTATAAGGTGATGTTTACATTATCATGCTGAAGATACCTGTGTGCCCGTGATCTTGGTATAATCATCATTGGGATAACCATAGAACACTCATTCACTCAGAAAGCACACATGAAGCATATACTATGTGTTCCACCCTGAGGTGAATTATGGGGACATAGGGATAGCCTTGCCAGATTTCCAGCAACTCATAGTCTAGTTTGGAAAATATGTGGGAAACAGGCATGTAAACAGTTAAATTGCAATTCAGAGTTATTACTAGAGTGTTAGAGGCAAGCATCCCGAAGTAAGTTCAGTTTTCTGCAAGTTAATTTTGGGTCCTTTTGGGATAACCATGAAGAAAGGAGAGGTAGGCAGACTGGTGTTTAGAGAAACCTTTTGGCTGGAGGTATAAATTTGGGAGTTATTGCTGTGCTGATGGCAGCAGACAGGGTCGCCCAAGGAAGCTAGTTCTCAGAGTTTAACATGCAGGAGAACTACCTGGGGAGTTCAGACCTCCCACTTCCTGCTTCGGATACAGGTTTGTGATGGGACCCATGAGTGATCATTACTAATGTACTATACCACAAAAAGCCGATACTGCTATCCTGAGGACCACCCCCACAACAGCACTTAGCCAGGGAATAAGTGAAAGTGAAAAGAAAAAAAAAACAACAGAAACAAAAATGTAACCTATAGAAAGCAGTGCAGTAGAGCAAGCTATGAGTCATGTGACCAAGTGCCAACGATGAAAATCTGTGAGACTCAATTTCTCCATTTGTAAAATATAGATAATAGTATAAATAATAGCATAAATTCATAGTGTCCTTTTAAGGCCAAAACTAGCCTAGGAAATGATTAGCATGGTGCTGAGTATAGGTTAGGAGTTATTTGGAGACCAGTCCTTAAGTAATTGGCTTTTGCATATAAATTAGTGGAGGCTGAGGTAACAAAAACTAAAAAGCAAGGTGAAAATCAAGACTATATGATAACATCAGAGACAATGAAAGGTTTTTTCATGAAGGCAGGAGTGCCTGAATATTACATTCTTCTGACAGTTCAAATAAAATGGGGAAATATATTTAAATATCCATCAGATTTAGTGTTAGTGCCATAGGCTGAATACATAGCATTTCAGTAGAGTGATATGGGGAGCAGGAATGGTGGCTATAAGGCATGTAGCATAGAGCCTACCCCAAGCCAAGTGACAGAGCTGCTATTACAGCTGAAAGCAGTTTGTATAGGCCTGTGTGTGTGTGTGCTCACAGGTAGGAGGAAATATACTCAGCATTAGGATGAAATGGAGTTCCCAAATAAATGCAATTCTGCTGAACAAGCTATGTTCTGTGAAGGTTTATTTAAGCTGGAGCAGAGCTTTTAAAAACAAAATTTCAAACGGAAAGGTGGCAGGTAGGTCATGCAAATTTAACGAGAGTGCTTTCTACATTTGCTGTGAGAATTGGTAGCTCTGGGGGACATGAGGAACTGTCATTCCTCACAGCAGCCCCATGGCTCAATTGAACTTTTAGATTCCTTGCCCAACACTCCTCATTTCTCCCATGCCAGCAAAGTGAACAATTGTCTGATCTCTGCAGCAGGGAGAAAGCTATCTTTGCCTCTCAGTAGCTGAGAAATGGTTTGTTTCCCTTTCAAACACCACTGCATTCTTCTTGCAGTTTTCCTTGACCATTAAATATTCTATAACTCAGTTTCATGCCAGTGCCTCTTCTTGGGTGCACGATAAGTGGTGGGTACAGTGGGGAATTTTAATGCGTGGCTGTTGGTTTCACTTGCACTGATCCCACAGATGCTGCTGCTGGAGTCTACAACCATATTTAAATGGCATCTAGCCTGTAAAGGCATTTTTCTAATCTGGCAATGTAGCTTTTAGACTGCATCACCAGATTCTTAACTTTTCTTGGAGAATTGTCATGTGATGAATTCAGTAGGGGATTGAAAAAAAACCAACAACTCCTTGATGAATCTGACATTTGCAAGGCAAGAGTGTAAAGAATGTATTTAGGGTCTATGCTCTTCCTTATCATTTTCCTTCTTTCGGTGTTTACCCTCTTTGTAGCTAGAATTCCTTTCCCTGTGTCAATTAAATCATTACATCCAATACCCAGCTCCAATGCCAACCCTTTGGGAAGCATTCCAAGATAACTACAGCCTAACTTAAACTCTCACTTTCTTTGACTATCTACTGCAATTATTATCTGCAATAGCCTGTTTGGCCCTCTTGTTTCTGCAGCAAAGTCTTGCTTCCATAGTGTGCAGCATTGTGCTGGCAACATGGGAAACCTCAGTAAGTAATATTCAGGTTCAACTCAATACTTAAGGGGGGAAATGGTTATTGTTTTAATTCATTAATAAATTAACTTTCACTGCAAAATTTGCAGGGATTTCTGTCTTCCAGCTTTATATTTTCTTCCCATTTTGTCCTTGACTTAAGCACCGTCACCTCCCACTGTGTGTTTAATTACTGTACTGATTGCTTACTATGTACGTGATGTGGAAAAAATGCCAAACTTAAAAGCAAAGCACTCTCCCTGACCTCCCTGCGGATAAAGACCCATAAAAATATAAGAAAACACATTTAACTCTACATACCACTAGTGCCAGGTAAGTAGTCTTGATAATTGCACAGCCCTGAGGTTCCAAGTGAATAGGCCATACACCTCATGCCAGCAGCAGCACTTCCTTGACCTGAGACCTTGACCTTTGGTCATGTGCTGGAAAGACCCTTCCTTAACACTATCTTTGTTCATTTTAAGTCTAACATTCCCATATTTTTCAGGACCTCTCTTTTAGAAAACTTCTTTATATATATATATAATTTTTCCCCCTCGTTCATGCCATCCTATAGAGTTGTTGTCTGCTCCTCTCATAAAATTCTACACAGTTTACCTAAATTGCTTTTGGGGACTTCTCATGTCTTAACTTGTAAACATGTATTCATTTCCAAATTTTTATTGTTTAAAATAGAGATTGTAGTTTTATGATTATAACAAAAATGTGCATACTTTTCAATACAGAACTTTTAGGAAATGCTCATGTATAAAAAGATCACCCTTATATAAACATCTGTTGTGTGCACCTCTGTGTCGAGGCCACCCAGAAGGCTGTGGATCAGACAGCTGATGGCCTGCTCTGTGCCCCAGTTCATGGTCCAGTTAGATGGTAGAGTCAGGAGCTGACAGGTGGAGAGAGTGCTGTCTAATGATGAAGCATTCTGGAATAAGGGGGAGCCTTGAAAACAGATGGGGATTCATGGGAATATTAGGCCCCTCCTGATTTACTTACCTGGATGTTCATCCATATAATTTTTGAAGACAATAAAGAGCTCTATAACAGATATATTTACCAAATTACCTCCCTAGAAACAGGATGTGATTTTTTAATTTTAAATATATGGCAAATTATTATATATTGTAGATAGCTTAGTGTATTAGACTTTCTTAAGTATGATGCAATTTTTTTAATTATAGAGAGGTTCCAAAATGTTGGTTGAGAGTTCCATATCTGATTGTAAGGCACCCCAAGGTTATTTAAGGACGTAACATTCACAGTTTGTCATTGATCTTATCCATTATCTCATTCTCACAAATGTCCCATGTTTTCCCTGCAGAACAGAATATACAGCTCGATGTATTAGAGCACACAGTGACTCCTGAGGGCACAGAAAGAAAGAATTGCACCTTATCTTTTATTTTACCTCACTTTTTATTTATGTTCTTTTTTATATCCTTGTAATATATCTTATATGTTAAATATTAAAGAAATATGTACATGTATGTACTTATAAGCAGATATATAAATAGCGGAATATGCCATCCAAAATCATTACTGTCTCTTTGTTGGGCTACATTTGGTTGTAAGAGACAACCTAACAGTGACTTAGACACAATCTTCTTATTTATTTTACACATGTGTAGATGGTCTTAGAGTTAGTAGAGCAGCCTAGTAATTTTATTAAGGGATTCTTCTATCTTTCCATCCATATGTTTGGCATGTTGCCACAGTCATGTAAAATTTCACTTCATGGTGCACTTTATTTACCTTTCCCTATGCCTGTAATATCAGGTGAGTAATGCTATATGGGTACCATATGGTGAAATGTTCAGCTGAATTCTGATTTCCAATTTATTTGCATTGCAGCTCATTCACCTATAGGAAGATTAAGCCCAACATTCCATTATTTATTATATTAAGCTATTAAACTAATAATGTCAGTTTATTTTAATTCAAGTTATTGTGAAAGTTAAACAAGTGCATTTTAATTAATTTTGAGATTCTCTAAACTATGGAAATAGAAAAACTGAGTACATGTTAAGCCTGACAATCTCTGTACTCTCCCAAGTTGGATGATTGCAAAGGCATTTACTTGGATCTCTGATCCTCTGATAGATAATGTGATGGGGAAAGCAGTTGGTAGAATGGGGAGGTAAGCACTGGAGATAGTAGTTGTCGGATGAAACTAATTGATTGTAATTGCTTTGCCATTGTATTGCTGTTGGAGCCTGTAGCTTGTCAAAACCACTGATTGTAAAAGAAGGATCTCACTTTTTATGCTGTAGGTTATGTTAATGAAGAACTGTTCTTAGAGGAATGATCAGTGAATATCAATAAATAGATAATAAGAAATTAAAGGAAAACTTAACTAACTTGATCATGAGCTAATATACTTCAACAGTCAGAGTAGCAGTCAACTGTGTGATGTTTCATACTGAATGTTTTGCTTGGAGCTCTTGAATTTTAAATATTTCCCATAGAAAGAGAGATTAAGTCTGTGTAACTATTTATCACATAATTTTTGAATAACAAATCTTCCATGTAGAGATCTCTTGGAAAACAGAAATTGTGTCTGTTTTACAGGGCCTTTGTTTCTTGGTGAAATATTAGCAGGCAGGTAATTTGAAGTGGAAAAAATAACTTCCCATTTTATCACCAAGAAATTATATTAGAAGTGGATTTTTATTTTTGGTGTATTTTATTGAGTATGCTATTACAGTTGTCCCATTTTTTCCTCCTTTATCCCCTCTACCCTGCACCCTACCCCATCATTTCCACACGTCTTAGTTCATGTCCATTGGCTGCATATATCAGTTCTTTGGCTTGTTAATTTCCTATGTTCTTAGACCTTCCTGTCTATGTCTATTTCTTTTTTTTTTTTTTTTGGTAAACATTTTCCTGCCATCACATTCCCCAGCCCCGGCCACACCTATGTCCCATCCTCAGTCTTTCCCCCATTTGGTTTTGTTGATGGATCCTTTATGCATGTTCCTTAATGACCCCTCCCCGCCCTTTCCCCTGTCATCCCCCTCCCCCCACCCCCCTAGTTACTGTCACTTTATTTTTTACTTCAATGTTGCTGGTTGTGTTTTGCTTGCTTGTTTATTTTGTTGATTAGATTCCACTTATAGGTGAGATCATATGCTATCTCTCTTTCACTACCTGGCTTATTTCACTTAGCATAATACTCTCCAGTTCCATCCATGCTATTGTGAAGGGTAGCAGTTCCTTCTTACTTTCTGCTGCGTAGCGTTCCATTGTGTAAATGTACCACAGCTTTTTAATCCACTCATTTACTGTTGGGCACATAGGTTGCTTCCAGCACTTGGCTATTGTAAATTGTGCTGTTATGAACATTGGGGTGCATAGATTCTTTTGAATTGGTGTTTCTGGATTCTTAGGCTATAATCTCAGCAGTGGAATTACTGGGTCAAAAGGCAGATCCATTTTTAGTTTTTTGAAGACTTTCCAAACTGTTTTCCACAGTGGCTGCACCAGTCTGCATTCCCACCAACAGTGCACTATGGTCCCCTTTTCTCCACATCCTTGACAGCCCTTGTACCTTGTTGATTTGTTTATCATGGCCATTTTAACTGGTGTGAAGTGTTATCCCATTGTGGTTTTAATTTGCATCTCTCTGATGGCTAGTGATGCTGAGCATCCTTTCATGTGCCTGTGGGCGCTCTGTATGTCCTCCTTGGAGAAGTGTCTGTTCAGGCCCTTTGCCCATTTTTTAATTGAATTGTTTGTTTTCCTGGAGTGGAGTCATGTGAGTTCTTGATATATTTTGGAGATCAAACCCTTGTCCAAAGTATCATTGGCAAATATATTTTCCCATACAGTTGATTCCCTTTTCATTTTGCTGATGTTTTCTTTAACTATACAGAAGCTTCTTATTTTCATGAAGTTCCATGTATTTATTCTTTCTTTTATGTCCCTTGCTCTAGGGGACATATCAGCGAAAATATTGCTGCATGGAATGTCTGATATTTTCCTACCTATGTTCTCTTCTAGGACATTTATGGTGCTGTGACTTATATTTAAGTCTTTTATCCATCTTGATGTTATTTTGGGGTATGGCGTAAGTTGGCAGTCAAATTTAATTTTTTGGCATGTAGCTGTCCAGATATCCCAACACCATTTGTTGAAGAGGCTATATTTATTCCATTCTATGCTTCTGCCCCCTTTGTCAAATATTAATTGACTGTAGAGACATCAGTTTATTTCTGGACTCTCTATTCGGTTCCATTGATCTATATGTCTGCTCTTATGCCAGTACCAGACTGTTTTGATTACAGTGGCCTCATAATATAGTTTGATGTCAGGCATTGTGATCCTTCCTGCTTTGTTCTTTTTTCTCAAATTGCTGCAGCTATTTGGAGTCATTTATGGTTCCATATAAATTTTTGAAATGTTTGTTCTATATCTGTGAAATATGTCTTTGGTAATTTTATAGGGACTGTGTTGAATCTATAATTGTTTTGGAAAGTATGGACATTTTGATGATGTAATTCTTCCAATCCACAAACATAGTATATGCTTCCATTTATCTGTGTCTTCCTTAATTGCTCTCTTCAGGGTTATGCAGTTTTCTGAGTACAGGTCTTTTACCTCCTGGGTTAAGTTTGTTCCTAGGTACATTATTTTTCTCATTGCTATAGTAAACAGGATTTTTTTCCTGATTTCTAACTCTGATATTTCATTCTTGGAAAACAAAAATGCCTTTGATTTCTGAATATCAACTTTGTTTCCTGCTGTTTTTCCAAATTCACTTATTAGGTCAAGTAGTTTTTTGGTGAATGATGTCAGATTTTCTATGTACACTATCATGTTATCTGCAAACAACGACCGTTTTACTTCCTCCTTTTCAATTTGGGTGCTTTTTATTTCTTTTTTTTGCCTTATGGCTGTGGCTAGGACTACTAATATTATGTTGAATAGAAGTGGTGAAAGCGAACATCCTTGTCTTGTTCCCGATCTTAGAAAGCTTTTAGTTTTGCCTGCTCATTATAATATTGGATGTAGGTTTCTCATATATAACCTTTATTATTTTGAATTATGCCCCCTTTATTCCCACTTTGCTGAGTGTTTTTATCATAAATCGGCAATGTACCTTATCAAACGCTTTTTATACATCCATCGATTTCATCATGTGATTTTTGTCTTTCCTTTTGTTTATGTGATGTATTACATTTATTGATTTGTGGATATTGTACCATCCTTGCATCCCTGGGATGATCCCACCTTATCATTGTGTGTGATCTTTTTAATGTATTACTGGATGCAGTTTGCCGATATTTTGTTGAAGATTTTCGTGTTTATCTTCATCAGCAATATTGGCCTGTTCTTTTCTGTCTGTTTCTTTATCTGTTTTTGAGATTGGGATGATGCTGTCCTCATAAAAACAATGTTGGAGTTTTCCCTCTTCTTGGATTTTTCTGGAATAGTCTGAGAAGGACAGGGGTTAGCTCTTCCTGAAATGTTTTGTAAAATTCTCCTGTGAATCCATCTGGACCAGGGCTTTTGTGTGCCTGGAGGTTTTTGATTACTGTTTCAATTTCACCAGCTATTGTCTGTCTGTTCAGGCTTTCTGCTTATTCTTCATTCAGTTTTGGAAGATTATATTTTTTTCTAGAAATTTGTCCATTTCACCCAGTTTTCAAATTTTTTGGCATATAGTTCATAGTAATTTTTTACAGTCCTTTGTATTTCTGTGGTATCAGTTGTAATTTCTCATCTTTCATTTCTGATTTTATTTATTTGTGTCCTCTCCATTTTTTTTCTTGATGAGTCTGCTTAAAGGCTTGTTGATTTTGTTTATCTTTTCAGAGAATGAGCTCCTGGCTTTATTGATCCTTTGAACTGTTCTTTTAGTCTCTAAGTCATTCAATTCTGCTCTGATCTTGATTATTTTCTTCCTTCTGCTCGCTCAGGGCTTTGTTTGCTGTTGTTTCTCCAGTTCTTGTACATGTGTTAGGTTGTTTATTTGAAATGTTTTTATGTTTTTCAGCTAGGTCTATACCACTATGAACTTCCCTCTCAGGACTGCCTTCACTGTGCCCCATAGGTTTTGGACTGTTATATGTTCATTTTCATTTGTTTCCAGAAACTTTTTGATTTCTTCCTTGATCTCATTATTGACCCATTGTATAATAGCATGATATTCAGTGTCCATGAGTTCAAATGCTTTTGAACTTTTTCCTTGAGGTTGGTTTCTAGTTTTAAGCCCTTGTAGCCTGAGAAAATGCTTCATATGATTTCAATTTTCTTAAAATTTTTGAGGCTTGTTTCGTGTCCTATCGTCTGGTCTATGTTTGAAAATGTTCCATCTGCTTTTAAAAGTGTGTAGTTTGCTTCTTTGGGATCAAAAGTTATATATATATATATATATACATATAGATATAGATATATATATAGATATAAAATCAGTTAAATCCATTTGATGTAATGTGTCATTCAGTTTCACAATGCCTTTGTTGATATTTTGTTTGGATGATCTATCCATTGTTAACAGTGGGGTATTAAAATCCCCTACTATAAGTGTGTTGCTGTCTATATCTTTCTTGAAGTCCTCCAGGATTTTTCTTATATATTTGGGTGTTCCTGTGTTGTGTCCATATAGGTTTACAATGTTTATGTCTTGTTGATGGATTCTTCCTTTGAGTATTACGAAGTGTCCTTCTTTGTCTTTTTTTACGGCCTTTGTTTTGAAGTCTATTTTGTCTGATACAAGTATTGCTACTCTGGCTTTTTTTTTTTTTCCTACCCATTTGCTTGGACTATTTTTTTCCAACCCTTTACTTTCAGTCATTGTAGATCTTTTGTTCTGAGGTGAGTCTCTTTTAGGCAGCATATGTGCAGATCATGTTTTCTTATCCATTCAGCTGCTCTGTGCCTTTTAGTTGGAGCATTTAATCCATTTACATTTAAAGTTATTATTGATAGGTACTCATTCATGTTTCCCTTTATATGTGTGTACATCTCTCTATCACTCTTTTTCTTCATCTTCTTAAAGCAGTCTCTTTAGCATATTTTGCAATGCTGGTTTGGTAGAGGTATATTCTTTTAGCCTTCTTTTGTCTGGGAAACTCCTTATTTCACCTTCCATTTTAATTGAGAGCCTTGCTGGGTCTTGGTTGCAGGCTTTTGCTTTTCATTAATCGGAATATTTCTTGCCATTCCCTCTGGCTTGTAGTGTTTCTGTGGAGAAGTCAACTGCTGGCCTTATCGGGGCTCCCTTGTATGTTATTTCCTGTTTCTCCCTTGCTGCCTTTAAGATTCTCTATTTATCCTTGATATCTGCCATTTTAATTGTGATATGTCTTGGAGTGGGTCTCATTGGGATCCTCCTGAATGGGATCCTCTCTGCTTCCTAGACTTATATGACTTCTTCACTCCTCAAATCATGGAAACTTTCCATCATTACTTTTTCAACAGGTTTTCTATCCCTTGTTCCTCCTCTTCGCCTTCTGGTATTCCTATTATATGTATATTATTATGTTTCAAGTTGTCCTGCATTTCCCTTAACACCTCTTCATCCTTTTTGAGCCTCTTTTCATTTTCTTGCTCTTTCTGGGAGTTTTTTCGACCCTGTCCTCCAGTTCGCTGATTTGATCCTCTGATTCATCAAGCCTGCTTTTGATTCCTTCTACTTTGTTCCTCAATTCAGAAATTGTATTCTTCATTTCCTCTTGGTTCTTCTTGATAGTTTTTATGTCCTTTTTTATGCTGATGTAGCTTGCAGTAAGTCCCTCATAGTTTCCCTGTAGTATTTTGTAATTCTCGCTGAGTTTAGTGAGCATCCTTATAACCATTGTTTTGAACTCAGTATTTGATAGTTTACTTGCCTGTATTTCATTTAGTAGTCTTTCTGAGGATTACACCTTTCCTTTTTGGTTGGGGGTTGTTTGTCTTCCCATTATTTGTCTGCCTGAGCAAAACCACAAAGCCCAGGAAACAAACCCACGGCCACAGAAATAACTCCCTCCTGCAATCCCACTGTCAACAGCAAATGAACCAGTATTAATAAGGCTGTAAAGAGAGTAAGACTATTGTAAGAAAGGACAGAAATAAGCTATAGTATAAAATCTAATGACTTAATAAGCACTGGCTTGATGGACAAAAAACGAATGTTAAAAAGGTATGTAGTAAAGAAAATATTGCAAATCATAGAGAAGACCACAGTGAATTTCATTTCAGTAGCCTCTAGTATTTACCGCTGCTTTTTCTTTCTGGATCCACCTCTAGTGAAGTCAGATGTCAATCCCTCTGACCTTAGGCAGCCTGTTTGAGACTTCCTAGGATCTACTGTCTGTGGCTGTCTCCTTCAGTTGTTAATTTAGTCACATTGTGTTCAGCAGTCAGGCTTAAGCACCATAGGGCGGGGCAGAATCCCTCCAGGGGTTGGTCCTAGTGTTTCTAGTCAGGCTACTGCTGCTCAGAGGGGAGTGGTCTGTGTGAGCTCCATGGCTGCTACCTTATGGGGTGATGATTCAGCACTGGGATCCCAGAGGCTACTCTCTCAGTTTTCTCCCCAGAGTTTCCATTCCCAGTCTCTCCTCAAGCATCTCTAGTCCACTCTGCCCCTCCTTTGCAGGGCTCTATTGTCCATGGCTGCCACTCTGCACTCAGCAGTCAGGCTTAAGCACCACAATGCCAGGGCAGAGTGCCTCCTGGGGGCAGGTTATCATTTCCTCTCAGGCTGAAGCACTTAGGAGGTGGTCTGCCTGAGTGAGATTGCTGCTGGGGGTGACTCAGCACCGGGATCCCAGAACCTACTTTCTCAGTTCTCTCCCCAAAGTCTCCATCCCCAGCTTCTCCTAAGGTGTCTCTAGCCCACTCTGTCCCCACCTTTGCCAGAGCCCAAGGTAAGTGGCTGCAAATGAAAATTTGTGCTTTAGCCCTTTAAACGGCTCTTCCAGCCTCTAGCTCCCTGTCTTTGGCAGAGAGCGACCCTGCCTTGTTTCGCAGCTGGCTGTTATCTGTATACATTTGGGGCTCTGGTGCTGTAGGTTGGGGAGCCCCGCTTATGGTTTAGACCAGAGGTGGATTAAGGTGGGTTGAGGCCCCGGGCACAGAAGAAATATTGGGCTACTTAAAAAAAAGAGAGACAGGGGAAAAAAAATGCATACCTTCAGAAGTCAGGGCCCAGATCGTGTGCCCTGTGTGCCCGCCATTAAATACACCTCTGGTTTAGACCCCACTCTTCTCTGGGGGATCCAACTGGTAGCTTAAATGTCCCTCTGGAGGGACCCCCTGAGGGTGCCCAGCCTGAGTCTCCGCCACACTCCTTACCAGTCAGGTTGTGCTTAACTGATGCCTCTGTTTGTCCGAGGTTATAAGGCTTCTCTCTAGCTGTTGTTCAGTTGTTTGTTCTGGGCGATTTCTCCATAATTTAGTTGTAATTCCAGATTGGTCCTGGGAGGAGGTCAGTGTGACTTCCATTCACTCCCCCATCATCTTGATCCCTCTGGAAATGGATTTTTCAATGCTCACAGACCATGAGTAGTATATGAGTGTGCATCTGTCTGAATCTGAAGGCAATGCTTGCTTTTGCAATATTCATCAATGTTAAAATGAGCATACTAAAATGATAACATTAATGTGAAATTATATCTAACATTTTTTTTTGGTAGGATATGCGTGAACTTTCATATGATTGCAGTGCCTTTAATGATCATATTTTTTGTAGTGGCATTTAAAAGTGGTATTAGAGTGATCACATTTATTGAAAATGTTTTTACTGAGCACCAATTCTGATTAAGGCTTACCCTCCATCTGGCCTCAAGGAAGTCACTGGCTAAAGAAACAAGTAAATGTGAACAAACGGTCACTTGCAGCATTGAATGCAATGATGCCAGCAGTAAATGGTGCTGGAGGGACAGAAGGGGAAGATGATGGAAGCTTTGAAGTATTCCTGGCTGTCTTCCAACAAGGAAAAAGATGGTCCAGGAAAAAGGAGCAATGTAGTGGCTTCCAGTATTTGGGGAATTAAACTAAGAATTAGAAGTTAAGTTGTGTGTTTTAAGGCAAAAGAAGATGAGATCAGACAGGCAAAATTCCACATGGCATATGTCTTCCTTTGCTCTACTGAAAAATTTTGAGTAATTCACATGGGAATGGGGATCACTAAGGAGTTTTTTATGTTGGAAGGGCATGAGTGAACTTCCCTTTAGGACAACCGCTTCTACTTTGGATGGCAATGAGGAATGGGCTCCTGGTGACCTCCAGTTAGTGAGCAAGTGTCATGGCCTGTGCTATTGCACATCGTTGTGAACATAATCTATGAAAGGGAAACTGAAAGAACTTATATGGCGAATAATTTGTTTATCTTTGACTTTTGAGTATATATTTTTTCTTGAATGTCACAGTGGAATTGGTGCTTATATTTAGTTGCTCACAACTCTGAAACTAGAAGGTCTACATGTGATTTTAGCATCTGTGTGTAGCAGATAGCACATAGTTATGGTTAGATTTGTTTAGGAAGTACATGCAGACATACAGCTTAATTGAAAAAATGTAAGTAATTGTGATTTTAAAATACATGTTTATGATAATACTAAAAGTGACAAAATAATTTGGTCCTGTTAAATAATTACCAGAAAAAAAATTTCACATAGAGATTCTCCTTTAAAATTTGGAACATTTACATTTTAATTACATTACAAAAGGAAAAAGTAAAGGAATAATTGGCTTGGCTATTAGCCAGTTACAGCTGTGATGAAAAAACAAACATAAATAAGCAAAAAAAACCCCACAGAAACTGACATTGGTTTCCACAAACAGTGACAATATGCATTGATCAGATGTTTAAGGACATTTGGCAACGATAAATGGAAGGGGACGTTGTTTCAATCCCTCATACAACGTGTTTGTTAAAACTGAAATTAATGAAAGCAGATTTGTCTGCAGTATAATTCAGCTTTTACTGTGTATCATCAGATGAGGCGTGTCTGGAGTGATTTCAATTGTTAAAATCTAATGAAGAAATAAGGCAATTGAATATAGTGATTGTCTTAGTCTGGGGTGCTATAACATAGACTAGACTACTTATAATAAACAACAGAAATTTATTTCTCACCATACTGGAGGCTGGCAAGTCCGAGATCAAGGTGCCTGCAGATTCAGTGTCTAATGAGGACTTCCTGGTCCTCAGAAGACCATCTCCCTGCTGTGTCTTCACATGACTGGAATGGGCAAACCAGATCTCTGAGGTCTATTTTATAAGAGTACTAAACCCATTCATGACCTAATCATCTCCAAAGGCCCTCACCTCCTAATACCATTGCATTGGGAATTAGGTTTCAATATATGAATTTGTGGGGACACAAGCATTCTGCCTATAATGTGGTCACATCCAATTGCCTTTTTTCATTATAGGAGAGGGTTTATCCCGTCTGTCTAGTGTTCCCTAGGTCAGTGCCCATGAGAAGGCTTCAATGCATAGATTCAGGCTAATGATGAGAGTTGGTGGTGTCAGAATGCACTATTGACGACCTTTCTCTGTGTACCTTCCCTGACAGATACCACGACATATTCCACTGAGCGATCCGAGCACTTCAAACCCTGCCGAGACAAGGACCTTGCTTACTGTCTCAATGATGGCGAGTGCTTTGTGATCGAAACCCTGACTGGATCCCATAAACACTGCCGGTAAGCCACTGCAGCCACTGGCGCTAAGGGTAGGCCCTCAAGAGGCCTGGTGGGAGAAGGGGATGTTGAGCTTCATGAATACACAATGGGATACTTGTAGTCCAGCTGTTTGAATGGTGGAATCAAGAGTCTTAATAGAAGAAGGGACAAGGCTGGTATCTTTTGTATTTGAGGAAGATAAAACTGAATTAAAGCAGACAAGATCTGAGTTTTACCTGACCACGTAAAGGGTGATTTACTTTTAGAACTACCAACTTAATAGAAATAACTGTTCACTCACTTTAGAGGCCTATAATTTTGGTGTGGGTCTTAGGCACACATGCTCCTACTCAGAAGCATTCCCTCCTTGCAAGCCTGTAGGTCCCAACGTGACAAAGAACACAGCTCGTCTGCGATCTAATGCCTCAATGTTTAGTGTGTACCAAATCCCAGAGACTGTTGCTGTGTCTGGAGACAACTGCATCTTACTTTGATTCCTCCCTTGCTTATTAATTCCAGGACCTTTTTTAAACACCTCTCATGATGGAACACTCTCCAGCAAAATGTCGAAATTGAGACCATAGTCCTCCTATGTTCGAGGTAGAGAACTGTTTAGGGAAAATACCCAGTAGGGATCAGGAAAGTATGTAATTGGTTTTTAGAGACGTAAGGTTATATAATGGTTAAAAAGAAAAACAAGTAGAGATAAATAGTATACCTGCAGACACCGCAGCTTTAAGTCTTTGTAAAAGAATCAAATTAGCATCTGAAAAATATTTCCCACCAAGCTTTTACTTCCAGCACTATCCTGGTAATTTGTTTCTTCTTTCAATTGTATATGCTTCAGTGATCATATATATATGCACACCCCTTCCCTTCTCTTTATTTACTCTTCTCATATGACACAGCTATTAAATTAATTATTCTGAATCATGAAGCATGGAAAATTATGACTTTTTTCTCTCTCTATTGCTGTTATAAAACTTTCTTCCATGTGGTTTTATTAAGATGACACAGAGAAATTCACTATATAGTTATGAACTTAGAGATGTGTTGGCAAACCCTGCCTGGCTCCCAGGGTCAGCTTTGCTTCAGGGAGGATGAGTTACCACAGTGGGCAGCCACAGTTTGGGAAGAACTAATAAGTGACAGTAGCAGATCTTTGTAAAAGTTACCATGCATCCTGTGTCAGGTTAAACAGCTCTTTCCACCTTTTTGGTTGCTTTCGTGTGACTTGGGCAGTGTCATTGCATTTACCCTACTTATAAAATCTACCCCATTTCTGTTTTCTGTGAACTTGGGTTGGAGGATGAAGGGGTTGGGAATGGGTCCTCCTCACATTCCTCTTCTCTGACTGCACCCGTTTGGTCAGCACAAGTACAGATAGGGAACACACAAGTGACTTGAAAACCTCAGGGGCAAAACCCAGAAAGAGCCCCCCTTTCAAAATATGAAGTGCTTGCACATGCTTACAGGTGCTCAAGCACGTGTTACAGCTACCTTTGCCAATCCCATAGGATCGTAATGTGGAAGTGGGCAATGGAATCAATTGAGTTTAAATTCCTAATCAGGTGATGAGATAAATCAGAAATCTCATCTAAAGCCGTGGGTCTTCTGATGGTGATTTACCCCAAGAAAGGATCAGATCAGGCCCCACAATAGTATATAGGCTGACATGATTCATTTTTTCTAAAACTGAGATGTTGAAAGGAACACAATAATTCTAATTCTTTTTTAACATCCATTCTCACTATGTTCTTTATTATTTCATGGGCATATTATTTTCTAGGACTGTTGTAACAAAGTGCCACAGAGTAGGTGGTTTAAACAGTCAAAATCTATTTTCTCACAATTCTGGAGGCTGGGAGTCTGAGATCAGTGTCAATAGGGTTGTTTCCTTTCCTAAAACCATGAAAAAAGTGTACCCTTCCAGGTCTCTCTCTCTTTGGCTTATAGATAGCTGACTTGTGTCTTCTCATTTTCTTCAGTCTGTATGTGTCTGAATCCAGATTTCCTCTTCTTATAAGGATACCAGTTGTATTAGATTAGGATCCACTCCCTATTTTAATGTAATGACCCTATTTTAATTTTACCTCTATAAAAACCCTTTCTCCCAATATGGTCACTTTCTAAGGTACTAGATTAGAATTTCAACACAAGCATGATTTGGGGGAGACAGTCCAGTCTATGACAATGGATCTCAGGTCCACATAAGAAAATCTTTTGTTTTTGTGTGTATGTACATCTGATTTTTTAAAAGCAAACACAAGCAGAGATATCTATGGTTTGGCTGGAACAATGTACATGTAGAATAATTTTGGCCATCTGTCTTCATATATTTTGCATATTTCATCACAGTCAACCTGTTATTTAACATAGTCACAACATAGCTAATCAAGACAAAAGAGCAGCCTAAGACAGAGCCCGGACTTGAGTAGCTTAATAGAGACCTATAAATCTCCTACTTGTGTGCATGAATAAATCACACCTCGCATGCGCCTGCTATTCATCTCCCAGGCTTCGCTATGAATAAAAGGCTTCCATTTGTTCCTGCATCAGCCACTTCTAAGATTTCCAATATGGTCATTAATAATGTGCCATTTTGTACAGAACTCTATTTAAGTAATATGTTTCATTTATTCTTCTCCTTTTGACTAATGATTATTGAGCACTTCCTATCACCAAGATACTGTTGAATAAATACATACAGAAATTAACTTAGGAATTAAGTGGCACTGTGTTTTGTAATGTACTTGGATTAAGTGAAATTCTTCATTGTTAGGAAATAGAAAAAACAAGGGAAAATATTTTTGCCTGACTGGCATGCTACTGGGATATCTTTATGATACATTATTAACTGGATTACATTTCCAGTGAAATAAAACACAATGTAGTATATCAGAGCAACAATATAAAGGGATGTAAGTGAATCTAGCCCATTAGTTTACTTTTTACATGTCTCAAAAGATTTGACATTCACATCTGAGAAAAATTAAGGTTACATTTCCTAGTATTTTAGAAATAAATTGTAATCCTGTGATAAATGGAATCAAAAATTATTTTCTACATCATAAAAAAGTGATCATACCCTCTTTTCTGTTTACCGGTTAAGGAAAAATAGTAGCAAAACTACTTTGATTATTCCTGGTAGAGATTCTGAAAGATATGCTAAAAACGGTGAACATTGCCAGTCTTGGGATAATGGAGGTTTCATGTCTTTCTGTTTGTTATTTTCTGACTCTTTAATGTGTTTTCAGATCTGTCAAAAATCTATGTATAGTTAGAAATTATAGAGCAAACTAATGAAAACTTAAGAAGAATGCAAAGATTCTGAAAATAACTGGGTATTATGCTAAGTGAAATAAGCCAGGTGGTGAAAGACAATTACCATATGATGCCACCTATAAGTGGAATCTAGTGAACAAAACAAAAAAAGGAGCAAAAGAAAACCAGGGGCTTGGAAATAAGGAACAAACTGACAGTGACCAGAGGAGAGTGGGGAGGGGGATAATGGGGGAAAGAAGGGGAAGTGTCTAGTCAAGGAACATGTATAAAGGACCCCTGGACATGGACAGCAGAGTGGGGATTGACTGGGAATGGAGGGTGGATGGAGATGGGGAGAGCAATGAGGGTAAAATTGGGACAACTGTAATTGAACAATAGTTAAAAAAAATAACTGGGTAAAGGTAATTTAAAGAACAATAAACAGGCAAAGTTTATCTTGCTGAAGGTAAAGTGTACTATAAAGCCATAGATCATGAGCTGACTGATTAGTAAAAACAGAACCTGGCATATAGTGAAACTTAATGTAGAATAAGAGGTTCATAAATAGGAAGAAAACTGAGAAGCTGATCATTGAATAAATTTGGTTAACTATCAGTTAAAACAAATCAAAATAAGATTTTTCCTTCCTTTTCTATACCAAAGTTGTTCTTAATGAATCCAGAAGTTAATGTAAACAATAAATATCTAAACTCTTAAGGGAAATAGCAAATAAAATTACATATTTATTTATGTCAGCAACTGAAAAGACTTCTTGAACAAAAAATTAACAGCATTTTCACAACATTGACACATTGTTTTTTGATCTGAATATCAAAACATTGATCTATATATTGCCCTCACCCTGACCAGTGTGTCTCAATTGAGCATCGTCCCGCAAAGCAAAATGTTGCCAACTCAATTCCCAGTCAGAGCATATGCCTGAGTTGCAGGCCAGCTCCCCTTTTGGGGCAGATGTGAGAGGCAACGGATTGATGTTTCTCTCTTACTCACATCGATGTTTCCCTCTCTCCCTCCCTTCCCCTCTCTCTAAAAATAAATCAATAAAAGCTTTAAAAATTTTATCTGAATATCAAAATTAAAAGACAGATAAACTGTCAGTAAACTCTACAACAAATATGGCAGAGAATTAATATTTTGAAGAAGTCACATAGATGAATAAGAGTAACACTAAGATTAATCCTCAACAGGGAAATGGACAAAGGAGAAGAATATACCCTTCCCTTAAAAGGGAATGCAAAAAAGCAATAAACATGAAAAATACTCAGCCTCACGAAGAAATGTAGGTTAATTTTTTGTTTGGTTATCTTATTTTTAATGATTAAAAAAAAGCAAATACTCTGGTGAGGGTTCAGTGGAAATTTAGTCATTCCTTGACAAAGTGCATATTGTTAAATACCTTCTGCCAGTAATGTTTCAGTATATTTCAAAATCTTTATATTGTTTCTAAGAATTTAGCCTATAAGGTATGTATGTAGAGGTATGTAAGGTATGTATTTATTTGTAAGAATCAGGTTTATTTGTAATGAGGGGAAAAAAAGCCTGAATTTAGATGTCTAGGCAATTCGAAATGTTTTGACATGAAAATGCTCATTATATCATGTTATGTACGCAAATCAGGTTATAAAATTACAAAGTTGGACATACAACAAATGACAAATTCTGACAAAGAAGTAAATGAAAAAGCTAATAGGATTTACAACGATTTTCTTCTTTGGTCCTTATGAATTTTGTAAGAGCCCTCCATTGCACACATATTTCATTCATGTAACACCTGGTTAAGACATTTGACTCCTGCTTCTCATCTTTCCATTAAGAAAGACAGATAGTATCCCTGTCTCTGTTAAATTGAGGCGGTTATATTTTACTTTCATTAAGCTAAGAGAACTTTCAGACAAGCCCTTTCAGATTAAACACTACCAAGTACATTTGAATGTGTCTGATTCATATTTTATTAACAATTAATTTATAGTCTATAATAATTATTTTCAATGCTAATTCATATGTTTTGTAACAAAAAATTAGGAAGATACATCTGATAGAAATGAAGCTGGATCAAAAAAGAAAGTAATTCACTAGAAGCTCCTTGAGTTGAAAGATTCTGAATCAAAGCTGGTTGTTCTCTAATATATTTATTTATGCCATGTCTAGAAGTCTTAAGAACTTTGAAATGGTGCTATCTGTAATCTATTTTACTAGCATGAAATAGGTAGCCATTGTAACTGAAAAGATTGTTAGGTATCTTAATGGGCCAAATGTGTTCTAAAGCCAAATTTAAGTTAAAAGGACGTGTCTCTTGAAGTTCATTAAATGTTTTACCTGCTTTCCTGCAAAAATGGATTTTCAAAGCTTTGGAAAGGATAGCATTTGAGCTAAATTTGACCTGTAGTGACCATTTTGGAAATCTATCAAGCAATTCACTTGAAGATACTTGAATCACTTGAAATATGGAACTGCTAGAAAAATAGGAAATCAGTCCAATAGCAGCTTTGCCTGAGGCAATACTTCCGTAAAGGGGCTGATGGTCTGTGCAGCAATCTGGGTAAAATGCTCAGAGGAGCGGTGAGTGGGGGTAGTGATTGAAAGGAGAGCAGAACCCCACAGGAGTTACTGTCCTTACTGTGTCAAGTTCTGCCTGAATGGGCTTTAAAATTAAAGCTTCCATTTTTAAGAGCATGATTGTGTACAAGGTGGCCATATCCCTATGATTTAGTATATAAAATTACAAGATCATCCCTGCCAGTGCTTTGCTGTCACTCTGGAGGTCCATTAACTCTTCCACTCAGTGAGGGTTCTCTTTATCAATGGTTCTCTAGTAAGTGCTCTGAGAGCAGCAGCTAATGATTTTGTGTGGCTGAAGCAAGTCACAGCGGAAATGGAGTTTTGGCACACATCCCTGAACTCAACTGACAGAAGAGGAAGAAGGCTGACATATCTATAAATCCAGCTTGGGTCAGAGTCCTCGAAGAAGAGAATTGAATAAGAGAGTGAAGAAACTTAGATGAATTTTCAACTTTATTTGATAAATGTTCCTGAGAATATTTGCCACAGCTCAGACATAATTTGAATAATATGAAATAGCCACATTCATAACAAGTGGTCTGCTGATGGCATTGGACAAGAAGAAATGAGCCAAGTTATAACCATTCGTCTCATTCTTTTCTGTGGATGAAGTTTGTCAAAATAGTCTCATTAGCTCACAAGCAAATAACAACAACACAATGTACTTAATTTTTCAACTTGATGACACATAGGCAGTGAGGTTTACTTCTTCTAGTGTAATTTATTTGCATTGGACCTGAGCTGGTATTTTGAAAGGGCTACTTAAGTATTATGAAAAAAAAGAAAAAGAAAAGCATGTTTAATAAAGAATAATAACAGATCTTTTAGTTAATGACCAATGAATTTTACCTTATTTTTATGTATTCTAACCTGTTTGGAAGCTCTAGTTGAAGCACGACATGGTTTTTCTTTAGTTATGACTTTGTTATGACTTTGGTCTTTTGCTGTGTCAAAGAATTGACATAAATTTGTTTTTCTAAATAGCTACCTTATATGATGGGGTAAGATGTACATGAGGCAACTGGGAGTCTGGATGGAGAGATATGAGTTCACAGCTTGGCTTAACTTTATACTGGTTGTGTGAGGGTTTTTTTGCAAGCCATTTAACCAGAAACTTCATTTCTTCATTAAAAAAAAAATTATCCTCAAAAGGTTAATGCAAGAATCGAAAGCAGCAATATGTAGAACACTCCAAATGCACCATGGACAGTATGTGTTTGATAGTCTTTTCCTCTCCCTCCCTTCTGCTCATATTAAAAGCAAACAACATAATTTTTACTGGAATCTGGTAAGAGAAGTTGAGTGGGTATAACATCTGCCTACTTAAATAAGAGGAGGTGGGTTTAAAAGGGGGAGACAAGGATTGCCAAAGGATTCCTGTGTACAGTTCTGAAGGTTCTGGCTTCTTACTGGGACTAATTTTGATACTCTGACCAGTTAGCAATTTTCTATTATTTCTCCAATTCTGTAGCCCACTCTTGGTTTTCCAAGATTTTCTTCTTGTTGAATATAGCTTTAAGAGAAAACATCCTTTTCCTTTTCTACTTCATCAATGTAACTTGTCCTAATTGTGTTAATGGTTCCCACTTGGATTGGCTAGTTGGTTTCAGTGTCCCTCCACTAACTAGCAAACTGGCAAATTACACATATTGTCTGTGACTCAGTTTTCTTAGCTGTTTAATGGGGAAATAATATTACTATACTTCAGGATCATTGAGAGGATTGCTGTAATAAAGCACACTTGTCTGGTACGAACAGATAGTGAACCTAGTGCAGTGAGTAGGGTATAATCGGTCAGGTGCATGCATTGCTGTTTTATCTGCGCAGCTTGTTTACTGATCAGCTGATTTGTGACAGGGCTTCTTGATGGGCACTCGGTCTCCCAGCACACAGGATTGAGCTTAGACCTACTAATGAGAGCTGAAAATAAAAAACTGATCCAGAGAAATTATTTTATTTTTATTTTTAATTTAATCTCTATTGTATTTTTCCCATTACCATTTAGTCCCCTTATTACCACCCTCCCCCCAGCAATCACCACACTGTTGTCCATGTCCATGAGTCCTTTTTCAGTTTCACTCAATCCTACCATCCCCTAATCCCTCCCTCCCACTAGCTGTCATCTGTTCTCTGAGTCTGTCTCTACAAGTCTATCTCTGTTTTGCTCAGTTTGTTCATTATATTCTGCATATGAGTGAAATAATAGGGTATTTTTCTTTCTCTGATTGGCTTATTTCACTTATATAATATTCTCCAGGTCCATGTATACTGTTGCAAAGGGTAAAATTTTCTTCTGTTTTATGGCTGAGTAGTATTCCATTGTGTAAATGTGTCAGAGTTGTTTTATCCACTCATCTATTGATGGACACTGGGGCTGCTTCCGTATCTTGGCAATTGTAAATAAGGCTGCAGTGAACATAGGGGTACTTGTGTTCTTTCAAATTAGTGTTTTTGGTTCCTTCATGTATATTTCCAGGAGTGGGATTGCTGAGTCAAAAGGCAGATCCATTTTTAATTTGTTGAAGTATCTTCATACTTCTTTCCATAGCGGCTGCACCAGTCTGCATTCCTATCAACAGTGAAAAAGGGTTCTCCTTTCTCCACATCCTTACCAGTACTTCTTGTTTGTTGATTGATTGATTATAACCATTCTGACTGGGTGTGAGAAGATATTTCATTGTGGTTTTAATTTGTATTTCTCTGATGACTAGTGACATTGAGCATCTTTTCATATCTCTATTTACCATCTGTATGTCGTCTTTGGAGAAGTGTCTATTCATGTCATTTGCCTATTTTTTAATGGGGCTGTTTGTTTCTTTAATATTGAGTTTTGTATATATAGAGCTATTATTTGTGAAAACTAAGACTGTGACAAGAGGATCAAACCCTTCTTTTTTTGTAGAAAGATGATGAAGCATTTCTAAATTTTATCTTGGAGTACATCTCTACAATTCTGTGTTTTTAATGACCACAGTTATTTTGTTGGTTTTATGAATATCAGGAAAAGCAAAATTAGTTCTATGCACACACATGCACACACACAGTATATTTACTAGGCAACTGGCATAGTACAGGACACTGAGGTTCAATGACTATCAAGAAAAAACGTTCCTTTTCTTCATAAAACTTATTCTTTGGAGTATGGAGAAGTCAACATGCTCTAGTGTGGTAGGATTTCATATTGGGCAAACACTGACCATCTCTGGGCAATGAAGTCCATACCTGGAATAGCAGGGAAATTCTTACTAAACTGGTAAACTTAGAGGAAATGTCTTCATCAAGTGTATCTATGTAAAAAACTGCTTGTTCACATTTTAACAAATGGGAAATTAAAAATAAGTTTTTTTAAAGAAACAGGAAAAAATTAAAATGTTATACATGGTTGGGGGAATATCTCATTTAGAGATATATATCATGTGATATAAAATGTGTTTATACATGTCATAAGTGAGTGGTATGGTTTAATCCCATATTACATACAACTAAAAATAAATGGAAATTGTATATATTATTTCTATCATTATGCCAATGTTTATTAAGCACATCCAATGTTCCAGGTTCAATGAAAGGTGATAGTAATATAGTGATAAACGTTCTCAAGAAAAAAACCTCATTAGAGGATTTGAGATCAGTTTAATATGACAAGTTCTGTATTCTATATCATTCAATCTATATGAACTATATGTACACCCATCGTATCTGTAGAAAAGATTTAAAAAACCAAAGGTCCTGAAACCACGAAAAGCTTGTGAGAGGAAGTAACATACAGATTTGCACTTGGAAAAATGAGAGCCTGCCCATTTCTCATTTTGAAGCCTGCTTTTGCTTTTCAACAAAGACATGGAGAATTAAGCTGCTATTGAAGATCATTCCCTTCAAACTGTAGCAAGGAAATTCCAAAATTATTTTAGCTGCAATTAAAAATAATCAGTTTCATACCATAAATTTTTCATGGAATTGGTCACTTCTTTTATGAATTATTTCTTCTCTTGTGTCCAGATAGTTCTCAGAAACATACCAGGACATGATGACATTTTTAATTCCATTCCCTCATACTCTGAATTTTTATGGCGGGTGCAAAGAGCTGGCAAGAGTATGATTTTTCAAAGCTAGTAAGTGCCCCATTGGTTAAATTGTGAAATCAAGATTCATTTTCTTTACCCAAAATTAATCTATGATTTTATCTATATATATGAAATACTTGCAAAAACCATTTAGTAGCTATAATCTAAAATTAATTTATTAACATCTTAGACATTAGAAATGATTTTCCAGCACTAAAGTACTCCCAACAAATTAAATATTTCTACTGAAGGATACCTTGACCATCAGTCATTATTGAATTATTCAAAGAAATGTAAGGGAGCTATATTTAGAGATACTTATTGGCATGCTAAAGTAAAAAATGTCCTACATTTTCCCAACTAAAACTTTTTTTTTTTCCTGTAGCACAGCTGTTGTGGGGCTCATAGGTTGAATGAAGTTAAACATGTAGAGCTTACCTTATAATGGCTCAGGTAATATTTTGGCATTTGGGCTTATAAAGTGACACATACATGCAGAATAAACCAGAGAAAGAAAGGTTGTAAGAGTTCCTAAAACAAGGTGGCTTTTTAGTTTCTCAAAGACTACTTGCTCATTTAAACACATCAGGAATGCAGTCCAAGGTAATATCCAGCAAAGGTGCTATTTCAACATAAGACTTCACTAAACAAACAGACCCTAGGCTTTAGGGCAGAGGGGTACTCCAAGACAGGGTTGTGGAGAGGCTAAAATGATACCAGGGGGCCAGCATGCTCTCAGCCTGGCCTCCTTGGAGTCCCTTGACAGTGCAGCGATCCCAATGACCTTGTGCTCCTGAAGGGTAGAAATTGTTAGGAACCCTCACCTTAGGAGGGAGAGGTATTTGTGTCAGCCAGTGGCTCCAATGCTGGAGGGAAACCATTCTCCAGCAGTTATAAAACAGAAGCTAATAATAGGACATTTGAGAGTGAAAAAATACTAGGTTGGAAAGAATTGGCAGAAAGGAAAAAGCTGATGAAGCAACTGCTTTAAATAAACTCACAATTTTGCTACTTCGGGGTGTTCTCATGGGCTAATTTATAGCCACAGTTGAAGTCACACGGAATCCTTACTTTCTGTGAC
This sequence comes from Mormoops blainvillei, assembly GCA_004026545.1. Lineage (NCBI taxonomy): Eukaryota > Metazoa > Chordata > Mammalia > Chiroptera > Mormoopidae > Mormoops > Mormoops blainvillei. The sequence continues at coordinate 355,184 of PVJD01000520.1, read as the reverse complement.
AAGGTTTTATTTTCAGTGCTCTGGAAAGCTCTTTTCTTTCTCCCTGAGTTAGCATGTGTACAAGATATAATAATTATTTTAATGATATTAAATAGCAGTTTTGATCTCTTCCTCCAACAATCTAACCAAAACATTTTCTGGAGGTATGAAATGATTCATTTGTGAGTAAAACTTGTTTCTATTAATATAATGTTCCTGTTCACCTACCTGACTCTTCTACCAGGCTGTGAGTTCATCTTTGCTTCTGGAAGCTGCCATCTACTCAGTACAGATATATTTTATAAATGGAAAGAACTCCAGACAACACCTACTACCCACATTTTTCAGAGGTCAAAACTGAGATGTTAAATGGGAGACAACAAAAATGCTAATTGCCATCTTCTATTTCACACCTACTAAGTGCAAGGAAGAAGTTTTGACTCTCTATGCATGGTTTCTTGATTGCCCCGGTAGTCCTCATATTAAATCTGAAGAGGAATGTTTGTGGTCCTATTTGATGCTAAGAAAGCAGCTACAAGAGGGAAGGTAGTTTTGTCCAGGACATCCAGCCAGTAGGTGGCAGGACTGAGCACCAATCTCAGTGCCTTTTATCTATCAAGCTTTTTCTTGACATTTTAGCTTTTTGAAACTTTATTGTAAGAATCACTGAGAGCAATGGTTAAAAATATAGATTTTCACCATGAGGGGATCACTTGGTTGGCTGGACCGTTGTCCAGAATTGAAAGGTTGTAGGTTCTATTCAAAGTTGGGGCACATACCTAGGTTCTGGGTTTGATCCCTTGTTGGGGTGCATATAGGAAGCAAACAATCAATGTCTCTCTCTCTCTCTACCTGTCTCTTTCTCTCTCCCTTCTTCTCTCGCTAAAATCAATAATAAAAATATCCTCAGGTGAGGATTAATATGTGTATATATATTTAATATATATTATATTAATATATAATATAATATATAATATATATAGATTCTCAGGTTCCTCCTCTGAGGTTTCTGATTCCTGTCTTGAGATGGCATCTAAGACTCATGCTTTCAGATAATTCCATTATTGAGACAGATTTAGGAATCTGTGAATGAGACTAGTGTTTCTTAAATGTAAACGAGTGGGCGAGTCCTCTGGAGATTTTGCTCAATTGAAGATTCGTGTGCAGTAGGTCTGGGGTGAGGCTTGAAATTCTGTGCTCCTGACAGTGTCCCAGATGATGCTTATGCCCACGGTGAGGCTTGAAATTCTGTGCTCCTGACAGTGTCCCAGATGATGCTTATGCCCATGCTTAGGGCAGCGAGAAACTAAATCACGCTGCCCAGCACACAATGGGACCCCGTCCCCATCCCAGGGGTCTTTTCATAATTCTACCACTAGGATATATCCTCTGCCCATAAGCAACTCTATAATTATGTCTGAGCAAGATTTTCTGCCCATATATGAGATGTTTGTGAAGCTTCTGGAAACCCTTATTTTTCTCTACCAGTTGTCTTACAAGTTTATGCATCCACCAGCTAAGAATCCCTGGTACACACAACATGACTTTGTCCTATGGTCCTATGCCCATCTCCTTCACAACAGTTTTATGAGCCAAATGTCTTGACAAATTCCTGTTATATCAAGGGGATTTTATCTTCCACATCCATGATTTATAAGTTTGGCCTAGACATTTATTATTTTTCCCAAGAAGCAAAACTTTTAATTTGGGGTAAAATGTTCTCTGTAATATTCAAAGTAATGGATACAGCATAGCGAAAGGTTGCCAACAATCACATCGCCCCAGGAATTTCCTTCATCCAAGATAAGTTCTCTGAGTCGTAGATATATATAATTTTCAAACTAAGAAAACCATTATGTGTAAAGATGACAAAATGCTAAGAAAATTTTACAATGAAAGAATAAGTTTCAAAAGACCTCTGATTTGTCAAAATGATGTTCTAATTCTAGGTCTTGCTGCTTTCTAGCCACGTGACATTTGGTAATATCTTAGCTTTTGTGGACCTTAACTTCTTCATTGTGAAAGAGCATGATTACAGATAATTCATTGAGTTACTTCCAATTTTAAAACAGGGTGAAGAAACAGAGGTCTCTTGCATTTTCACCTGTGTTTGTAAATAAAGCATTTTACTGCTTTTCTCTCAAAGAAAACCAGAAGGATTTCAGAAAGAGCAACCATTTGCAGAAGAAAACACAGCTGTTCTGTCTTATGAAGTACAAAAAAATGAAATGCTAAAATAAGAAGGGCATGACTGTTACAGAAAAGGTGGCACAAAGCAAACTTGTTACTTGCCAATACCAGGGCTTTCAGACTGGCATGTTCATGTACCCACGTAAAGAAAATTTTTTTTTAATTCGTATTCTGACTCATTAGATCTAGAGTAGGGCTGACAGTCTGCATTTCTAAGAAGCCTCTTGGTTCCATGGTGTTGCAGGTTGGGACCTGACTTGGTAGCAAGGCTCCGTGCCGATGTGCTTCAGCTTTAACTGCATCACCCAGGGAAATTCACAGGACAAATATATTTAAACCTCTGTAAGTGGGGTTTAGACATGTATATTTCTAAAACTGCCTAGGTAATTTCAATGAGCAGCCAACATTGAGAATCACTGGACTATATTGCTGCCGTAGCCTTCTTTGCTTCCCAGGTCCCCAGTGACTTTGGATTTTGTTTTACAAAAAGCACATTTATGTCAATGTTAGTACAATCAAAACAGGTACTGTACCCTTACTTCTGCCATGCCAGTAGATAAGGGTGACTATGCTAACAGACTGTACTGTTCTTCTGAGATCACCCTTTCCAGGCTGTGCCTCCATGCTAAGATAATTCCATGGTAGTCTATAAAGCAGGCCACCTTTGTATCCTACTTCCCACACCCCAGCACCACTGCCACTTATGGATATATTTCCATATGGCTACATGGGTCTCCACAGTGGACACTTTAAGGTTGCCTATTATTGTACTAGTTATGGTACCCACACTTTATGAAGCGTTTCATGTCTGCGTGTGTAGAAGCTTTCTAATTATCCGCTCCCCACCTCATTCTCTTTTTTTTTATCTTCCATCCACACTGAGCACTCACTCTCTGTCAAACCTGTGCTAGTTGATTCAGTGAAATTTGTGCATAGATGGAATACTTCGCTTTTACTACTTCTTTGAAGTTGTAACCTAGAAGTGAAATTGCTTGGTCTAAGGGTATGAACATTTTCACAGCTCTTGAAGCAAAAATATCTTGCTTTCATTGGGTATTTAAACTTCTGTATGCTCATTTAATATGTATAAGCTTGCCATTCATTATTATTTAATATCTGTCTTCGATTAACAAAAACTTCGCATTCATTATATGAACATAGTGAATTTCTATTTTATTTTTACTTAAGTGAACTTTTGATGGTAATGGAAAACCAACAAGGAGTGCCCTGACTGGTATGGCTCAGTGTGTGGGGCATTCTTCCTGCAAGCCTAAAGGTCTCCAGTTCAATTCCCAGTCAGGGCACATGCCTGGCTTGTGGACCAGGTCCCTGGTAGGGGGTTTGAGAGGCAACTAATCAATGTTGCTCTTCCCCTCTTTTCTCCCTCCCTTCCCCTCTCTCTAAAAATAAGTAAATATATTTTTTTAAAAGAAAGATAACCAATGAGAAGTATTTAGCAGGGGAGTAAAATGTCCATCTTATACATGTATTATATATGTTGATGCATAGAAGCTACCAGTTCATCCTCTGTATAGGCAGACACAGTAAGTTGCCTTGTAGTGAACATTAGTTAAGCAGACCCTCTTGATTTTGCACATATGAAACAGGTGTACACCCACATTTCTATAGGATGAAGGTAAATGGGTTGTAAGTATGTGTGTGTGTTCATTAGCCTGCCCCTTTCATAGACCTCTTGGAATGAAAATTACAGAGAAGAATGAAACAGTATCATATAAGGAACTCAAGATTTTTTAGGAGAGAAAGCTAGAATCTCTATTATACCTATCCAAGCTCAATGTGAAGGGAACTAGTCTGAGAAAAACAGAGTGATCTGATTAAGATTCACAGCAGGGATGGATATCAAGGGCTCCAAAGGTGAGCTCACCAGGAGAAGGCAAAAGGGTAGTGGTGAACCAGACTCCACTTACAGCCTAGAGACTAAACCAATACTGTGTTTTCAGATTGTGGAAGAGGAACATTCTCATCTGGCTTCTCTACTTTGGGCTTTTGAGTGCTAGTTAAAAGATGTGTAATTCTTGGAAGCAGAGAGACTACCTCGCTCTTTGTCCCCTACTCGTTAGGGATTTCTGCAAACAAAACTTCCAAGTCTTGATGGGATAGGATCCTTTCAAAAGTTTCCCGTTTTCCTCAGTGATGCCGTTTTGTGGCAGAAACTACAGTGACAACGTTTGTAGCTTGGAGAATTCGACCATCTTTTCTTGCACTGTCTGTTTGGACTAAGAAGTAAAAAAAATCTTCAGGGTTTGGACAATCACATGAAAGGGAAATCTGGGGCTTTCAGCCACTACTAGCAACTGGAGGCTTGAAAGCTTTCTTGAACTGTTTTTGGAGGACTATTTTGTTTGTTTCCTTGTTTGTTCAGAAAAATCACTTTAGTTGCAGTGTAGGGAGCAAAGGGAGGGAGGATTTCCTCCCTCAGTGTTAAACCTCCTCTACCCCTCCCAACAGCAAACTAGAAGAACAATGGAGCAAAAGCATCAACACAAGGGAAACATTGTGGGAAACCCCTGTGAAAGACCGCTGTGGGAGGTAGAGGGGTGGTTTTGAACCTTCCAACACATACAACCTAAAGCCTAGAGTAGGAGGTGGCTGATGTGTCTGGAGGACATAAATGAGAAAGGAGCTGTTGAAATTTTGCCTTTGCTTTTCCCCCTTTGTGGCCTGGTGTGCTGGTATTCATATCAGGGTGGCTCAGGCTACACGGCTGAGGCCACCAATGAGATCTAGGCAGCACACATGAATGAGGAGCAGAAAGAATGTAGGTGAGGACTACCTAGACTCAGGTAGTCATTTCTCTACCTTTCTTCCTCCAAACCCCCACCAGTGATGAATTACACTGAAAGGAGTGGTTTTTCCTAAGGATAATTACCCACTGGGGGAACTAAGGGTGAAACCTAGATCTGAGGAATGGTTTGCTAGGGTGGGCTTAGATTAAATATGACTTTCTGGAACCTGGGACTCTCACTTCAAGCCCATTCTACCTCCGTTCTAACTCTCTGAGGTCTTCAAGTCTGAGAAAGCCTAGCCTTTTTCCTTTCTTCATTTTAATATTCTGAAAAATTAACTAACACCACAGGGGAAAATGAGTTTCACATACCAAAACAATGACAGAGGAGAAATGCTATTTTAAAAGAGCATGAATTGCAGAAAGCCTTTAGATGAAGGAAAAGGGGGCTGAGACAATGACCAAAACAAGTATTGGCAGTGGGAGTTTAAAGAGGAAATACCAGGGGGATTTGAAGGGGGTAAATCACATGATATATTTGCTAGTGAAGGAAGAAAGGCAAGAGTCAAAGAAAAGATTCAAAGGGACTGCCATTTTTCTAGTTTGGGCAGTTGGTGATATTATCCACTGAGCTAACAAAAAGGAATGAAAAAATTGCATCATTCCATCATTTACTAGCTTTAAGAATAGTAAAGTTTATTTAACTTTTTTTATTCAGTTTCTCATTGGTAAAATGAGTATGATAATAACTGCACCTGCTTGGTGGTATTATTATGTGAATTAAACTTGAACTATCCTGGACAAGGCAGAACGCATAGTCATTCCATATGTCAAAAAAATTGGTAAAATAGCAAAGTTATTATTGAAGAATCTTCTCCTTTTTGTGTTAAGGTACTTCTTATGACACATATTTGTGTATGTATAAATTTATGAACTATTGCTTAAATTTGGTTTAAATAATAAGTCTTCTTGTGGGCCATTCCACATCACTTTAATTCGCCTTAATTTTGAGTGTGTTTTAATTCCTGACTATTTTTTCTTCACTGTTTCATATTACCCAAATATATTCTGATATTTTAAAAAAATATATATTTTATTAAGTTTGATATTTGTGTTACTTATAATATTTTCATAGAAATATAAACTCACTTTATTACATTTATAGAATGCAGATGAAAGTTTATAAAAGGCACTTGCAATGGCAACCTCTAGGGATATGCACTATTAATATTTTTGCTTGGAACTAACACCAATCCTTTGCAAACTGTTTGAAAATATTCAGGAGGAGAGAAGACTGCCAAACTCTTTCTATTAAGCCAGTATTATTGTAATTCCAAAATCAGACAAAGACACAACAAAAATAGAAAATTATAGGCCAATATCTCTTATGAACATAGGTACTATATAAAAGCCTCAACAAAATATTATCAAATTAAGTCCAGCAGTACATTAAAATGACCATACTCCATGATCAGGTGAGATTTATCCCAGAGATGCAAGGCTGGTGTAATATTCCAAAATCAATAAATGTGATATATCACATTAACAAGATAAAAAATAAAAATCATGTGATCATATCAATAGATGCAGAAAAAGCATTCAGTAAAATCCAGCACCCATTTATGATAAAAACTCTCAACAAAGTGGACATAGAGGGACCATATCTCAACATCATAAAGGCAATGTATGAAAACTTACAGTCAACATCATACTCAATGGGCAAAAACTCAAAGCATTTCCCTTAGGATCAGGAGCAAGTCAGGGAAGCCCACTTTCACCACTCTTACTCAACATAGGACTGGAAGTCCTAGCCACAGAGATCAGACAAGAAGAAGAAATAAAAGACATCCAAATTGAAAAGGAGCATGTAAAACTGTCATTATTTGCAGATGACATGATATTATACGTAGGATCCCCTAAAGACACCATCCAAAAACTACAAGACCTAATAAATGAATTAGGCAAATCAGCAGGATACAGAATCAAATACTCAGAAATTGACAGCATTTTTTATGTACCAATAATGAACTATCAGAAAGAGAAACTAGGAAAACAATCAAATTTACTATTGCATCAAAAATATAATAAACTACCAAGGAATAAGTTTAATCAAGGATGTAAAATACTTATAGTGGGAAAACTATAGGACACTGGAGATTGAAATTGGGGAAGATACAAGTAAGTGGAAACTTATATAATGTTCATGGATTGGAATAATTAACATAATTAAAATGTCCATAATACCAAAAGCAATCTATAGATTCTGCACAATTCTTGTTAAAATACCAATGGCATATTTCACAGATCTAGAACAAATGTTCCAAAAATTTGCATGGAACCAAAAAGGACCCCAAATAGCCTCAGCAATTTTGAGAAAGAAGAAAAAAGTTGGAGGTATCACAATACCCAATATCAAACTATACAACAAGATCATTATAATCAAAGTATCCTGGTACTGGCATAAGAGCAGGCATATAGATCAATGGAACAGAACAGAGAGTGCAGAAATAAACCCATGACTTTATGATCAATTGATATTTGACAAAGGGGGCATGACCACACAATGGAGCAAAGACAGTTTCTTCAATAAATGGTGTTGGGAAATCTGGACTGGTACATGCAAAAAAAAAAAAATGAAACTGGACCACCAACTTATACTGTACACAAGAATAAACTCAAAATGGATGAAATACTTAACTGTAAGTTGTGAAACATAAAAATCCTAGAAGAAAAATAGGCAATAAAATCTCAGATATCTCATGTGACAATATTTTTGCCAATATATCCCCTAGGGTAAGGGATATAAAGGAAAGAATAAACATATGGGACAACATCAAATTGAAAGCTTCTGCAGAGCTAAAGAAACTGTCAGCAAGATGAAAAGGGAGCCCATTCTATGGGATGACATTTTTGCCAATGATACATCTGGTAAGAGTTTAATCTCTAAAATGTACAAAAAACTAATACAACTGAACACCAGAAAGACAAACAATCCAATTAAAAAATGGGCAGCCCTGGCTGGTATAGCTCAGTGGATTGAGTGCTGGCCTGCAAACCAAAAGTCACCGTTCAGTTCCTAGTCAGGGTACATGAATGGGTAGTGGGCCAGGTCCCCAGTCGGGGATATGTGAGAGACAGCCAATCAATGTATCTTTTACATATAGATATTTCTTCCCTTCTCTTTAAAAGTGAATAAATAAAATATTTTTTTTAAATGGGCAAAGGGCATGAATAGACATTTCTCCGAAGAGGACATACACATGGACTGTAGACATAAAAAATGTCCAACATCACTAATCATCAGAGAGATGCAAATTAAAACCACAATGAACTATCACCTCACACCTGTTGAGCTGGTTTCCATCAATAAGTCAACAAACAACAAGTGTTGGCGAGGATGTGGAGAAAAGGGAACCCTAGTGCACTGTTGGTGGGAACCAGTGCAGACTGCACCTAGTGCAGACTGGTTCGGCCACTGTGGAAAACAATATGGAGTATCCTTAAAAAACTCCCTTTTCCCCAGTGATTCCACTTCTCAGAATATATCTTAAGAACCCTGAAACACCAACACACAAAAATATATGCACCACTATATTCATATCATCATTATTTACAATAACCAAGATCTAGAAACAGCCTAAATGCCCACCAGTAGATGAGTGGATAAAAAAAGCTGTGGTACATTTACACAATGGAATACTATGCAGCAACAAAGAGGACAGAACGTTTACCTTTTTTGACAACATGGATGGACCTAGAGAATATTATTCTAAGTGAAATAAGCGAGTCAGTGAAAGACAAGTACCATATGACCTCACTTCTATGTGGAATCTAATGAAGAAAACAAACTAATGAACAAAATAGAAACAAGAGCACACGTACATGGAAGAGACTGACAGCTTTTGGATGGGAGGGGACTGCATGAAAGAAGGTGAAGGGGTTAGTCAAAGACCATGTATTCATTACCCATTGAAACAATGGTACTGGGATTACCTGGGGGAGGAGGGGAGGAGCTGGGTGGATATGGACCAAGGGAGAAAAAGTGGGAACATTGTAATAGGATAAATAATAAAATATAATACAAATAAAATTATATTTTGTCTGAAATCTCCTACCCTTAGCTAGAAATATCTTTATATTTCATTTTCTTCTTTTTATATGTGGTATTTATTTGCATTTATTCAAGTGTTTCTATAACACTCCCCTTAACAGTTTGTAAATTTCTCTGTATCCTCATCCATTGCACTTATTGTTTTACCCTTTTATCTTTTACCTTTTGCTTAACTAGTATATGGTAACCCTTCTCTTGGTTTTTTATTATATCAGAAAGGTACTAATTTTTGTAATTTTTTATATATATATTTATGAATTAAACATTCTGTTAGATTTTACATAGGTAGCCTTTTTCATCCCTGTAACTGTGCAATTATGAAAATAATGCATCTTTTTATAGACATTTATTAAATTTTCACACATAACTGTACTGATCCAGCATCCCAAACCAATATTTAATCAAATAAAACTTATTAAAGGAATTTTCGTTTTGCACCAGACTCTAAGTAGTTTGTCTAACATTTTCAATATGTTCTTTTATTTGGTATGGGTAAAATTTGTGCACAGACCTTTTTATCAAAATACATATAAAAGAAATCTTTACCCTCATTAAGCTATTCATTGGCATATTCAACTAATAGTTTTGCCTATATAGAAATATCTTTGTATTCATAGGATAAACTTAATTCTGTTGTTTAATTCCAACCACTAATAATGTACTTAAGATATTAATTTAATATTCATTAGTGAAATTGGCCTGGGTTATTTTTTTTATTAAAGCTCTCTTACATTAAATATTAGCTTTACTTTTATTTAATAAAATAACTTTAAAACCTCCATTTATTCCCCAAATTTCAGAACAATTTGTGTAACAGTTGTATTAAAGTTGCTTTATATTTTAAATGAATGTATCAATAAATGAATCTATCAGGATCCATTTCATTAGGATATTTAGTTTTTGACAACTTACACAGTCATTTCTAATTTTTTTATAACTGAGGACCGTATCATCCATTTTTTTATAACTCATGCAGTCATTTCATAATTTTAATACACAAATGAAATTTCTCTCTCTCTTTTCTAAATGTTGAGGTTTGTTTTTCTCCCCCACCCCAATCGAATGCATTTACCAGGTTACTAAATATCTTCTCAGAATTTACCTTTTCTTAACATAATTTTTTTATAGCACTCTCAAATTTTTGTGTAATTTATGGTTAAATTAGGTTAAAAGCTTTATTCCCCTTCTGTTTTTTAAATAATAAAACACTTCATGCCCTGACCAGCATGACTCAGTGGTTTGTGTGTTGTCCTGCAAAGTGAAGGGTCACAGGTTAGATGCATAGTCAAGGTACATGCCTGGGTTGCAGGCCAGGTCCCTGGTTGAAGGCATGGAAGAGGCAACTGATTGATGTTTCCCTCTCTTTCTCCCTTTCTCTCCTTATCTCTAAAATTAAATAAATAAAATCTTTATATAATAACAATAATATAATACTTCACAACATTATTGACATTTGAAAGCTGTCTGCAATAGTTTTTTATTTTTCTTTTTTGTTTTTAGTACACTAATGTCTTCATAAATCCCTACTTATTTTTTGGGGGGATGACACTGGTTGACAAAATTATACAGATTTCAGGTGCACAGTTCTACAACACATTGTCTGTATACCATATCATGTGTTCACCATCCTTAGTCAAGTCTCTGTCCATCACCATTTGTCCACTTTTTTACCCTCTTCTAGCTTCCCCCACCACCCTTCTCCTCAGCACTCACCATGGCCACTGTTGTGCTTTTTTATATTCTTTTTCTTTTTTGCATAATCCTTTGACCCCACCACCACCCAGCCTCCCAACCTCTCCCCTGACAGCTGACAGCTTGCTCTCCATCAATGAGTCTGTCTCTATTTTGCCTGTTAGTATATTGTGTTCATTATTAAAAAAAAAAATAAGTTGTTACTGCATATCCTGATTTCCTCCTTCACCCAACGGTTAATTGGCAAAGAGATTAAAAATATAAAAGAGGAGAATGTTGTTTATAATTATATCTCCAGCCCTGGCTGGTATGGCTCAGTTGGTTGGAGCATGGTCCCATACACCAAGAGGTTAAGGGTTCAATTCCCTATCAGGGCACATACCTAGGTTGTGGGTTCAATCCCCAATTGGTACATGCATCTGAGACATCCAATTGATGTTTCTCTCTCACAATGAAACTTTGATGTTTCTCTGTCTCTTTCTCTCTCTCTCTTCCTCTCTCTCTAAAACCAATAAACGTTTTTAAAAAATTAAATAAAGAAGTAAATTATATCTCAAAAGTTTGTCACTATAATCTGAGATTTTAATCTGTCAGCACAGACTACTTTTATACATCTCTACAGCTAAATATGGTGATTTTGAAATGAATAAGAATATTTATCATGGTCAGATAAGTAATCTTTTATTCTAAATGTTTCATTATGACCCAGGGATTCCACTGCTGGGAATTTATCCAAAGAAAACCAAAACACTAATTTGAAAGAACATAAGCACCCCATATTCATTGTGGTGTTATTTACAATTGCCAAAGTATGTAAGTAGCCCAAGTGTCCATCAGTAGATGAGTGGATAAAACAACTATGGGACATTTATACGATGGAATACTACTCAGACATAAAAATGAAGAAAATTTTACCCTTTGTGACAGCATGGATGGACCTGGAGTATATTATGCTAAGTGAAGTCAGTCAGTCAGAGAAAGACAGATATCATGTGGTTTTATTTATATGTGGATGCTAATGAAAAAACTGAACTTACAAGCAAAATAGAGACAGATTCTTAGATAGAGAGCAGGCTGACAGCTCTGTGGGTTGGTGAGGGGGTGCAGGAATCAAGCAAAAAGGGCAAAGGACTCATGGACATGATCAACAGTATGGTGATTGTGGGGAGTAAAGGGGGTATAAGGAGATAAGTGGTAATGGAAAAATATAATAAAGGAATTTGTTACTAATAAAAAATAAAATAAAATTTAAAAAGCAAAAAAAAAGCCCAATATAATTTTTATTATACCACATCTCTACATCTCAAATTGTCTTACTGTAAATATCCATTAATTATTGCAATCAGAAATATTTCTTTTCAAACCATTTAACACAAATTTTGAATATATATTGAGTAATACTGGCAAATTGTGATTAAGCGTAAGGGAAAATAAATCACATCAGTAAAATTTTTCCACAAGATTTTTACATCAGATATAAATTGTTACATAGTTTAAGCACATTTGTTTCCTGTTAATCCCCATTAATCTGCCCTTTCTGTTATAGAACAGAAGTCTAACATATGGGCATTGTTAAAAGGTCATGAATATTTAGATGAAGAAGAAAAGATTTTCATTAATAACTGTCTGTAAGCAGCAAAACTGCAATTATCTAAATCCTCAGGCATAGAAACATTCCTTTTGCTTTGCATTATTTTTTAATATTTTATTGTTTGTGCTACATAACATCATTTTTAATATTGTTCCTTATTAATGGTCTTTCTCATGTAAAGAGATAAGAAATGAAAACATTAACAATAACATGACGAGTCTATTTGGATATTAGATTGTTAATTGTGTGTTTGTCTAACATCATAAATGAGGTTGAATTGAAGTTGAGAATGAAATATTCAACCTAAGTCTCATTATGTCTTCATAAAGCCTCAATTTTGGTTTAAAATAAAATTCAGACAAGACTCTTCATAGATACATTTTCTATTTTTCTTCTCTTCTTTAACATTTTACCATGTTATCTAAATAATTTTTATAAAATGTTTAATCTCAGAGGTCACAAAAATGTGTTACTGACTCATTTTGAAGATATTGTTACTAGTTTCCTTTCTACCCTGAAAGATCCACTTTTCAGTGTCACATTTTTAAAAAAAGCTATCCAGCAGTGTATTTTATAAAATTGTTTCTTTGAAGTTATTTTTCTAAACATAAGAGTTAGTTCAATAGTGGCAGTTTATTTCTAAGATACCATATTATATTTCATTTTCCCCAATTACTTTATCAATTATAGCCTTTTTTGTTGTTGTTTAGTCATTGCAAACATAAAAACTGAGTGGTTTTATATTTTAATTAACATTGACTTGTTTTAAGCAATTTAGTATTTTCTCATGAAATATACAAACATAAATATTCCTTTAATTTCAATCTCTTTATTGTCTTAAAATTGTATTATAAAGAAAAAGTACATAGAGCTGCTTTGCCTGACATTCCTATTTCCACTTATTCATGATTAATGGTACTTCTAGGCTGATTGGCTTACATTGTCACAAGCTGGTGCATGGACAGGTGTGAGGTCCTCTGCCTTCCAGCTGTTGTCTTCACCAACATCTTTCTTTTCACAGGGTAGTGAATGTACCCTAACAAAGAAGTAATGGAAAGACTGATCACTTTGAAAAATAGTTTAGTCTGAGAACATTGCAAACTTAATAATTTTTTTCATAGATGAACCCTCACGTTTGCACATGAATTAGCTATTCCTAAAAAATAAATCAGGATGGGAAAATGAGTTCCAGACATACAAAATAATGGACACAGAAATCACTGATTACTAACTCCTGTGATCACTAATTCCCCCATCCAAGCAGGCACTGATAGGTACTTTTTATACGGAAACAGACAAAATAAGATAATTGATGAATATGCAAGCTGAGCCTGAAGTAATAAAATGCACGTGGCTATTGAAACTCAAAATTATAGACGATGTCAAATAAATAGTTTTCTATATGGGTAGTTTCTAGACATAAAATGGGTTCAGAAAAGTTTTCAGATACTAGGTCAATACCTGGTCTCATGAATATGAAAACATATTTAGAGTGCCATTTTTTTGTGCCCTCTGGATCCCTAACACTCAACTCAGTGTCCAGCACCTAGTAGCTGCTAAGATTATACCTTTTTAATTTTTTTTCTTTTTTTAATTTTATTTTATTCCCATCATCCTACCCCCTTTCCTTTGGTAACCATCAGTTTGTTCTCTATACTTATGGGCCTGTTTCTGTTTTGTTTTATTTATTCATTTGTGTTGGTTTTAGGTTTCACATATAAGTGAAAGTATATGGTATTTTTCTTTCTCTTTCTAACTTAGTTTACTTAGTGTAATACCCTCTAGATTCATCCATATTGTCACAAATGGCAAGGTTTAATTTATTTTATTGCCAAGTGATATTCCATTTTATATATATATCACATCTATGATAGACATCTAGGTGGTTTCTATATCTTGGCTTACTAATAATGCTTCAATTAACATATATCTTTTTGAATTAGTATTTTTTTAAAAATAACTACTCAGATGTGGAATTGCTGGATCACATGGCAACTTTGTTTATAATTTTTCAAGGAAAATCCATACTGCTTTTCACAGGAGCTGTACCAGTCTGCATTCCCATCAACAGTACAGAAGGGTTCCTTTTTCTCCACATCCTCACTAGCCTTTGTTTGCTGATTCTTTCATGGTAGCCATTGTAACAGGTGTGAGCTTGTATCCCATTGTGGTTTTGATTTGCATTTTCCTGATTAATGATCATCTGCACATTTTCATATTGGTTACCTGTATTTCCTTTTTGGAGAAATGTTCATTTAGTTTCTCTCCCCATTTTTGATTTTTTTTTTTGCAGGGAGGTGTTAAATTTGTCTTGTGTTCCTTATTTATGTTGGATCTTAACCCCTTTTCAGAAATATCATTTGCAAATATCTTCTCTCAGTAGTTTTTAGTTCATTTTGTTGATGGTTTTCTTAGCTATTCAAAAACTTCTTAGTTAGATATAGTCTTATTGTTTAGTTTTCTTTTATTGCCCTTGTCCAAGGAATCATATTCAAAATGATATTGCTAAGAGCAGTGTCAAAGAGCTTACTGCCTATTTTTTTCTTCCAGGAGTTTTACACTTTCAAGTCTTACATGTAAGTCTCTAATCCATTTTGAGTTTATTTTTGTAAATATATGGCATAAGAAAGGGATCCAGTGTCATTTTTTGCATGTACCAATCTAGTTTTCCTAACACTGCTTATTGAAGACACTGTCTTTACCCCATTGTATATCGTTGACAATTTTGTCATAGATTAATTGATCATCTAAATGAGGGTTTGTTTCTGGACTCTATTCTATTCCATTAATTTATAAGTCTGTTTTTATTCCATTTTCATACTTTTTAAAATTATTGTAGCTTTGTTGTATAGTTTGAAATCAGGGAGTGTCGTACCTCCCACTTTGTTCTTTCTCAAGATCTCTTTGGCTATTTGGGGCCTTTTGTAGTTCCATATATATTTAAGCATCACTATGTTAGTTTTGAGAAGAATGTCATTGATATTTCCATAGAAATTGTATTAAATCTGTGTATAGCTTTAGGTAGTAAGAACATTTGAGCAATATTTAACCTTCCAATCCATAAGCATGGTATATCCTTTCATTTATATGTGTCTTCTTCAGTTTCCTTCTTCAGTGTTTTATAGTGATCAGAGTACAGGTCTTTTACCTCCTTAGCTAAATTTATTCCTATATAGTTTATGCTTTTTGATGCAATTGTTAATAGGATTATTTTCTTAATTTATCCTTCTGATTGTTCACTTTAGTGTATAGAAATAAAATATATTTATGTGTACTGGTTCACTATTCTATGACTACTATGAATTAATTTATTAGTTCTAATAGTTTTTTGGTGGAGTTCTTATGGTTTTCTACATATGATATGTCATCTGAAATAATGACTTTCATGTCTTCCTTTACAATTTGGATGACCTCTATTTATTTATTTTTCTTGTCTGATTGTTTTGGCTAAGCCTTTCAATACTATGTTGAATAGAAGCAGTGATAGTTGGCATCCTTGTCTTACTCCTGATTATAGAGGAAAGCTTTCAGAGCATTTAGAGCGTGACTTTCTGAAGTCACTGACTTTAAAACATAACAACGGTTCTTATTTGTCAAAGAAACAGTGGCCAGGTACATTGGACAGGCTACTTGGGCCATTTATTGTCCTTTGACCTATCTCTGTTCAGTCATATAGACCTGGACTTGCATCTTCACTCAACCAAACCCTGGAGCATGTCACTTAACCACACTGAGGTTTTATTTCTTTTCTTTTTTTTAAATTTTACAAAAACTGACCTTATTTTTATTTTTTATTGTTGTTCAATTATAGTTGTTCCACATTTTAAGGTTTTATTTCTTTGCTATAAAAATAGACATTGTATATGATACCTAATTTACTGTGTAGTTATTGGGGCAGGGGAAACTAGAATATTAATGGTTTCATAAATGTCCACAGTGATATTTTGTACCTCAATTCAATATTTGTTCTCTACTAATAGTGGTAAATTTCAGGCTCTTACTGACTCCCTTTCAAAGGACCATCTAGGAGGTTTGCCTTTGCTTCCTTTAATAACCTTTCCCTATCTCACTGGTTGGGTTGAAATGACTTAGGGGAAGATCATATTTTATTTGAGTTGGATTCAGTTTTTGTGGGTTTTTCATTATACTTTATCAAAATTCCCCAACATAAGCTTTTAGGTAATGGAGTATTCTCAGAGTGGCAATTTAAATGAAGTCTGAAGTAGTACTATATTAATCACAAGTTATTTTAGGGAAAGTGTTTTATAAGAAGAGGAACCACATATCTGATTCACCCCAGACAATCCCAGTTTATACCTTTGGGTGTACATAATGAGTGACTGTACTTTTTACTCTCAAAAATATGTAATTTGAACAAGGCATATGAGTCACTATTTTGCAAAAGTGATTTCTCTGGACCTAGAATTTAGCTAGTATCTGGAGTTTAAGAAAAAGAAAGGTAACCCTCTAGAGACAAAAAGATAAATTTGTCCATTTCTCTACTGCCAATGGCTGACAAAGGACCTAATTTTTGCATTTAAGTTGTAGTTTGGCAAAACAGAGGATAGAGTCAAAGATGCAAATTTCTAGGGGCAAAAGGAAACATCAGTAAGTGAGCCTGAGGAAATACTCATGCTCTGGGGGGATGGCTTTGACATTCCTGATGGATTCACTTCTGAGGAGGATGAATTGGGAGTAGGGATACAGATGAGATAGGTGGGAGGGACCCCTGGGTCTAGGTTACTAATGCACTTTTGCAGGAGCATGATTTTGACTGTTTTGTATGTAATTATTAAACAATGTCATTTTTGTACATTTTTGTTTATAGTGATGACTATTCTTCCTCCATAAATATTTTGACTGTTTTCCCTGTGTGTAATTATTAAACGATGTCATTTTTGTAAGTTTTTGTTTATAGTGACGAATATTCTTCCTCCATAAACATTTTGCTATATTAAAATCTATGCATATACATATGACAGCATACCACTTGTAGTTGACTCAGTTATTCAAGATATCTGTTTATCAGATACTTCAAAACACTCTGTAATCTGTCTGGGTTGTGTATGAGCTAGAGTTTTGTGAGGCTTTTAAAGTCTTCTCTGCATGAGAAGAAATATATTGCTGCTTATATCATCCTGCAGTGAATGAGAAGCTACAAAAGAAAAGAACGCAAAATGAGTGAAAGGGTTAAATAGAACTTGGAGTGACAGTTGAAAGCAAAAATTCACTCTAGCCCTGGCAGGGTAGCTCAGTTGTTTAGAGCATCATTCCAATACAACAAGATTGCTGGTTCAATTACCTTTCTCTCTATATATAAAATTAATACATAAAAATTAAAAATAAAGTTTCTTTCCTCTAAAAAGTCAATCTAGAAATACTCTTCAAATGTCAGTAAAAAATCAACAGGCAAAATTTAAAGCTGTGTACCTGGCTTCCCAGTTGTAGTTCATATATTATATCCTGTGTTGGAGCTTGGGACATGAATGGGAGTAATATGTATAATGTGGGGACATATTCTACATAAAAGAAAAGCCCCTTGCCTTGGAATATCTTTGTCTTTCCCCTTCCTACACACTGGAACACAGGAATGATCATGACCCACCTTTCAATCATGCATCTGAGAGTAACACCCTACAGAAAGAACTTTTGGAACAAAGTTAGGTCCATTCATCAACCCACATAAAATATCCAAAGATTGTTATATATAAAAGAAATAAGCTTTTATGTTTTTCTTAAATCCCTGTATTTGGGGACCTGTTTACTAGAATAGCTAAAAATAACCTTATCTAATGCATAGTGTTTCTAGGTACCTACAGTATTCAAAAACAACCATAAAAATCTTCCTATCGTGACTAAATTCTTATCCAGTTTGCCTTCTGTCTCTTTCTCTGTTGTAACAGTTCTCATCGGTAGTGCTGCCAAAGTTGAGTTCTTTTTCAAGCGCACGCGGAAAATGAAACTAGGAAAAGCATGTGAATTCCACTCACATTTCTAAGCCAATACATTTAAAAGATTAAATAGAAATATCCCATCTACTGTTATCACACTCTGCTGTCTTCACAAATGTGAACTGAGAATAAGAGATGGCAGCTTTTCAATGTATTGCCTAGATTCCTCTGGCTTCCAGTGCTCCCGTCATTCCTATTTCCTTACTACACTTCTTTGATAAAGCACGAAATAATATCCTGAAATGCCACTCACATTCAATATAGAATATGCTGTCCTCTACAATTAGCATATTTTCCTGATAGATCAAGTGTTGAGAATACAATAATATATAGGTCCAGGAAATACATAAACAGCTGCCTGGATATAAGAAGGATATGTAGGAAGTTGGCTTTGTAGACTAATAAATGCCAAAGGTACACTCGGTTAAGAAAATTATGTATGAAAGATTCTAGTTATAAATTTCTGTTGCATTTTCTGAGTTGAATTGCTTATGTGTCTGTGTAAATTCTAAGCAGAAAATAGGCTAAGAGTATTAAAACTTTAGTTAACTCGATTTCCTCAGGTCTATATAATTTTAAACTTATTTAGGACAATAGCCCATTTGTTTTATAAATCACAGTGTTCATTGCAATATCTCTCAAGCTGAAAGCACTAAATCACTTTATATTACTGAGCCCTGGGAGAATGCAGCATTATAACGTGGCTGGCAGAACATGTATCAGTGCAATATTGATCAAACCAGGAAAAAGAAAAGCTGTGAGAAGAGCTTCCAAACTGGAAGGGGTGTTATCTGCAGATTTCAGGGTGTGTTCACATCACATATTACTTGGGTTAAGGTCATATTTCTTTTTTTCAGGCTTCATATGATTTCAGTGACCATTGTGATCATCTCTTTAATCTGAAATTTTAAAAAAGCTGTTAGTTGAGGAATGTCTGCATGTAATTATTGGATATCATGAGTAGCTTATTTTTCTTCAAGGAATGTGTCAAAAGAGAATATAGGTAAAATACACCCACTTCTTAAATAGAGTTCATCTACAGCACCAAACTTGTTTCATGGGACCTCACTGACTCCTTTGATGATTCACAGCATCACTACTAAGAGTAAAGGCATAGCTATTAGCCTTTACATAGCAAGGGCATATAGGGTGTCTGGCTGAAGTAGGGTGTTCCTAAAGACTCCTAAGAAGAAAAAAAAAGAAATAAGGAAAGAAAGAAAGAAGGAAAGAAAGAAAGAAAGAAAGAAAGAAAGAAAGAAAGAAAGAAAGAAAGAAAGAAAAAAAAGGAAGAAGAAAGGAAGGAGGGAGGGAGGGAGGGAAGGAAGGAAGGAAGGAAGGAAGGAAGGAAGGAAGGAAGGAAGGAAGAGAAAAGAAAAGAAAAAAGGAAAGAAAGAAAAAGAAAGAGCGAGCTGTGAGGCAGGAGTCTTGACTGGATTATGCTAGGACTGTGAAACTATGTGACTTTGTCATCTCATTTCCCAAGACCCAGGAAGAAGTTACATCATCTAATTAGCCTAGGGTCCAGAAGGAGTCCTGTGGAAGAGAATCAGACTGTTAGATACAGTTGGCATTCAAGCTGTTTCATCATGACTGATTGCCATTCACTGATTGACAGAGGGTTCTAGAAAAGGTGCAAAAGAAGTTATTGAAAGAAGGAAAATTGAATACCAAAATGGAAAAAAAATGTAGTGATATTTCACAATACATACACATCAAATCATCACATTGTACACTTTAAACTTGTATGACATATTAAATTGTATCTCAATAAAGCTGGAGAAGGCTGTAAGGAAGGGAGACACCTGTCATGCCGAGGACTAGAGGACTATGTTTGAAGCTTTCTTCATCCAGTCCCTTAAGAATGCTTAAGCTACCTGGAAGGAAAATATAGAGTAACTACTCTAGGAACATAAGCAAGTCAGATGCCTGACTCAGCCCTTCAGCTAAGGACAGGTATAAGAGGAGATGAAGATGTGTAGAAACTAGCCCTATGCTCCTGATGTAAATGTAGGTACTTGGTCAGCTCTCTCAAGTGCTTACTTAAGGAATGAAGTCAACCAATAAACTAACCTTGTTGTTGGAGGTACACTATAAATGATGCTCCCTGTACCTGCCAACCCTATGAAAGTTTATATTTGGAATTGTTTTCTCTTTCTTGTTTGCAGAGGGTGTTTTGCAGGGTTAGAAATTATTTTTGAACTCACACGACTCCACTCTAGGAAGACAAACAATCCAATTAAAAATGGGCCAAGGACCTGAACAGATACTTCTCCAAGGAAGACATACAGAGAGCCCAGAGACATATGAAAGGATGCTCAGCACCATTCGGTATCAGACAGATGCAGATTAAAACCACAATGAGATACCACTTCACACCAGTCAGAATGGCCATCCTAAACAAATCAACAAACAAGTGCTGGTGAGGATGTGGAGAAAAGGGAACTGTAGTGCACTGTTGGTGGGATCACAGACTGGTGCAGCCACTGTGGAAAACAGTTGGAATTTCCTCAAAAAAATAAAAATGGATTTGCCTTTTAACCCAGCAATTCTACTGCTGGGATTATACCCTAAGAATCCTGAAACACCAGTTCAAAAAAACCCATGCACCCCAATGTTCGTAGCAGCACAATTTACAATAGCCAAGAATTGGGAGCAACCTCAGTGCCCAACAGTAAATGAGTGGATCAAAAAAATGTGGTACATTTACATTATGGAATACTATGCTGCAGAAAGAAAGAACCACTACCCTTCATGACAGCATGAATGGAACTAGAGAACATTATGCTAAGTGAAATAAGCCAGGTGGTGAAAGACAGATACCATATGATCTTACCTATAAGTGGAACCTAATCAACAAAATAAACAAACAAGCAAATATAATCAGCAACACTGAAAGAAAAAAAAAACTGACAGTAACCAGAAGGGAGGAGAGAGGGGCATGGCAGGGGAAAGGGAGAGGAAGGGTCATCAAGGAATGAACCTACATAAAGGACCCATGGATAAAGCCAAATGGGGAAAGGACTGAGGGTGGGAGGTAGGTGTGGGTGAGGCTGGGGAAAGTGGTGGTGGGAAAACATTGACCAAAAAAAAAGTGGACAGTGGGAGGCTGGGAGTTGTGTGGGAAATTAAGAAACCAAAGAACTGGTGTGTGCAGCCCATGGACATGGACTAAGAGGTGTGGGGATGATGGGATGGGGTGCAGGGCAGAGGGGATAAAGGGGGGGGAAATGGGACAACTGTAATAGCATACTCAATAAAATATACCAAAAAAAGAGTTCTTTTTGGTGACCTCAGATTCCTCGACTTCTGAAATCAATCATGCTGCCTGCCGTGTTCCTGCCAAGTGATGACTAATCACTGCCTTCCCATACATTCATCCTCTTTTGAAATTGTACCTACACCCACAAACAAATCTGGTACAAAGTGAAAACTATGCATTGCTATTCAAATATCTCCTTGTCTCTAGTCACTTCTTTGAACTCAGGTCCTCATTCATGACACTGTGCTATTTTTGCAATCATGCTGGCTGATGTTACCTCTACAGACACAAAGAACCAACAGGAAGTTCAAATAGAGCATTTCCTCTTAGGTTGAGACTGAGGGGGCTTCTTCTTCCTCTCTCATGTCACACTCTCCTTGGCTTGTTCTCAATCCTCTAAGGAACAGATGCAGGAGCATCTTTGTGCAGCAGGCCTGTGATGAGCAGACACCCACGAAGCCACACTGCACCATCCCCACCCACAGCCAGGCCGTGCTGAAATGAAATGATGCTCCCTTATGCGTTAATGTGGGGCAGATCATGGACTATGCTAGAGGAGTGAATCAGGATGCAAACTCTCTGTGGACCTGATTCTTATTTAGGAGGTGACACATCCACAGTCTGGGATGGTGAACAATCCATGGAGTGGGCTCCTCTTTCCATCTCTCCTGTCTTTCATGTTATGGTTTGTCAAACATGACTGTATGTGCAGAGCTAAGGAAAAGCAACACAGCTTCTAAACTGGCACTTTGGCTGCAAACCCAGTCAAAATGTTATTTTTACATAATTACCATACCAACAGCATTTTATTAGAACCATAAGAAAATTTAGAGACTATTTTTAGAATTAAAGAGCTCAAGCCATTTATTGAGAGATGCCCTTGGTTAATATGATTGGTCATAATTGATGGGTGGATTTTTTTTACTGTTTTCAGTACCTCCACAGTGATAGGTAAGGACCTGAGGTCTCTTCTCCAACACCTAGCTACTGCCAGGTGTATGTTATGACAGGTAAATCTTGGCATGAACTCTTCCATGCTATAGTAGAGTAAGTTATTGGTTCTCATCCTGCTCTCCCCTGTGGTGGTATAGTTACAGGTACAACCTTGTCCTGGCTTCTTTGTGGGCTGAGTACTTTCAAACCTTTCAGTTTGGGGTTCTGGTATGTAATTTGCTTTTCTCAATAGGATGCATGCAGAAAATTGGAAACAGAGGCTTAAAATGGGCATGTGAGGTTGAGATTGCTTTTTTGGTTTTGTCATCAATATAAGGAGAACATTGCTGCCTCTTAAGCAATATAAGACCCCAAACTGGGACCCATGAAGCACAGGTTCAGCAGACATTCAAATAGATTGCAGCTCCTTGTGCAAGGAAGACAATATGTTGCAGGTCACTGAAATATCAGTTTTGTTTATTCTACATTATTATGACAATAGTTGATTGGCACACACATATACCAATATTTACTAGCATATAAACACAAGGAAAATTATGCAACCAATATGTTTAGGCAGTCCACCAAGCCTGATGCAGTTATGAAAATATTCTTAATGCAGGATTCTGCTAACCTTGTCGGAATGCAGAGACAGAACCCTACCTTAGAAGTCTACCCATGTGTCAGGTACACACCATTAGGATCATACATTTATCATATTTGTATGAAGTTGGCATAAATATATAGAATTATATTTTACTCTCTCTAGACTGAAATATTTTAACTAAAGTATAGATGATTTAAAATTACCTAGATAATCTATCTATCCATGTAATGTACCCAGCAGCCTTTGTTTATGCTGTAGCGTAGAGCTATAAAACAACTATGCAAGCCAGAGTAGTGAGACCTGATCTTAATAACGAGTGGGAGAAAAATATCACTGTCCTGTGCCCTTTAATTTTTTCATCAAAATACTCAGTATTAGACATAAATGTATAGGGAAATGAAAAATAGGTAAGACATTTAGTATATTTTTAACTAAAACAATACAATTTTAAGTGTCTTATTTTTTAAGTCTTATCAGAGGTAGTTTGAATTGGGCTTGCCTTCTACTCATCATGTAACTTTTAATACAAAATAACTACTTTTGTGTGCCTTGGCAAATGTTCATGCTACTTTCTAAGTTTGGATGAGCTTCCAACATTCTATCCTTTGAGTTTTCAATGGTGTGAAATATTCCCAATAGATCTCTTAATGTGAAGATTTTTTTGCTAGCCTCACATCCTCTGGAATGCTTTTATCCTTTTCAGCACCACCACTCATATCTATGTCAATAGCTTAGCCTTCTGTAAGCTCTTCCAGCAGTGTAATATGGAGTCTCTCAAATGTCAGAAGCATCACTATCCCCAAGGTCAGCGATTGCCCCTAAAACCTTATTTACATTACATTTGAATTTCACTTTCAGTCTTTTTTTTAGTTGTTGCCCTTTCATCTTTATTGACCAGTTCCCTTTTCTGATTTGCCATTAAAAAATACCATATGGATTTATCACTGCAAGACAAGGAGGCAACACAGCTACTTACTCTACTATGTTTTCGTGACCTGACATGTGCGTACTAACCAGTCACTGACAGACTTAGAAAAAAGTGACAGTACTTGCCATTCATCAGGATGTACATGTTATTCACATTGTTATTTCTGCACTGAAGAGAGAGCATGAAAATTTGTAGTTCACACAGATACTCACAGTGAATATACAGGATGGGGGCAAAATTAGGTCTACAGTTGTGAGGATGTGAATGGAGTTTATAATTATATTATTTATTAATTATTGTATTATTTTCCATACAAAAAGAACTGTAAACCTACTTCTGCCTCACCCAGTATTGGGGTAAGTGAAATTTGAATTCTGTTGATGGTGGACTGGTGTTATTTAACTAAACCATGGTAGCTGAAAAGCATGCATATCTGAACCATACAGAAGGACTGACTGTGTGTGTATGTGTGCATGTGTGCTTAATCTGAGGATGTGTAAGGCTTCTTTGTTTCTATAAATGTAGCAGGTATGTTCCCTAGGTTGTATACTTTGTAGATGCTATGTATTGTCCCTTGAATTTGCTGTTAACCCCTCAAAAATCTATGCCCTTGCTTGCCAAATTGAAGATTCCGAAACTTTTCCCATTCTTATCTCTCTGAGTCCCCAAAGACAGAGGAACATTTTTCTTTCATCATATCTGTCCCTTCCTGCTGTGTCTGTAGTCCCTCTACCCCAGGTGTCTCTCTTAGTTGATTTCAAATGTTTGCTCATCTTGGGAGGAGATGACCTGTATTGGCCTCCTTACTTCCGTCAGGTGTCTGTTCTCTTCTTGTCAATGTCCAGACTTCTACAACGGCTATCTTTGTTGCTGGAATGTTTGAATGCTATTTACCCTGGTTTTCCATATCGTACAAGATTAAGAATGCTCACTGGGGAAAAAAAAATAGGGATTCCCAAATTATGTGGAAAATAAAACTGTAGATTCTTAATGCTGAATCAGCATTTAGATACAAAAAGTTTTTATTAAAAAATCATCCTGTGATGAAGGAAAATATTATTTGCATTTCAAAGCAAGCACATGGTCCCAGAATCATTCTTTGTCAAACAAAAATAAAGGCAGTTAGCCAATTAGGAAAAAACAGCTTGAATATGTACTGTCCTGGCATTATTCACTCAGGATAGTTTCTGCTTATACTGGTCGGTGTCTTTTCTACATTTGTTATTGACAGTGAAACCAAAGCCACTCCTAAATACCACAGTTTTAAAATGCCCGTCAAAAATGCATTTGTTACTTTCTTTGTTCAAGGACACTTTGTAATGCAAAAGGGCAAAATACAATACTCTCCCAGGAAATATGTGGTAAAGAGGCTAAACCAATATTTTTCTCTAAAATAGAAAACATTCCTTTTCACAAAGACAGAGGAGCTGATGTTGCCTCCACACTACCTTTCAGACATTTAATGAGAACAGCCTTATTCTAGAGAGTAAAAGGCAAATACCAGCTGCCTCCTGATCTGGGGGTAAAGAAAGGCCAAGGGAGACCTCCTGGTGACAGCTTCTGAGGAATCTGCTATTACACTAACCTCAAAGGGCAGTCATTTTTTGAACACTTGAAGCCTATATAAGAGGAGCCCAGTTCCAATTTGTTAGTCCCTAGACTAGAGTTCTCTCTGAAATTCCCTCTCTTAATGGGAAGTAATCTATGTAATAGTCAGGATACCCTAGGAAAGCTGAAACAGAGAGCTTGGGTAGACTTTCAGGGCTGGCTGCGGTGGCCCTTTAGCCTCAGGACCAGCATAACCAAGGGAGGTAGGAAGGCCAACACCAGACCTGGGATCAGCACCATGTGAAAGAGCTGGGCAAGGGGGAGGTTCACCGAAGGTTCCCGGAGACACCAGGAGGAAAGTCGTTTTGGAAGGAGGAGACACGATTAAATTCTAGAGATCTATGAAAATCCACAGCCTGTCTTCAGCACTTTTTATTGGGTCAGTGTGGTCTCTCCCAAGTTCTAAAAGGATTTGCAAGGGAGGCTAAGCTAATTTGAACATGTGAACCTGTATCAAACAATTTTGGGCCAGTTGGGATCTGCTAATAATTCTGCCTTCTTTTTTTTTAGATAACTGTGGATTCAGTAAGAAATTAACAAGCACTTTTTAAAGAATTGAATTTAGGGATAGTAAGTAATTAAACCAACCACTTACCATGTGCTTTAGAATAGAGGAAGGCAAAAAAGTCATTTTCCAAAAAGCCCAGGAAATATACATTTTCAGTGCCAAGCAAGAGAGGGTGCAACTTGAGCAAATAAAACAGAAGCAAAAGAATCCATAAGAAGCACCAGTAAATCCTGCTGGTGATCACTTTGGGCTCTGGGAACTGTCAGGACACCCTGGAAACTGGGCAGAAGAAATCAGAATTGGCTTTAGCTGAATTTCCCACTTGACAAAGGTGCCCCTCCCACTGCACTTTTCTCACCTGCCCCTTCCATTCAGAAGAAAGCAGGATAAACTGATTTGGTACAGTATGTCTGAGGGATGTAATGTAACACTGCCATTGGAATATGGTTAAACATTCTTCCACAATTTCTGAGATTATGACAAGTGGTAGTTATTTTTGACATTGCTGCCTTTTATTCTCAGCACTATTTATTCTTTTCACTCTTTTGGCTTGCATGGCTTCCTTTTTAGGTAAGTAAGAATCATGTTCTTTCACAAATTAAATCACATTTACTTGAAATGCATTTAATTAAATAAGTACATTCACCTATAAGTAATAATAAAAATAAAATGCAAAACAAAAATGTATGGCTGTGTTGAGCAGCAGGGTAATTTTTTTTTTTAATTTCCCTGAACAGACCAAATAAAGTCAATAGCGGATGCCATTTAAAGACAAGGCAAACAAAATATGGGTGAAAGAGCCTGGAAGTTTGCATGGGTGAAGTTCTATTTATTTATTAGCTTTATTTGTTGTTTCAAGCAAAATTGACATGCAATAAATTAAAAATTCATCTTAAATAGCTGGCATTGAGGACCATCAGAAATTGCCTTAATAAAATTAGGTTTCTATAATAAAATCTCATTACTAAGTCATGATAATATATATTCATATCAACAATTTTAAAGAAAGTATTTGTAAACCTCTGATTATGCTTTGTTTATAAATATACCTTTTAAGTTATTATTTGGTATTAATTAGTATGTTGCATGCCTATTAAAAAAAGATATACATTATTTAAGGAGGAATACTCATAGAAATGAAGAATACTGCAGTTATTATTCCCCATAAGTTACTTCAATTAACTACAGTATCTAGCCATGAATTTTCTGAAATTCAAGACCAAAATAAAAATAAAATTATATATAGAGCTAAGCATATTAAGTTACTCTAAGAGAGTCAACTTTTCAGGGGAGACCAGAACTTCTCCTTTTCTAACTGAACAGATGGTCTTTGTTTGTCCAATTTCTTTATTTGCAGTTGTTGCTCAGGCAGGCACCCTGGACAGAACTGCCCCAACACACTGCTCATAAACAGGCCAGATCTTATGGTCTTGACTCTGTCAGTGCTAGTTACTAAAGCTTTTTTATTTGTTTATTTCTCTCTTTAACTTCCCTGCCACTGACAGTGAATTGTGTAGTGTAAAACATCTTTTAATGTCATTAATCTGGTTTATTATATATAGTCTCCTCTACCTAAAATTTAAAAGAAGTCAATAAAATTTTTAGTCGTTATATTGACATTCAGAAAAACGCCCTAGGATGTCTATATTTGTATGTTTGTTAGTGTGCACCTCCTAGTAATGACATATTGAATAAATCATTACACTGATAATTGGTCACTGTTTATTGGTGTTGATCCCATACTATTTCCTCTGAATTCCTGTCTCTCATTTTTTCTTTTCATTTGCATAGAAATGACAGTTGAGATATATCTCAATAATTTAGTTTTTCATTAGTTTTAAAACGATAGCTGACACCAATAAGTGTTGTCCATTGTCTGTAGTTATAATTTAAAGAAACCTATGTAATCTTTATCAGGAATAATTTTTCCAACTTGAAGCTAATAATAAGTAATGTAACCACAGAAAAAGCCTGATAAAACCTCTCATCTGGAACACATGAAAACATGAAGAGGCATTCGTGCTAGATAATTATTTTCATAGCAATTTTCATGGGATTTCATAAAACAATAGGCTTAATAATGAAATATTGACCTTATTTTCGCAGTAAAAACTGGGTTCATTTTCACGCCCCATCTATCAAAGCCTGTAAATCCTTTCACAGTCATTTTTGGAGTAGGCTCCAGGTTGTCATCAGCAGCAAAAAGAACACATACCTCCTCCATTCAGAAAACCTGCCCTTTAGTCAACATTCTGTGTTATTTAATTGTTAACAAGATTTATTATTTTGAAATGGCCCTTCCAGATACTCATTAGAATTAACATGATTCTATTATAATTTATAGATTATATGTCACTCTTCCCCTTCAGCTGGAAAAGGGCATACATATGTCAAAATCACTTTGAATCTTGAAATTTAAACTTTTTTTTCCCAATGACATCTATTTTAATGCACAAGATTTAAAACATGAGCTTTATTTTTTTTTTAAGTTCATTTGAAAAGGGGATAGCAGTCTAAGTTTTCATGTGGCTCTTACCCTTGGGGATACTTCTAGGACTTAGGGCACTTCAGAGGATGCAGAATTCTTCATGAAGCTCTTGGTTTGCTTGTATAGAAATGCAGGGGGATGACAAAAAGAGCCACGGACTGTTGTTTGCAAGACCCGCATTCTGATCCCATTTTTATTTCTTATCAACAGTGTGGCTTTGGACATGCCATGCCAGTTCTCAAGGTCTTTGGCTTTCCCATCTGTGAAATGGGATTGATAACACCAACCTCCGCCTCAATGTATTTTTTAAAGATTTCAGTGTTAACTAATAAGGTCCTAACTTAATTTTACTTAATAACACACATCTATTATTACCCAATTTTATAGCTAGGGCATCTGAGGCACAAGCTTTGCCAAAGTCACACAACTATGTAAATAGAGAAGCTGCGTAGTAGGTCTATACTGTCTTGCCCCTATTTCTGTTATCTTAACCCCTATATTGTGACATATTTGTTGGATGGCTAGAGGGGTGAATGGATTAAAATTAATCAGAGATGATTTTTTTTTTTTACATAAAACCTTTCTTAAGTCAAGGGAAAATGTTTCAGAGAGCATTCTTTCTGTATATTTATTAGGGAATTAGTAATTTTGAAGGTTAGGATGCCATTTGCTATAAATCTGTTAAACTAACCTATGAGTTAATGTGTTATAACAAGCACAATTGTATGGGGAAAGGGGAATGAAAAAATTTTGCATTCAGTATTATTAACTGTATCATTAAGTATGAATTCCTTAGAATTTTAATAGGCTCCTAATTGTTCTATCCCTGTCAGTGTAGAGTAGAAGTTTTGGCACAGGGAAGATGCCTCGTAAAGATTTTCTGTGGATCAGTGAATCAGATCTTTCTCTCATCCATCCAGTAAACATTGCTTAAGTCTCTGGAGCACCAAGTTAGGTGCCAGATCAAGGGTGGTAAGTGAAAGGGACATAAAAGCTCTGTCCTTATAAAACTTAGAACCAAATAATAATGAAGTTCCCCAAAGAAAATTATGATGGTATGTGTTTAAAGGCAAAAGGATGCTAAGTAAATTTGGCAAGACCCCAAATAAGTGGTCAAAGAGGCTTTTCCAGGAAAGTCATTAATGCAATATATGGAGGTGAGCTGAAGAATGTGAATAAACCTGAGGGACATGTGCCTAGCATGCCAGGGAGAGCAGCTCGTGCAAAGGACCTGAGGCCGAGTGTTTTGACTTACATGAAGACCTGAAGGATGGCTGTTGTGGCCAGAGCACAGAAAGAGAGGTATTTGTGTATATATGTGTAAACACCTTTTCTAGCTTTAGCCTTAGTCTTATTTAGAGGAATTATTAAAAAGGTTTTACAAGTAATTGGATCATGTAGGTTAATTTACAAAACAAGGTTTAAGAATGTTGTTTTTATCCCTAATTTAGGTAGATTTGCTTGAGCTCAGTTTTTCTAATTTTATCCAACCATTAGCTCGGGAATATGGTACCTTAAAAATAATTTGTATTGCTCTATTTCTGATAATACCATAGTCAGTGTTGTCAAAATGCATGAAGCTAGAAGGAAAGCAAAGTGGTGGCTCAAATAGCATTACTCATTTGTGCCAGGCTGCCACATTACTAAGGAGATGGCTAATCAGAGAGAAATTAAAAGGGGGCTGGCTGGATTCGATGCTAAGCCTATCTTAATTTTTTACCTAACAACTATATTATTAAATCATATACCCAACAAATTAGGATCCTTGAGATAATAGCAGATGAGGACAGAAGACTTTGCATTGCCTCTGAAGAATATCTATGTCCACCGACAAATTAATCGGACAACAAAGGGGAAAAATTTAATAGCAGCATCAGTGATAATGCCTCACATCTCTACAGAACATTGCTGCCTTCAGAACACTTTCATAGACATCATTGTACAAGGCGGCACAGTGGAAAGACTGGCCCAGAAAGCTGAATGACATCATCAGGGTCTCACTCCAAGTTCATGGCAAAGCAAATTCTCTGTGAATTTTACCTCAAGGGCTCAGAATTAATAACCACCAAAGTGAAAGTTTTCACACACTTCTTTTGATACATTATGTGCTTGGAGTCCTTTAGTTACCATGGGTGACAGGCAAAGCAGATACTGATTGCCCAGTTTAGAGATGAAGAAAGTGAGGCTTGGGAAGGTAAAGTGACTTGCCCAATGTTATGCACTCAGTAAAATGGAGGGATGGAATACTGCACTCTGACTTCTGAAGAGTTTTTCTTATTAATATTTTGAGGATATAAAAACTCTCACCAATTATGTGAACTTAGAAATTGGTTTACTTAATAATTTTAGTATATTTTGCTTTAAGATAGGTACTGTTTTCATCTACCGAAAGACTAAATTGAAGTATTTTCTCCTATGACTTTCCTCTAGGATGTGATTAATTGTAATGGCTCTTCCATTTCCAGAACTCAGATTGGCATCTGCTCATTATTATTATTGTTGTTACTATTTTACCTCCAGGAAGTCTCTAGATCTTCTCTATTCCTTTTCCTTGCTCTCCTCTTCCTAGCAGCCTTCTTTACAGACCCCTGATCTGTTTTCCTTTTGACTTTACTTCAATTTTAGAGTATTATTACAAGAAGACACTTTGGGAAAGCAACTTAAATAGTGATTGGGATCCCTCATTTAGATATAAAATGGAAACAGAAGAGAACACTTAAAATTGAAATCTCACAAATATGAAATATATATATATTTCATATTTTAAAGTATATATATACTGTAAGTATATAAAGTCACTATATATATATATATGGCTGAATTTTAAAAAGTATATATGTATACTTTTAAAAATAAAGTCACTATATATATAAAGTCACTGTATAGATATATAAAAGGCTGAATTTTTAAAAGTATATATGTATATATGTATACTTTTAAAAATTCAGCCTTTTTTATCCCTAAACTACCTTGAGCAAGAATTCTCTTCTTGGAGGGTGTACTCCATGGGGAATGAATAAATGAATAACATAATGGAAAGTTTATAGAACCTTAACCACTCTTCTCAGAATTATTTTTTCAGTGGTGGAGGAAAGTTGATTTTTTAGTCTGATAATGGGTGAAACAATAAGGGGAATGAGTGAAAACCATTGCTGTGGAACACGATGGTCTTTTTGTAAAATCCTAATGTTAAAGGCTATAGAAATATTATCCTTATGTTAAAAAATTCAGGTGGGTTTGCTTAAGACTGAAGTCTTCTCAAAGAGTTCATGGTTGTAATTCAGCGCTCTTCAAGTGACTAATCATCTATGGACTGTTAACAGGTAAGTCCTTTAAACTAGTTCATAAAATCAATTAATTTAATACTAGAGGTATTTTTTCATACAATGACAAATAGTTATACTTACTAAGTTGTTATAGTTACAATGTTATATATCACAAAGTTATAATGCATTTCTTAATTAACAATTAAAAAACAAACATTTTGACTACATTTAAGGAAGAAGATAAATAAAACTAAATTCAACATTTTATTTATTTATACATTATTCATTAATTTATACTTCTGTAATTTTGTTTAGTGGCATTTGCTAAACATCTGTTCCAGGAAAGCTTTTGGGACAAATAATTATGTAAGATATAATGATAGTAATAATAAAAGGGAGAAAAAGGCATGTGCATTAAGATTACTACTGTATTTCCAAAGAGGAAGATACTATTTTTAGCTGAGAATTTATGGATAATTTTACAAACTAGAAACTTTGTAAACTTTAGTCGTGCAGATATGGTGAGGATACTTTCCCACACATGGACCTTCAAAATTTGGAAACGGGAATAAGTGACTACACATGGCACCCAATGCCAAAGTTTTATTTACACTGGTATATAGTGGATCTGGAGGGAAATTATAGGAGACGGGAAAACTAAGGTGGCACCATGTACTGGGACCTTGTAAATAAAGAAGGGAAATTAAGACATTTTCATGTATAGTGAGACTCCAGTCCAAAATTTAGGGAAGGTTTGTCTGAAAGAAAACTTTCATCATAATGAGATTTCCTACCAATTATAGCAGTAATAAGATCCAAAGTAAAACAAATGCACATCAGGTTTACAATCCGTTTAATAGTGGTGTATAAGCATACAGAAGTTGATAAAAACCAGTGGTGGTTTAGAAAATGCTTGTATTTATCTTTTAAACATATTTATAAATAATAAATTAGTAATCCATTAAGAGCACAGTAGATCAAGTTGTGACTGAGAAGGGTTAGAGAAGGAATCATAGCCTGGGTAAACAAAGGGCTGAGCTTGGTAGAAAAACAAAACAAAAGCCTGAGCTAGTTAGAATATAGTAGTCAACATTCTTTTGTGAAGAATGTGTAATAAAAATGTGTCCTCGGTTTGTGCTGGCTGCTGAGTTGTCTGGATGAGTCAGTATCAAAGGAAATATGACCTCCTTCACTGTGCCCTTGTTCTAGTTACTTTTGCCACATGACAAATTACTCTAAAACTGAGTGTGAGAAACAACAGGTGTTTTATTTTGCTCATGATTTTGTGAATCATGAATCAGGCAGGGTCCAAGTGGGCAGTTCTCTCCTGGGATTTTTCCTGCAGTTGTGGTCAGCTGTGGTCTGCACTGCTGTTCTCTGAGGGTTTGATCTGGCTACACATTCAAGATAGTCTGCTCAGGTGGCTGGCTGTGGATACTGGCTGTCACCTAGGACCTCAGCTTGTGCTGTTAACCCAACACCTATATGTGTCCTTTTCAGCCTAATCAGGTGTCTTCTATGACATTTGGTTCCCCCTGAGTGTGCATCCCAGGAGAACCCAATACAAGCTGCATGGCCTTCTCTGAGCAGACCTGGAAATGCACCCATTATCACTGCCTTCCTACTCTATTGAAAGTAGCCACGGCCTACCAGATCCTAGAAGAGGCAATGTAAAGCCGAGTTCCTGAGGAGAACATGGTTATAGATTTTGTGTCCATTTAAAAATATGCAACTGTCTTCCTATTTACCAAACAAAAACTCATTATTTACTGAGCAGATTTAGTTTCAATAATGTGAAGTGAAAAGTCAACAATTAATTCATTTACAGTAAAAGGTCTTTGGAGTACAGGTTTTCAATAACTTCTTTGTATCTATTGGGAAGTAAAATCAGAGATTTACCACATTTTATTGACTTTAAGGTGCAATTAATTTTATGACACAATATTTTGTGTACCACTAAGAGAGAAAACAGTCACAACTATTATGAAACCAATACCAGAATGCTAATATATTCAAAAGTGTTATTTTAGAATTGATGAAATAGCATTTCTAAGTCTCAGAAGCTTAACTGTGAATTTTTCTTTTTCATTGTATTGAGATGTAATTCACATACCAAACTGGCCCTTTTAAAGTATACAATTCAGTGGTGTTAGTACATTTATAAGATTGTACAGCCTACTAATTCTACGATAAACATTTTTATCAACTTCACCAAAAAACAAAACAAAACACCCATTAGCAGTCATTTCCCATTTCCCTCTCCTAATAGCCCCTTGTAACCACTAATCTGTTCTATTTTTTTGTGTGGATTTACCTATTCTAGACATTACATATAAATTGTCTCATATACTGTGTAGCCTTTTCTGTTTGACTCCTTTCACATATCATCATGTTTCAAAGTTCATTCATGTTTTAGACTGTATCTTTTTACTCTTGTGGTCTTCAATATTAATATTGTCATTAGGAAACAGTCTTCATTATCTTAGTTTAGAACACAATAATGAATAAGACAACGTGCACATGTCCATATTAAGTAACTGTTCACAAACTTGATTTGAGTGGAAAGAGATAGAGGAATTAACCTATACGTCCCTTAAAAGGGGTAGTTTTATATCAGGTAACAAGAGAGCTGGCATTTGAGGGCATTAATGGTTTAGTTTACTGAGCAGAAAGGCTGTATTGTGCTTCAAAAATATGACTGGAAGGCATAGGCAGCAATTGGATACCTGCAGGCCTGGGTGAGGAATCTAAGCTGAGCATCGTGGAGAGCACCATGCTCACGTGAGAAGGTGGAACTAAACGAGATTTGGTAGTAGAGGCTTCTTAATATCCTCAGACCAGTGATCGAATCAATGTCTGATATTCAATATTTACAATGAGAAAAGGAAGGGAGAAAGAGAGGAAGGGAGGGAGAAGGATAGAGATAGGAAGGAACCTAGTGAACAAAACAGAACCAGAGGCATGGATACATGGAACAGACTGACAGATTTCAGAGGGGAGAAGGGTCGGGGAGGGAGTGGAAGAGATTAGCCAAAAGAACACATGTGCATATATGCATAGCACATGGACAACACTGGTGAAGGCCAGGGGGAAGGCTGGGTGGAGGGGGATAAAGGGTGAGTGGGGACCATCTGTAATAGTGTGAACAATAAAAAAAGAAGGAAATAAATGAGGAAAGATGGAAGGAGAAAAGATGGGTAGAAGGAAGAATGATTTTATCAAATAAAGTCTGTTTTGTTCTACTACCCTAATTTAAAACAAGCTCTTCTTGGGAGGAAAGGAGACTGAAAATTTTTGATTAAAAAGTTTACATTTTTTTTTAACACTCCTGGAAGAACTCCAGCTGAGAAACCTGGGGCATGTCTCTGAGCCTGTATTGTCCTCAATCATCGAGTGAGGGGATCAAGAACTGCAAGGTCCAGACCAAATTGTATCACTTTTCTCTACGTTTGGTTGCCCTTCTCCTAGAAAGCTTCCCCCTAATCTATAGATTCACAGCGCCCTTATCAGGAAATTTAGGCATCTCTCATAAGCTCTCAGCCACTTGAGCATTTCTGATGAGTTCTAAGTGAATACTTGTTTGGGAATGAATTCTTTACTAAATTGTAAGATGTTTTAGGAAAAGAAAAGTGCTATATATCTTTGTATCTTTGCACCCTAATCATTGTTTGGCTAGGTGTTTGGTTAATATGAATAGAGGTAATTAAATGTAGTTCCTTGGCTCATCAGAAATTTTGTATTTTAGGTTTAATTTTTGGCCTTTTAAAATAAAAAAAGAAGATAGAGATGAGACAGTAATAAAAAATTAGAAATGTCAACAACAAAATAATACACAGAAGTGAAATAAAAAGGGTAGATAGCTTGATTAAATAGGAAAAGATTATTTTATCAATCAAAAGTAAGTCAAGAAGAGAAGTGATTCCAGGGTACACATCACATGGGGGGTCCAAGAACTGCTAGTATGATTTTAGGTTTTATGTAGGTGACCATTTTTTAAATGGCAATAATTGTGTATCAGTGCACTGTAGAGAAAAACTAACACATCAAACGTATGACTTTATGGTTATGTTCTTTAGTAGTAAGCAAAGAAATATAGAAAATTGATTTAAATTCAGTTTAAGAAAAAATATTATGTTATTTTGAGATAGACATGGCAAAAATCATAAAGGAAGGAGGCAGAGAACATGGATATGTTAGTAACGGTGCTCCAGATAAACAGAACTGAGTGTGTGTGTGTGTGTGTGTGTGTGTGTGTGTGTGTGTGTTTGTGTGTGTGTTCAGAGAGAGTGACAGAGAGAGATTCATTTTAAAGAGTTGACTGGAAAATCCAAAATCCATAGGGCAGGCCAGCACCTGGAAACTCAGGCAGGATTTCTGTGTTACAGTCTTGAGGCAGAATTTCCTCTTTTTTGTGAAACCTCAATTTTTGCTCTGAAGGCCTTAAAATCATTGCATTGAGACCCACCTCCATTATCAAGGATAATTTCTTTATTTAATATTACTCCTAAATATTAAATGCTTTTATAAAAGACCTTACAGCAACATTTAGACTGGTATTTGACCAAACATCTTGTCACACTGGAGTGCAGCTGAATTAACATTAAAATTTTCCATCACAGTGGGAAATGCTGACAGGGTGTCCAGGGTTACACATGTTGAATTGCATGTCCTAGCAGATCATAATGTTCAGCACAGATTTAGACAAGCAAGTGATTCATGAGCAATCTTCCTTCACATATTTACCTGTTTTGACAGAAAATTGCTTAGTGTGGGAATTTGTTTGCCGTACTGTTAAGGGAAGTACTTCAAGAGTTTTCCTGTTAAGTTTATTTTACACAGCTCTGTTGCGCAATTACGTTGTAGGCATCTACCATAATGTCTTCCTAGTGATTACCCTTAATTTGTATTCCGATGGAAGCAAAGAAAAAGAAAAAAATGTACAAGCAGGAGTCTTGTAATTATGCTACATAAAATTATTAGGCAATTTAGAAAATTGTTAATGGGAAGCTGCCCACCATGCATAAAAATAAATTTGATTTTGATGTACAGAGTTTAATGTAAGAATGATTGCAGGGAAACCATACTATTATTTTTCCTTTAATTATTCAAACACATTTGAATTTGCTTTAAAGAAAGTAATATCTTCGTAAAGTTGAGTCGTTCCAGTCAACAGAATACTTGTTTTGGCTCTGTGACAAAGCTCATTTTGCAAGGCTTACTGTGAACTGTAAAATTGTTAGAATAGAAAAGAATAATTAATTATGTCCCCTCCTCCTTGATCATAACTAAAAACATGAGATATTTTCCTGAAAACTGAAGTGTGTGTATTATAGACATATTAAGGTAATTTGTAGGCTTATCTATCATCTTAAATATAGAAATATTCCCAGCTCTCATTTTGGTGTACACAGTTGTTTATTCAGATAATTGTCAGCACACTGATAAATGTGTTCTATTAAAAGATCATGAACGTACTACCCCCTCAGTTCCTGTGTTAAATGGTTTCTTGCAAATGAGCTAGAGACAGTCAATATTTAATCAGGGCACATCTTCCAAAGGTTCAAAGATACTACATTGGCTGTTGAAAGTGGTTTATTTGCATAAACTTATTAGAATTATTGCTCAGTAGTATTTTAGGAACTTTAAAATGTAGCTTTCAGGATAAAGTTCAAGGTCTTTATTATGGCATAACTAATTTGACCCATTTTGGAATGCTTATTGTAGCTCAGATCTCCCCCATAAGAAAAGTAGTTCCGCCCTTTAACTTGTGTCTGTCCCATGTGATTCTGTATCCTCTAGCATAGCAAAGAGAATCAAAGAAGGATAGCACCCCCCAAACAGATTCCCTCTCACTATAGTTCCAACTTGAAATCAAGAGATTGCAGTCATTTTGTGTAGGGTGCCAACCTGTGAGGGTTGGCAGACACATCAGTTTAAGTGTTAGCATGAAAAGGTTAGACAGAAAGTGGAGAGGGAAGAGGAAAGAAGTGAGGGCCCTACTGAGTGTCCCAAGAAAGTGGGTTTAGTCTCTATTGGGCCCAAGTGATATGACACCTACCTTCTGCCTGACTTAATGAGATCTTTTGCTTTCATTATGAAACATGCAAAGCTGTTTATGCTTCAGTTTTGATCTGTCTTCTCAGTCTCACTTATCAATACACCTTACAGCCTTCCTCTGCACAGCATAACCCCTTCATGCTGTTGACTGAATCTTGTCCTTTCACTCCTACATGCCACTAAATATAGAAGGATGCCTTCAATGCAAAGATGATGTAGAAAAGTCAGATCTAAATTTATCACCAGTTGCCATCATTATTAGGCTATAGGATCTCATGCACGCCACTTCAGTCCTCATATTTTTCATGTGTAGAGTGGAGAAAATAGCACTTGGGGCATCCTCAGGATAATCAGATGTCACAGTATCCTTGTAATCATGCCCTGCAGTTTGATCATCCATGGCTTCGAGTCCTATTTTTGCCTTTTTGAGGCAGGTTCTAATTCATCCTATAAAACCAGCTCAATTATTCCCTAATTTGGTCTCCAGAGTATTTCAGTCTTTCCCCTCAGTTCCATAAAATGCAATCATAAATAGTCTATACACTTAGTTACATTATAATTATCTGTGTATAGATTTCTTCAAAATTGAAATAGCAACATTTCTGGCTCTCTGAAAATATAGGTAAAGGAAGCTTATAAACTGCAATGCCTGAGAACCCAGTTCAATGAGAGAGAGATTCCCTAAGAAAGTGAGCTGAGAGCAAAGGACTGAGTAGCAAAGGATGAAGAGAACAGTACTTCAGGCAAAATATATGGAAATACATTCCAGAAAAACATATGCAAAGAAGGAACATAGTGAAATAAGTCTGAGATAAGCCCAGTATAGCTGCAATGTGAGGTCACTGACTTAGGTGGTGGCATGGCCTTGGAGGCTCATTGAGAGATGTTTATTTCACTAAAAATTATACTGATAGTACCACTTATTGAGTACTTCTCACATACAAGACACTCTTTGAAGCCTTCCATACATTAATTTAACACAATTGTCAACCACCTGCTAGGGTGCATGCTGTTGTAACCAAGTTTTACAGAAGGAAAACTGAGGCAACAATGGATAAAGTAAATTTCATAATGCTTATAGTCATAAGTGGTGGACAGTGGATGCAAAGGAACACGACTCCAGTCTGGCTGCCGAGCAGAAAACCACCTACAAAGTAGCTAGATGGCTGCTGTTAGACCAGGTAGGCAACTAAAGGCAGAAGTCTGAATGAGCTATCTTGGCAGTTTAGAGGAGAAGGCTTAGAAAGCATTATTTTGTAAGAGGACATTCCAATTTAACCAGAACATTTTGAAGTGAAGCCTTTGATTGGAAAGAAGGTTTCAAATTGCTATCAGAATTTGTCATTTTAGTGACAAATTGAAACATTTCTGGGCCAAATATGCGATGTCACATGTTATGGAAAGAACTATTTGAGGAAAATAACTGCCAGCTCCCATTGGTAATATGTGTCTAAAATAGGGGTTTAAAGGAAAAGGTAATTCACCTTACCTCCAGGTAGTGCCTGTTCAGGTTATGGACAACCATAAGTTTGGGGGGCATTTTTAAACTTAATTAGGTGCAGCATGTGAACTAGTAAGATCAAATCACCCCCATGATAGATATTTGGGAAGCATTCTATTAATATGGAAATCTGACTTCCTCTTCCAAAGATGTGATGGACACAGAAGTTATTAATTTATGCATGTCAAAGGAGGTGGTAAGAAGCTAGGTTTGTATCATTCATGGGGAACGTTTGTGTTTTGCAGATTAATGTTGATGAAAGAAGTTATAATGATTTATGCTTGTACCCCTAATTGCCTTTAATTTATGATATTTTTGAAGGAAGCTCGACTTGGAGATTTTTAATGCAGTCAGATGTTAAGCCTAACAAGCTATCCTCAGAGATTTACTAAGTTTCATCTTCAGATGAAAGAGAATTTTTGTAATCAATGGCCTCTGAAAAACCAAACCAATAAATTGTGCATTTTTGTGGGTATAATTAGGCAACCAACACACTAAACTTGATACTATAGGGATAAACTGTGACCATCACTAATGTTTACGAGGACGTACAAGTGTTATGTTTTTAAGTAGACTATTTTCCATTGTTGGACCACCTTGAACTTAATGAAATACAGCCAAACTTTGGTTCTAGTCCAACTCTGTTCTCACACGATTTGGTTCTTGACCAGGTTGTTCAGGGGAAAGATGACTCAGTTGTCTAACAAAGCTTCGGGTCTCGATTCTCTACCTGACAACCTTTTCATGCTGATGCCTGTATGACCAGTCATATGTCTCTTAGGCAAACAAACAAAGGAAATTTGGTTTTCAAACAAATCTCTTGTCAGTTTTTTGGAACAAATTAAGTTCAAGAACTAAAGTTCCATTGTAATCTTTTGATAAAATGGAAATCCATTGATTTTTAATCATAATTCTAAAAATAGATCCATAGATTTAGTTTATTTCCCTAAATTTAAGGCAAGCTGGGCCACCAAAAAGTCAAAGAGAGTGTCTTTGGATAACTGAAGTACAGTTTAAACATTCCAGAAACATCTAACTTCATTTTCAAATGCAGAGCCTTGTCGAGTTTGGACAATGCGTTCTGTTCGGTCAAATGCCTAAAACAGGAACTGAGAGTCACAAAACATACTTGTATTTTTTTTCTTTTTTAATGTTGACACTAAGGTTCAGAAAAGCTAAATAATGTTTCTGTACTTATACAAACTACCAGAGTCAATATCCTTTCAGTGAAATAATTGGGTTTAATATTTTTTTCTGCTGCACAGAAAGGCATCAGCATTCAATATATTATGATTGATTTGTTAACCGAAATTCTTTATTGTGC
Organism: Mormoops blainvillei; assembly: GCA_004026545.1. Taxonomy (NCBI): domain Eukaryota; kingdom Metazoa; phylum Chordata; class Mammalia; order Chiroptera; family Mormoopidae; genus Mormoops; species Mormoops blainvillei. The sequence goes on along the minus strand of PVJD01000520.1, from coordinate 314,445 downwards.
ACTTATATATTCTTTAAGAAGTATAATCCTTTTGTGGAAATAGATATATTTTGAAATTATATGTTTTTATGTACCTGTCTCTTCAATGACAAACATTTTGCAATGTATACAGTGTGGAAATAAAGTTTTTTAAAAACAGATGAAGGCAATCAAAAATTCTACCACCCAAGCACAGTACCACGAAGTATTATTTTATTTCCAACCCTTTACATTTTTGTCCCATTTTCCCCCTGTATGTTGCATTATTGTAAGTTCGTTAAAAGATATGTAATAAAACACCTATACGAGATTAGTTTGTATATCAAATGACAGAAACTTGGTTGAAACCGATGAACATATTTGCAGGAACTCTTGGACTATATTGTTCTTCTGACAAGGTCTGATCCAACAAATCAAAAGAAGTCACCAAGGTCTCAGTTTCCCTGCATATTTTTTTTCTTCTATTCTAAGCAAGTGGCTTGCAAACCTGTTTCACATTTCCACCTCTTCCCCTGAATGACTCGGTAGAGATTTTACCCATTAAAATAGCTCACTATAGTTGGCGCATTGCCTAACCTTGGTTTCTGACTTGTTTTGTATATTTCTTTTCTGTGCTGACGTGGTCTCCTCTGCTACTGTGTCCTAGTATGAGGAAACCATTGTCAGTTATTCTGTCTTGCTGAGTCTGTTGCACAATTTAAAACATTCAGTTATAGCAGAGTTATAGCAGCTGTTCTGAACAGAACAGAAGTCATAATTAGGGATGCAGTGATTTCACACTGAACTGAGTTATGTAACACATAACTGCATTTTGTGTTCATCAATTTTTATTTTATACTGTATTTATTTTCAAGGAACAAATGAGCCAAGTGAATTGTGTTTAAGATGCACAGAGCTGAATGTATTTAATATACACATTTGCTTTCTCATTTTTTGCTGTAAAATGAAAACATCCCATCTTCTGTAAACTACCTATGAAAAATAATTTCCTGACCAATACTGTAACTTTGCCTGTTTCATCAAATCCACCTGATGCAGAATGGTACAACCACTCTGGAAAAAAGTTTGGCAGTTTATCACAAAGTTAGACATGCAACTGCCAAATGACTGCACAATCATACCTTTAGGAAATTACTCTAAAGTAATAAAATTTATGTTTATATATACACCTGCACAACAATGTTTATAGCAGCACAGTTTCCCCAAACTGGAAACAATCCAAATATCTTTCCATGTGTAAATGGTTACACAAAGTATAGTGTACGCATGCAATGAAATGCTATTCAGCAATTAAAAGGCAAAACTATTGATGTAGAGGATAGGGATGAACCTCCAGAGGAATTATTCTGACAGTAGCCAGATTAAATATTTTATGGCTTCATTTATGACATTAAAAATGCAAGGGACAGATAAAAGATTTCTAGGGATGGGCAGTGATGGGACAGTGTGATTATTATATGGACAGCATCGGGGAATTCTTTATGATGTTGGGATTTTGTATCCTGACTCTGATGGCAGCTAAAAAAATCTTTGCACATGTTACAACTCATAAAATTGTAAAACAACATAGTGAATGCTACTGAATATAAAAAATTCAAGTTATCAGTGAACACATTTTCACTAGGTCTGTGACATATGAATAAAATAAGTAAATAACACCTACAACTCCTATCTGTTGTCATTTCCCAAAGTTATGAAATCTAATAACATCAAACTTCAATTTCAAGTTAAACGGTGATTTTGATTCTTATATATCACATATGAAAGACTTGGGAACCAATTTAAGGAGAGGCAAAATCAGTTCAGATGCTACATCAGGATAAGTTAACATTTATCCTGTTATGCAGCACATAGAAATGAAGGGAGAAAGCTTCATAGCAACTATGATATAATCTTTGCATGAAATGTGGAGGCTTATGGAATTACCTAAATGGAAAATTATTAAAGTCTTTGCACTTAGTTAAAAAAAATTACATAAGAGATCCGAATCACCCTCAGAACTTATAGAAATTGTTGGATGCTGTTTACCTGTAAAAAGTGAATTTTCCAAATGCTTCCATAATTTAACTCTACTTACTGAAGTTTTATCACGCCTGTTATTTTTATTTCTTTTCATGACCAGATTTAGGATGATATTAAGAACAGAGCTGCAACCTAGTTCTGTGTTTTCTTGCTCTTTTAAATTATTGAGAACATGCCCATTCTACACAAGTCCCCAGTTACCCGTGAGTAATGCTTTTGTGGCACTAGCATGGATTTCAAAGAGATCCTGCTTTTCCCTTTGGAGCACCTTTAAACTTTCTGGAAAAGAATGTGTAGCACTCCTCTGGTACCTGAGTTCCTTCTGGGCGTGTCACTTCAACTACCATCCGTTTAACTTCAGACTTGCCCAGGGAAAACATTAAACCAGCACAACATGCAACACCTACATTGCTAGGCTGGGCGCCAGAAGGAATTTCAGCCACATTTGCTTTGGTGTATATAATTTTCCAAGGTTACCCATGATTCTTTGGCCAAACAGCAGTGCTACAGAGGATGTTCAGCTTTGCTTCATCCTTTAACTGATTTCAGTGCACTTGCTTAAACACTGTGGAAATGTTGTTCATTCAATCAGCAAACATTCATTTTTGCTTACCCTGAATCAGGCGTAACTTAGGATACTCAAAAATATTTTGTATGTGTGTTTTAGAGTATGAGATAGGAAAAGATATATAAGAAAGAGAAGTGTTGTCAAATATCTTTGATAAAAACTGAGTTAACAGGATCCCTCCCAGAGTGAAATTTGAGAACTGGAGATGTACTCACATGCACTATGGCCTTGCATGGATGGAACCAAATATGTGGTGGTTCCCAACCCACTCAGACTATGGAAGCCTGTGTTAATTTTTTCCAGACAACTTTATTGTCCTAGTGTTCTGCTCTACATACTTGGCAAAATGACTGCCTGGATGACAGCTAAAAGATCATCTTTCATGCCTTAAGTATTTAGTATTGATTATTATCAACCATGTCACAATTGTCTCAGAGCCAGGGAAATAGCAAGCAGTGACCCAAGTACTGTTTGCCAAGCTGCTGGTAACATATGGCCTTGTTTTTTCTGAATTATTATTTTCAAATTGGAATTTAGCTATGCCAGTGGTAATCACCAGAGTATGTTAGAATTCTAGAAATAGTATAGATACCAATGTGCTTTAATTTTTTTGGAAGAACTGGATGATTAAGTCAACTTTTCTGTGTGGTAAATTATTTTCTATGCTTGCATAAAAATCATCAGTTCAGAATGGCAGGTTTGAGGCCTGAATTTGGTGAGAATGACACGTACACTGCACAGGTATGTTCCCTACCCTCGCTAACTGAATGTATGAATCATACAAATTATACATGGGTTTTAGCAATTTGAAGAGACACCTCCAATGTAAATACAGTTTTCTTCCTGTAAGTAAAGTATTCTTTCTGTCACTTAGCCCATATATTTGGGCTATATTTAGTGTCAGGTATATAGTAAGATTTTTCTGACGAATGAATTAAAGCTTTTAAATTCTAGGTGAAGAGTTTGTGTATATCAATAGAATTGTGTTCAAGTAAAATAGATTATAGACTAAGAATTAATTTCTAGGAAGAGATGTTGGCTTATCATTTACTTTTTTAATTTTTAAAAAAATTTCATTGAATTTATTGGGATGACATTAGTTAACAAAATTATATGTTTCAGGTGTACAATTCTATAACAAATCATATGTACACTATATTGTGTGTTCAACACTCAAAGTCAATTTCCCTTCCATCACTATCACTCCTTTGAACTCTTCTACCTCACCCCACCCAACTTTCTCTCTGGTAATCACCAAACTATTAGCTGTGTCTATAAGTATTTTTTTTTTTTTTTTGCTTAATCCCTTATCTTTTTCACCCAGTCCCCCAACTCCCCTCCTGTCTGACAGCTGTCTTTTTGTTCTCTGCATCTATGAGTCTGTTTCCATTTTGTCTGTTTGTTTATGTGTTCATTAGATTCTGCATATTAATGAAAACATGTGGTGTTTGTCTTTCTCTGACTGGCTTATTTCAATTAGCGTAATACTCTCCAGGTCCATGCATGCTGTCACAAAAGGTAAAATTTCCTCTTTTATAGCCAATTAGTATTCCATTGTGTAAATGTACTGCAGCTTTTTATCCATTCATCTACTGATGGGTGCTTGGACTACTTCTCAAACTTGGCTATTGTAAATAATGCAGCGGTGAACACAGGGGTGCATATATTCTTTCAAATCAGTATCTCGGTATTCTTTGGATATATTCCCAGAAGTGGAGTCCCTGGGTCATTAAGGTTGTTCCATTTTTAGTTTTTTGAGGAAACTCCATATTGTTTTCCACAGTGGCTGCACCAGGCTGCATTCCCACAAACAGTGCACAAGGTACTCTTTTCTCCATATGCTCACCAACACGTTGTTTATTGATGACAGCCCTTCTGACAGATGTGAGGTGGTATCTCATTGTGGTTTAATTTTCATTTCTCTGATGATTAGTGACATCGATCATCTTTTCATCTTTTCACATGTCTGTGGGCATTCTGCATGTTCTTTGCAAAAGTGTATTTTCATTTCCTTTGCCCATTTTTTAATTGGACCATTTGTTTTCATGGTGTTGAGTTGTATAAGTTTTTATAAATTTTATATATAAATCCCTTATCAGATGTATCATTGGTGAATATGTTCTCCTATTCAGTAGATTGTTGTTTCATTTTGTTGATGGTTTCCTTTACTGTGCATACTTTTCAGTTTGATGTAGTTCCATTGTTTATTTTTTCTTTTGTCTCCCTTGCCCAAAGAGATAAATCAGGAAAAATATTACCACAAAAAATGCCTGAGATTATTTTACTTATATTTTCTTCTAGGACTTTTATGGTTTCACATCTAACATTTAAGTCTTTTATCCATTTTGAGTTTATTTTGCATATAGGGTAAGTTGGTGGTTGAATTTTATTTTATTTTTGCATGTATGTGTTCAATTTTTCCAACATAATTTATTGAACAGACTGTCTTTGTATGTTCTTACCTCCTTTGTCAAATATTAATTGACCTCAGAGGTGTGGCTTTAGCCCAGGCTGGTGTGGCTCAGAGGATTGAGTGCCTACCTGTGAACCAAAGAGTTGATGGTTCAATTCCCAGTCAGGGCACTTGCACGGGTTGCAAGCCAAGTCCCCAGAATGGGGGACACCCCAGTTCGGGGTGAGACAACCAGTCTATTGATGTATCTTTCACGCACTGATGTTTCTCTCCTTCTCTTTCTCCTTCCCTTCCCCTCTCTCTAAAAATAAATAAATGAAATCTTTAAAAACTTTGTATATGTTAAAAAAATGTCATGGGTTTATTTCTGGGCTTTCTATCCTGTTCCATTGATCTATATGTCTTTATGCCAGTACAGTGCTGTTTTGATTATTGGTCTTGTAGTATAGTTTGATATCAAGTAGTATAATTCTGCCAACTTTGTTTTTCTTTCTCAAGATTGCTGTGACCATTTGGGGTCTTTTGTGGTTCTATATAAATTTTTAGAATATTTATTCGGGTTCTGCGAAATACACCATTGGTATCTTGATATTAATTGAGTTAAATCTGTATATTGCTCTAGATAGAATGGACATTTTAATGCTATTACTTCCTCCTTTCACTTATTGGTATCTTCTTCAATTTCTTTCTTTAGCATGTTAAAATTTTCTGAGTACCGGTCTTTTATATCCTTGGTTATATTCATTCCAAGATTTTCTCATTTTTGTTGCCATTGTAATTGGGATTATTTTCTTAATTTCTCTTTCTGATACTTCATTATTGGTGTATAAAAGGCCACTGATATCTGAATATTTATTTTGTATCCTACTACTTTACTAAATTCATTTATCAGTTCCAGTAATTTTTTGGTGGAATCTTTAGGGTTCTCTCTATATAGTATCATATTGTCTGAAAATAATGACTGCTTTTCTTCATTTTCAATTTGGGGAACTTATATATCTTTGGGTCATGGTTGCTAGGACTTCCAGAACATTGAATGAGAATGATGACTGTGGACATCTTTGTCTTGTTTGGGATGATAACGGAAATGTTTCTAGTTTTTGCCCATTAGGGATGATGTTGGCTGTGGGTTTACCATATTTGGACTTCATTATGTTGAAATATTTTCTCTCTGTTCCCACTTTGCTGAGAGTTTTTATCAGACATAGGTGTTGGAATTTATTAAGTGTTTTTTCTTTATATACTAATGTGATCACATGATTTATATCCTTCATTTTGTTTATGTGGTGTATCATGTTGATTGATTTGCAGACATTGTAACAACCTTGCATCCTCAGAATAAAGTCCACCTGATCATGGTGTATGATCTTTTAACTGTATTGCGGATGTAGATTGCTAATATTTTGTTGAGAATTTTAGCATCTATGTTTATCAGGGGTATTGGCATGTAATTTTCTTTCCTTGTAGTATCTTTATCTGGTTTTGGAATTAGGATAATGCTGACATTGTAAAAATAAACCGAGAGTTGTTCCTTCTCTTGAATTTTTTGGACTAGTTCAACAAAGATAGTATTATTTCTTCTATGAATGTTTGGTATAAATCACCTGTGAAGCTATTCAGCCAGGACTTTTGTGTGTTTATTAATGCTTCAGTTTCACTGGTTGAAATTTGCCTGTTCAGATTTTCTGATTATTTTTCCTTCAGTTTTGGAAGACTGTTTCTAAGAATTTATCCATTTTGTCCAGATTCTCCCATTTGTTGGCATATAGTTGTTCAGAATATGTTCTTACAATTCTTTGTATTTCCTAGTAATCAGTTGTTCTCCTATTTTATTTCTGATATTATTTATTTGGGTTTTCCCTCTTTCTTTCTTGATTAGTCTGGTTAAAAGTTTGTCAGTTTTATTTTTCTTTCCAAAGAAGCAACTCTTGGTTTCACTGATCTTTTGTATTTTTTTAGATTCTATTTTATCTATTTCTGCTCTGATCTTTATTATTTCCTTTTTTTTTTCCTATTGCCTTTGGGCTTTATTGTTCTTTTTCTAGTTCATTTAAGTGTAAAGTTAAATTGTTTATCTGAGATTTTTCTAATTTCTTGAGGTAGGTCTGTAATGCTAAGGATTTTCCTCTTAAGACTGCTTTCTCTGTGTCCCTTAAATTTTAGTTTGTTGTGTTCTCATTTTCATTTCTTTCAAGGCATCTTTTGACTTTTTTCCTTGACTTCATTGTTAAAGCATTTATTATTTAGTAACATGTTATTTAGCTTCCATTTCTTGTGTTTTTCAGTTTGTGTGTGTGTGATTAATTTCTAGTTTCATACCATTACAGTCAGAGAAGATGCTTGATATAACTTTAATCTTAAACTTATTGAGACTTGTTTTGTGTTGTAACATGTAGTGTCTCTTAGAAACTGTTCCATGTGCAGTTGAAAAGAATGTATATTCTGCTGCTTTGTAGTGAAAAACTCTGAAGATATTAATTAAATACACCAGATCTAGTATGTCATTTAAGGTCCCTGTTAATTGGTTAATTTTCTGTCTGAAAGATCTATCCATTGATGTCAATGGGGGTTTTAAAATCCTCTACTATAATGGTATTATTGTCTATCTCCCTTTTATGACCATCAATATTTTCTTAATACATTTAGGTGTCCCTATGTTGGGTGCATAAAGGTTTATAAAGTTTATATCCTCTTGTTTGATTGTTTGCTTTACCTTTTTGTAAGGTCCTTTGATGCTTAGTACAGGCTTTGTTTTAAAGTCTGGTTTGTCTATTTTTAAAGTCTATTTTGTCTATTTTTAGAGCCTGTTTTTCCTATTCCATATATGTGAAGCATATTTTCCATCCCTTTATTTTAGTCTGTGTGTATTTTTTTTTTTTGAGGTGGGTCTCTTGTAGACAACATATACATATATATATATGTCTTGTTTTCTTATCCATTCAGCTACCCAATGTCTTTTTGACTGGAGAATTTAAGCCGTTTACTTTTAAAGTAATTATCAATATTTACATATTTATTCCCATTTTATTCTTTTAACAATGTTCCTCTATATTTTTCTTCTTTTTTTTTAAGGAGACCTTTTAACATTTCTCGTAATACTGATTTGATGGTAATAAACCCCTTCATCTTTTTCTTATATGGGAAGCCCTTTCTTTCTCCTTCAGTTGAAATGATAGCCTTACTAGGTAAAGTAATTTTAGTTGTAGGTGCTCGGGTTTTGTTTTTTTTTTTATCATTTTGAATATTTCATGACAATCCCTTCTGGCCTGAAATTTTTCTGTTGACATATCAACTGACAGTCATAGGAAGCTCCCTTATAGGTAACTAACTCTTTCTTGTTGCTTTTAAGATTATCTCTTTGTCTTTAACTTTGGGCATTTTAATTACAATGTGTCTTCTTGTGAGCCTCTTTGGGTTCATATTGTTTGGGACTCTCTACCCATTCTGGACTTGGGTATCTTTTACCTTCACCAGGTTAGGGAAGTTTTCAGTTATCGTTTCTACAAATAGGTTCACCCTCCCTTGTTCTTTCTGTTCTCCTTCGGGTACCCCTATAATGTGGATGTTTTTATGCTTCACATTATCCCAAAGTTTCCTTAAACTATTTTCATTTTTTTAATTCTTTACATTTTGTTGCTCTGATTGGGTGTTTTTCTGCTACCTTTCCTTCCAAATCACTGATTTGATAATATTTTTTATGACTAAAACAAATACATGAACTCAGTGTTAATGTAACACCATATTTAATATAGAGTAATCATGTATTTAAACTGTTCTAGGAAAACATCATTTTATTAATAAGCTACCAGAATTCATCATACAGTCTGTAATTTGATATTATGTTTGCTTAAAGTCATTTTATACATCATTATAATTACATATATAGAATAATTGCTAAGGTGAACTATATATAATGTTATTGAAAATGAAATTAAAATAAATAATTGGTTATACATTAATGCATTTTTGTTATCAATGGTTCATTCTGAAGCCATTAAAACCTTAATTTATCAATCATTTGAGCTGAAACTTGAGTTAATATTGAAAATTCATTAGTTTCACAAAAATGGTATTTATTTCCTCTAAAATCTACATTTGGGGAAAAACACATACACAATTACTACTGTCCTGAAATGTTCAGGAAATAATGGTGGCACTTATTTTTAGTCTACTTTTAAGAGTTTTATTGAGATATGATTTACATATCATAAAAGTCTTTTTTTGAGGAAAAAATGCAGAAAATTTTTAATTATATACAATGTTTTGCAAATATCACCACTATCTAACTTCGGAATACTTTTATTGCCCCAAAAAGAAACCATACCCATTAGCAATTACTCTCCATTCCCACATCTTCCACCCCCTGGTACCCACAAATGCCCCATCTGTATGTATGGGCATGCCTGATCTGGACACTTCATATCAAGAGAATGACATAAAAGGTGGCATCTTCTGTCTGGCTTCTTTAGATTAGTACAATGTTTTCAAGCTTTTTTTTTTTCCCCCATACTGTGGCACAGATCAATACTTACTTAATTTTATGATTGAATAACATTTCGTTGTATTGATATACCAAATTTTTAAAACTTTTCATCAGTTCATGGACATTATTGTGGTATTCACTTTTTGGTTATCAAGAATAACGGTTCTATGAATATTGTGTACAGGTTCTTGTATGGATATATGTTTTCAGTTCTTTGGAGAATGTAACTAGGAGTGAAGTTTCTGGGTCATAGTGTAACTCTATGTTTATAATTCTAAAGAACTGCCAAATTATTTTTTAAAGTGGCCGCATAATTTTATTAGCCCACCAGCAAAATGTTGAAGGGACCACATCCACACCAACACTCGTCACCGCCTGCTTTTTAGATATTAAGCATTGTATTTGAGATGAAGTTGTACCTCATTTGATATGCATTTTGGTTTTGATGTGTGTTTACTTAGTGATTGATGATGTTTAGGATCGTTTCGTGTGATTATTGGCCCTTGGAATGTTTTCTTTGGAGAAATATCTGTTCAAACCCTTGGCACATTTTTAAATTGCATTATTTATATTTTATTATTTCATTATAAGAGATTTTTATTATATTCTGAATTCAAATTCCTTATTAAATATATGATTTTCAAGTATTTTTCCTATTCAGTGAGTTATTTTCAATTTTAAATTATTCTCCTTTAAGCTCAAAAGCTTTAATTTGGATGAATTTCAACATATAGGAGTGGGCAAAAATAGGTTTAAATTTGTGAGCACATGAGACACAGTTTATTCTTATATTATTATTTATTTATCTATTATTGTATGATTTATTATTATAAACCCACTTTTACCCACCCCTGTTTTTATTTCTCTTTTTGTTGCTGATCTTTTGTTGTTATTTCTAGGGAAGCATTGCAATCCTAAAGTCACAAAGATCTATTTCTATGTTATAGTTTAAGGCTTTTATTTGTTTTAGCTTTTATACTTTTGCCTGTGATCTATTTTAAATTAGCTTTGTATAGGGCATGAGGTTAGCTTTTGTATATATTTATTTGCTTTTTGCATGTAGATATCTACTTTTCCCCTTTTCCAAGCACCATTTACTGTAAATATTATTCTTTCTTCCATTGAATTATCGTAGTACCCTTGTAGAAAATCAATGGACCACACCATGAGGATTTATATCCAGATTTTCAATTTTATTCCACTGATCTGCATGTCTTCCCATTTACCACTCTGGTAACTCTTGATGACTGCCTTGATTATTGCAGTTTTGTAATAAGTTTCAAAATCAGAAATTGCAAAACCTCCAAGTTTGTTCTTTTTTTCCAAAACTAAGTTCACTGTTTTGGTTTCTTGCATTTACATATGAATATTTGGGTCAGCTTATCAATTTCTGCAAGAATTCCAACAGGTAATTTTTTATTCTTTATTCTATTACAGTAGTCCCTATTTTTCCTCTTTTGCCCCCCTCCACCCAGCTCACTTCTCTCGCCCACATTCAATCCCCTCTGTGTTGTCCATGTCCATGAATCATCAATACATGTCATTTGACTAGTCCCTTCCACTTCCTTCCACCATTCCCCCTTTCCATCCTCCTTTCCTGTAGTTACCAGTCTGTTCCATGTTTCCATGTCTCTGGTTCTAATTTTCTCAGTTTATTCTGTTCATTAGATTCAAGTTATAAGTGAGGTCATATGGCATTTGTCTTTCGCCAACAAGTTTATCTCACTTAGCATAATATTCTCCAGTTCCATCAATGCTGTTGAAAAAGGTAGGGCCTCCTTCTTCCTTTCTGTTGCATAGTATTCCATTCTGTAAATTTGCCATAGTTTTTTAATCCACTCATCTGCTGGTGGGTGCTTGTGCTCTTTCCAACACTTTGCTATTGTAAGTAGCACAGCTGTGAACATAGGGGTGCATGAGTTCTTTTTAATTTTTGTTTCAGTATTCTCAGGGTATATTCCCAGCAGTGGAATCACTGGGTCATAAGACAGTTCCATTTTTAATTTTTTTAAAGAAATTCCATACTGCTTTCCACAGTGGCTGCACCAGTCTGCATTTCCAACAGTGTGCCAGTAGTGTACTTTTTTTCACACACTTGCCAGCACTTGCTGTTTGTTGACATATTAATGATAGCCATTCTGACAGGTGTGAGGTGGATATCTCATTGTGGTTTTAATTTGCATCTCCAATGGCTAGTGATGTTGTGAATTTTTTCATATGTCTATGGACCCTTTGTATGTCCTCCTCGGAAAAATGTCTATTCAGGTCCTTTGCTCATTTTTTGACTGGATAGTTTTCCTGGTGTTGAGTCATATGAGTTCTTTATACATTTGGAGATTAAACCCTTGTCCGGTGTCATTGGCATGTATGTTCTTCCATACAGTCAGTTCCTTTTTTGTTTTGATCATGGTTTCTTTAGCCGTGCAGAAACTTTTTAATTCGATGTAGTCCCATTTGTTTATTTTTTTCCCTTTATTTTCCTTGCCCTAAGAGATATATTAGAAAAAACATTGCTATTTGGGATGTCTGAAATTATACTACCTATGTTTTTCACTAGGACTTTTATGGTATCATGACTTATATTTACATCCTTTATCCATTTTGAATTTATTTTGGTGTATGGTATAAGTTGGTGTTCTAGTTTCATTTTTTTTTAAATGTATCAGTCTAGGTCTCTCAATAACGTTATTGAAGAGTCTGTTTTTACTCCATTGTATGCTCCTGTCCCTTTTGTCAAATATTAATTGACCGTAGAGACGTAGGTTTATTTCTGGGCTCTCTATTCTGTTCCACTGATCTACATGTCTGTCTTTATGCCAGTACCAGACTCTCTTGATTAGAGTGGACTTTTAGTATAGTTTTGTATCAGGTATTGTCATCCCTCAGGATTCTTTCTCAGGATTTCTGAGTCTTTTTGGGGTCTTTTTGGTTCCATATAAATTTTTGGGATATTTGTTCCAGATCTGTGAAATATGGCATTGCTATTGCATTTTAATAATAATTGCATTTAATCTATAGATCAATTTGGGTAGTATGCACATACTGAATCTGCACACTGATTTGGGGTCTATTGTCATCATAGCAATATTAAGACTTTTATTTCATGAGCATGGAATCTCTTTCCATTTATTTAGGTCTTAATTTTCTTAACAATGTTTTGTTGCAAGGAGGAAGACTTATTCTTACTTTACTGAAATTATTTCTAATGTATTCTATTTTTAATGCCATTTTAAGTAGAATTATATTTTTGGAATTGCCATCACTCTGCTTACATCACACATCTGTTCTTGCATGTTTCCCCACCTTTTTTCCCCCCATTAGAGCTCTTAGCAAATTAATCATAGGTAATTAAAATTCCTGGCCTGGTAATTCAAAAATTTCTGCCATATGTAACTTTTGTTTTGATGATTACTTTGTTTCTTCACACTTTGTTTTTTGTCTTTAAACATGGTTTTCAACTTTTGTGATAGCTAGACATGATATAATAGATAAGATCCAAGGAAATTAGTTTGGCTTTAGTTTGGGCTTTTATATTCATCTGGCTAGAGTTAGGCTATATTTATTGTTTGCTGCACTTGTGGTGGTGGAGGCAAAAATTTCCTCTACTGACATTCTTTTGGTCTCCCATGTTGTTTCTGAGTTTCCCTAGAAGGTCCCTTTAAATAAGGCGTGAGCCTTAAAATTGTTTTAGCACTAATTCCCTCTAATTTAGTAACCTCATTGATGTAGTGATGAGTCCAGAATGGTAAAGCAGTTAATAATCATGCTATCATGTCTCAATATTTTTGTGAATTTATCCCTCTGGGCTGTGAACTTCACAAGTACTTTTTTTTTGTATATTTTATTGAGTATGCTATTACAGGGTTCCCATTTTACTGTCCTTTATCCCCTTTACCCTCCACCTCATCCTATCATCCCTACAACTCTTAGCCTATGTCCGTCCCAAATAATTTCTTAGCATTCTCCCTTTTTAAATGAGTCAGGGAGGCTAGAGTGAGATGGATTTGGCATTTTCTTTCCCAAGTTTGGTTAGGCTTTAGTAAAATTCAAGTAACTTAAGCTCTGATAAGATTTTTCTTGAGGATGGTCTTTGTTAAGAATAAAGAACTCTGAGTGTGTTTCGAAATACAACACAGCAGATTTTTTTCCTCTCATTATTATCCTGAGAATGTGCTGGGGTTCCTGGAGGTAAAACTCGTAAAAGCATGAGGTCCCCGCCCAAGGCCAGGAATTGAGAAGTTTTCATCTCTTGTGCTAGCCCAAAGTCCATCTCCAGCAATGAGTCAATTGTCCTTTAATTGTTCATACCAGTTGTTTTCTCCAACAGTGACTTCTTCTGCCCCTCGTAAGCTGTGATTCTCCATATTCAACTGTCTCTCCAGTTTTTATGATAGCAGTTTGCATGATGGCAGTTTGCTCTGTGACTCATATTCTCTGATATGTCTAAAAACAGTTGTTAATATTGTTTGTTCAAATTTTTTCTTCCTGTGAAGACAAGACTAGAATAACAACATCTAAGTTATTTACATGTTGGAACAGAAAAGAGAAGTTTTGAATGGATTTTTTTTTTTAATTTTTAAGGTTGTTCATTTCTACTAGATAGAGTGCAACTGGTCTTTGTGCATTGGCCTTGAATCCTGAAAATTCGCTGACCTCTTTTATCAATTCTAACTAGATTTTTCCTGGTTCTTTAGGATTTTCAATATACAATATCATATACAAGGTTATGTCATCTTTAAGTAGAGATTATTTTTATTTCTAAACTGAGTGCTTATTATTCATTTTCTTGCTTAGTTAGTCTGGCTAGAGCCTACTCTACAAAGTTGAGTAGAAGAAGCAGTGGCAGGCATCTTGTCTGCTTATTTCTGCATTTAAGTTTTCCTTTGTTTGTCATTTAACATGATGTCATGGGTGTTTCATAGATACCTTTCCACAGATGTGAGACTTTACTCTACTCCTAGTTCATTGAGAGTTTTTATCAGGAAAACACGTTGTATGTTTGCCAAATGGTTTTTTCTACAGCGCTGAAGATGATTAGGTGTTTTTGGAAAGACTGTTGGCTTTTGTTAGATGGGGTGTTCTATAATATTTTGTTAGATCTAGTGGGTAGGCAATGTTTTCAAGTGTTATATTTCCTTTTACCACCTTCTGTCTAGTTCTACTCATTATTGAAAGCAGAAGACTGAAGTCTCAAATTCTTATTTAACTTTCAGTTCTGCCACTTTTGCTTCATGTATTTTAGGTCTCTGTTGATAAGTGCACATATATTTATATTGTCATTTTTCCTGATTGAAGATTTATTATACATTTTATTGTTTTTGGAGCAATAAGGTTTGTCTTAACCTCCCTTTTGACTGATATTATGTTTAGTTATTTTTAGAAGTTTCTCAAGATTATAATTAACATCTTAATTTAAAACAATATAATTTGGATTAGTATCAATTTAATGTCAAATTCCAACCTCCTACTGGTGAAGTCATCACATAGTGATACTTCTAGATGGGGTGGAACCTTTTGGAGAGCTACGAACCCCTTCAGCTTTCTCCAAGTTTAGCTCGATGATGTTTTCATAATTACCGCTGTTAAAGGGTTCCTCCTTTTCAAGGCTACCATGGAACTGAAGAGTGAGAAAAGTGAATAACAAAACTCACTGTTTTTACCAACATGTATTATTTTTTCTTGAATAAAGTGTCCTAGCATTCTTGTAAGCTGTTAGTTAATTTCCAGGGTTATGAAAAAGTAAATTTTGAGTATTATTTGCCAGTGTTCTCATGGGTTTTAGGGAGGAGTGGATTTTCAGATGTTATTACTACACCTTTCTAGAGGTGCTTTTAAGACTTTACCACCATGATAACAGTAATCACAATATATTTATAAAGGTTGAATAATTTTTGGCCTACTCACAAACATCCTAGCTAAATCAAAACATTTTTAAAAATATTAATAGTATCTTTTGACCTATAAGATAACCATGTTAATATACTGGTGTTTGGTATTTATCTTCTTTCTCAAACTATACATAAATGCAGTGGGTTTAAAAAATAAACAATATACGTTATTTCTACAACTAGATTTTTTACATAGCAGTAAATCAGGGACATCCCTCTAGGTATATAAATACATTTACATATATGTATCTGCTATTCAAACCCATTCTTCTCATCACTTATGTAATACTATAGATGGTGCTGTTATTTTTCTTGTGATGAGCTATCCAGGTGGATAACAATTATTTTTTAAACCAGCAAATTTACATACTTTTATTTTAATCCCTATTAGAGGTAATCATTGAAATGGGATAGATGAATCAAATGTGTGCCAATTCAAATTCAGAAAACTCCTTGAATATTATAATTTCATGCATTTCTATGAATATGGTGATGAAAAACAATATCTATTAAGTAACATTATGTTCAACCTATTATTTTCAGACAATTTACATTTTTGCTTTATCCTTTGACTTCCTTACTTGTTCATATCTTACAATTCACTTATGATTGACTTGCTTACTCCACACCAGGAAAACAAACAATCCAATTAAAAAATGGGCAAAGGACCAGAAGAGATACATCTCCTAGGAGGGCATACAGAGACATACAAAAGATGCTCAGCATCATTAGACATCAGAGAGCTGCAAATTAAAACCACTATGAGATACTACTTCACACCAGTCAGAATGGCCATCCTGAACAAATCAACAAATAACAAGTGCTGGTGAGGCTGTGGAAAAAAGGGAAACCTAGTATACTGTTGGTGGGAGTGCAGACTGGTGCAGCCACTGTGGACAACCATCTTGAATTTCCTCAGAAAACTAAAAATGGAACTACCTTTTGACCCTGCAATCCACTGCTGGGATTAACCCTAAGAATCCTGAAACACTAATTCAAAAGAACCTGTGCACCCCAGTGTGCATAGCAGCATTATTTACAAATAGCAAGGTGTTGGAAGCAACCCAGGTGCCCATCAGTGAATGAGTGGATCAAAAAACTGTGGCACATTCACACAATGGAATACTATTATGCAGCAGAAAGAAAGAACTCCTACCTTTAGCAATGGCATGGGTGGAACTGGAGAGTATTATGCTTAAGTGGAATAAGCCAGGATGTGAAAGACAAATACTGTATGATCTCACCTATAAGTGGAACCTAATCAATAAAACAAATAAGCCAGAAAAATAGAACCAGACACATGGAAACAAAGAACGACCTGATGTGACCTAAGGGGGAGGGGGAGGAGCTAATGAGGGAAAGAATGAGGGAAGGGTCAAGTCAAGGAACATTTATAAAGGACCCAAGGACAAAGACAACAATGGAGGTGGGGGAGGGAGAGGGAAGGACTGAAAGTGGAAGGTGGAGGATGGGTAGGGCAGGGGAGAGTAATGGGTGAAAAATGGAGACAACTGTAACTGAACAAATAAATAAATGAATTTGTATTATATTTTATATTAATATGGGGAAATTATGATGTGTTAGCTCTTTCAGAAACCAGAATAGTCTCTCTTTGCTAATTTTTATAGTTTTCAGTATATTTTAGAGTTTTAAAAAAGCTTTATGTCCTTCAACTTTCTTATTAAATTTATCTGCCCTTTTTCCCCTTCCCCAACAGGAGGATCACTATTTTAGATGAAATTTTCCCCAAATATTCTTCTAACAATGTTTATAAACTGTTCAGCAATTTTAAAGTTTTGTTTTTAGGAAAATATTTTAATATCAATAACTAAAATTTACTTTTACTCTTCTTATGGAATATTTATATGAATAATTTAATTGCCTTAATCATATTAGGTAAAATTCCTAAAACAATGCTAAATTGAGAGGGAACATCTCTTTTCTGTTCTTCATTTTAGAGCTGTAACAACTGTTTAAATTTTACTCTATTTTAAATAGGAATAACTGCTAATTTTATGAATTGCCTATTGGTTGTTATCATTTAATATGTTTAATTACTTAATTATGGCTTTAGATTTTGTAAAGTTGAGTTATCCTTGTGTGCTTGGAATAAGCTCTATTTGGTCATTTTGCTTCATGATTTTAATGCACTGCTGGATTCACTTTGGCAGTGCTTCATTTTGAATTTTGTCTTCATGTATGCAAGTAATCAGTATGCAGTTTTTAAAATTTTGTTTATTGAATTTGGAAATTGAGGGAGAGTTTTCTGTTTCCTTATTTCTTAGAAAGCCCCATTTCAGTTTTATTTAATTTTATGCTATAATCTTGGCTTTTTGTTTCATTAATGGTAGTTTTTACTTCCTTAATTTTCCCTCCTGTTTAATTGTGGTTTTTAGTAATGCTTGCTGTGCCTCAGAGGTTTTGGAATGAGATAAATTCATCATTAAAAAATGGGATTCGGCAGCAATTTTGGGTATGCAATATCTTTATCTGTAATCTTGCTTAAAAATAGCTTTGTGGAACCTTGTTACCTTTTTTCCTGAACGCTTGAATCAGTTTTAAACCAATAGAATGGGTTTACTTGTAATCCAAGTGGCTGTAAGTGGATAAATCCCTTGGCAAATGATTGCAATTATTGCATTTGTAGTTATAAATTAATGTGCTAACCACGTAACACAAAATATCATGTTTTAGCTTACAATAAGCACTTTGCTTTTCCATATTGACTCAATCTAATTATTAGGACTCTGTTTCAAATGTATTTTACATTTCAAGAGTGATTAAATGCAATTTTTATTGTTTACTGTGGTCATTGCTGACTACAGTAAATTGTCTGCTGACTCAGCTTTAATTTAGAAAATGCACACATATTCTGGACTTCTTCCCAGAAAAGAATGTGACTTCAGGTGATATAAATGCCAATTAAATTGCTTTAGATTTAGAAATTTGTGAATTTCCTTAGGCACAGCAGATTAGTAGTTGATCTTTATCCTTTTGCTAGCTTTAAATCTTGGAGTAATTTTATAAAACCTCAGATATCTGTCCAGACTTTATTTTCTGGGCACAGGTTATTTTGCTGGAGACTAAGAAAAAAAAATACACAAAGAAAATACTTGGCTGGACATGAGAAAACTAGACAACAACTTTAAAAACCAAAATAATAAATTATACAAAGTTTATTACATTAAAGTACGATTTATTTGCATATTTGGTATTCAAATGAAAGTAGTAAGCCATTAATATACATGGAAAGGATTTCAAAGAAAATGGTGTCGGTAACAGATTTTCGTCTTGGCACCTGAAGTTGAAGAAAGATGGCTTGTTCATCTCCTGGACTGCAGTAGAAACAACATTCGATCTGGTGTCAAATACAGCCCCTGCTATGTACTATTTCTGTGACCTTGATAGTCATTTAATCTCTCTGAAACTTCTTTTTCATAAATATAAAAATTCCTACAATGTCAGTAATTTCTATAAGGGGACAGTTCACTGACTATCATAGTTTTACAGGGAAATGAGCAGGGCTGCACCATGATGAAGCAGATGGCATAATACCATGAGATCTGGGGGAGGATCCTGGCAAGTCTTCATGAAGAAGAGATGATTGGAAGAATTAATATTGTTTAAATGTCCATATTATCCCCAAATGATCTATATAGTCAATGCAATTCTTATGGGAATACCAGTCAGTGTCATTTTCTTATCCTCACCTCAGGACATATTTTCATTTCTTTGAGAGAGAGAGAGAAACATTGATGTGAAGAGAAACAACTATTGGTTGCCTGAACATACCAGGACTAGGGATCAACTCGCAACCTAGGTATATGCCCTGACCAGGGATCAAACTGGCAACCGTTTGGTTTATGGAACTAAGCTCCAATCAACTGAATCACACCAGCCAGGGCTTAGTGTCATTTTTTATAGAGTAGAAAAGAGCCATCCTAAATTCATATGGAGCCACAGAAGATCCTAATAACCAAAACAAAAAAGCAAGAAGAACAAGCTGGAGCCATTACTCTTCCTGATTTCAAAGAATAGTGTATGGCTGGTGTGGCTTGGTGGCAGTGGGTTGAGCATCAGCCTGTGAACTGAAGTTTCAGTCGCTGGTTTGTTCCGGGTTAGGGCACATACCTGGGTTGCAGGTCGGGTCCTGGTTGGGGGCACATGAGGAGTGGCCAATTAATGTTTCTCTCATGCACTGATGTTTTGCTCCCTCTCTTTCTCCCTCCCTTTCCCTCTCTCTAAAAAATAAATCAAAGAATATTATAAAACTACAGTGATCAAATCTGAGTGGTACTGGCAGAAAAGCAAATGTGCAGATCACTGGGAAAAAACAGGAATCCTGGAGATATATACACTAATTTAATGTCAATAGATCTTTGACAAGGTGCCAAGAACACACCATGGAGGAAGAATAATCTCTTCAATAAAAGGTATTGGGGAAACCTGGATATCTACATGCAAAAGAATGAAATTGGACTTTTATCTGACACTGTACATGAAAATAACTTGAAAGTGGATGACAGATTTATACATAAGACCTGAAACTGTAAAACAACTAGAAAAAAATAGGAAAATATCTTGATCACAGTCTTGACAATGATATTTTTGTATATTACACACAAAAAAAGGCATCAAATGTAAAAGTAAAGAAAGGAAAAGAAAAAAAAAAGACCAACTAAAAAGCTTGTATACAGCAAAGTAGCAAAGGAATCAATATTTTGAAAGGCAACATATGTAAAATGAGAAACCATTAACAAACCATATATATGATAAGGGATAAATATCCAGAACATATAAAGAACTCATAAAACTCAATAACAAGAAAACAAAAAAGCGATTAAAAATTGGAAAAGGAAATAATAGTTATTTCCAAAAGAGAAAATACCAATGGTCAATAGTAATATCAAGAGATATTCATTATTATTTATCATCAGGGAAGTAGAAATCAAAATCACACAGAGTTATCACCTCACACATGTTAGGATAACTACTATAAAATATGTGTTGATTAGTATGTAGAGATAAGGGAACCCTATTTTGGGCAATGAAAATTGATATGACCATATGGAAAACAGTATGGAAGTTCCCCCAAAACTTAAAATTGTACAATATGATCCAGCAGTCCCACTTCTGGGTATATATCTAAAAGAATTTAAATCAGATTCTTTATAAGTTCCTGTACTCTCATGTTCACTGCAGCATTATTCATAGCAATTAAGACATAGAAACATCTAAGTATTGTTCAGTGGTTGAATGGATAAATAAAAATGTTTTCTATATATATATCCACATATTCCATATTATTCAGCCTTATAAACAAGAACATCCTGACATTTTTGTGACAACAAGAATAAACCTGGAGGACATTATGCTAAGTGACATAAGTAAGACATAGAAAGACAAATATTGTACCTGTATACAGAATCTAAAACAATCAAACTCACAGAAGCAGAGTATAAGGGTAGTTGCCAGGGTGTCGATGGTGAGGTAAATGGGGACATGGCAGTCAAGGTGTACAAAGTTTCATGCAAGATAAATAAATTCTGGAGACCTAATATACAGCATGCGACTGTTTCAGGATATCTTAAGAATCCTGAAACAACAATTCAAAAGAACTTATGCACCTCTATATTCATAGCAGCACTATTTACAATAGCTAAGTTTTGGAAACAATCCAAGTGCCCACCAGTAGATGAGTGGATTAAAAAACTGTGGTACATTTACACAATGGAATACTAGACAGCAGAAAGAAAGAAGCAACTTCAACCTTTTGTGACAGCATGTATGGAACTAGAGAATATTATACTACGTGAAATAAGCCAGTCAGCAAAAGACAAATACCATATGACCACAGTTATAACTGGAATCTAATGGACAAAATAAACTATGAGAAAAATAGAACCAGATACATGGAAACATGGAACAGACTGATAGCTGCAGGAGGGGAGGATAGAGAGGAGGAATAGTGGAAGGAAGGGGAAGGAACTAGTCAAAGAATATGTATGAATGATCCATGGACATGGACAACACAGAGAGGATTGACTGTGGGCAAGAGGGGTGGACTGGGTGGAGGGAGACAAAAGGGGAAAAATTAAAACAACTGTAACAGAATAAACAACAAATTAAATAATTAATTTAAAATATCATATTATATACTTGAAATGAGTTGAGAGTAAATCTTCAGTGTTCTTACCACCAAAAAAAAACTATATGAGGTGATTGATATGTTAATTAGCTTGATCTTGGTGGTCATTTCACCAGGTGTATGTACATCAAAATATCAACTGTGTACATTAAACATATAATTTTTATTTGCCAATTATATCTCAGTAAAATTAGGGGAAAACACTATAAAATTCATCATTTTAAAGCTCAATGGTTATTTAAAATGTAAAATTAGCCTATTTTTTTAAAGAATGAAAATCAATAATAGTGTTAGCATAAACAAAAATAAAACATAATAAATAGAGGTGGAACCAAATTCTAGGTGTAGAAAACAAAATGTGGTGAATTTATAACAGATGAAATTGAGAAGAGGAATGGAATTATTTAGGTAGTTCTCAATGAAAAAGGAAATCCTTCCCCATTTTGTCACACATATCATTAAGATCACACATATCCTAAAGTCAGGACTGACCACACTCTCCAATGAGGCTCTTTTACTGAACTTTGAGGACATTTGCAAATTTTAACCAGGAATGCCTGGAATAAGAGTAGAGTTCTTGTCCCTACAATATTCTTCTTTTTGCTGGTTGGAGAATTTAGCTTGCATACTAATTTTCTGAGGCTGCTGTTGTGTTGCAGACAAAGGCCTCACTCCTTTGAGCTCTCATTTCTAGATCTGAAATTGTGTGCTGGTGACACCTCTTTATTAGGCAAAGTGAAAATTATATGCAGTGATGCATTTATGTCCACTAACCTGCTACCAGTATTGGTCAGTGATTGATGCATGTGAATTATATTTGCATTTGGTACATTTTTATTGAACACTTATTCAACAAATATTTCCTGATGCCAATATTTCCTTGATTGTGATCAAGACAATGCTAACATCTACAGTATCAACCAAGATTCTTAGTTCCAGCATTATGGAGCTTGCTGATGAGGGAAGAAGTTGGGTATGGATCAGTCATGTGAGTAAATACAATTACAAACTGTAATATGGGCAATGAAGTTGATATAACCTGGTCTGAAGAGATAAGGATGCCTTTACAGAGACATAGCATTTAACTAGGATCTCAAGTATCAGTGAGTTAACCAGGCAAAGGATGCATATGATGTAGAGTGAGAGGTTCCAGACAGGGTTGGTAGCTTAAAGGATGAGATTCGGAAGGGAACATGGCAAGTTTCAGCTGCTGAGGACACACCAAGGTGGCTGGCATTCACAGAGAGAAATTGGGAAGATGGTATGGCATGCTCTTTGGTATTGTGTCCATTTCAAAGCTTATTGTTATCTGTTGGGAAAAGAAAAAAATTGTCACAATCTCCCTCTAGGTTCAATAGCCAGAAACTATTTTATCAGAAACAGAAAGTAAAAATATCATGTGGGAACCATTGAGTATCAAAGATCTCATTTCTGTGGGATTTTTTTTATTAAATGAGACACATCTAGAAGGACTGTGCACAGAAGTTGCTTTGAAGTGACATCTAACAGCCCTGTGTGCCTGCCTTCTGGGTTTGGTGTTTTAGGCTGAACCTGAAATTGATGTAACTGGGCTCAGTGTGTCTTTCCTTAGAGGGAGATAAGTCACTAGAATAATAAATCACCTGTGGAGCTTACAATGGATAATGTTGGAATGTCTTCACCTTTTATATATTTCTCTGACATTTACATTTGAATATAATACTCAGAAAATTAAGGGCTGTAGATCACAGCCTAAACTTTAAACAGTATATTTATAGACATGAGAAGAATATGAAATGATGAGACAGAGAAAGGGTGAGGGGGGAACATACTAGCCCTGGGACAACTTCTGTGATGTTACGGTTCAGTGGGTGCTCTTGGGTTTTCCCTTCACCATTATATACCACTTGCCATATCACCATGGTAAGTGACAAAGAATCTACTTTGTCAGAAAAGTCATCTGAAACCACCAACCTGGATAAATTGTGTTGTCATTAATGTAATAAATATTTACTAGATATTTGTATTGTCCTAGGTGGTACAAAAAATGAGTAATTATGCCTATCACCTTTAAGGAGTACATAATCTATTGGAATGCTAGATACATGAACAATTATAATCATGTTAATTGACATTTTTGAGATCATACAATGTCATGCACTTTCATGAGTGATTTATATCAATTATTTTACCAGTCCTTCAACCACTGTATTTTTTACAATAGACCGGATAATCAAGACTCTAAAAACTTTAGTCATCTAGCCAAGAACCTGCAGTTTATAAGTAACAAATCTAGGATTAAACTCAGTTTTCTCTTCTACCACAACTTATGCTCTCAACCACCACTCCAAACAAAAATCATCAATAGAACTATGTGCCAAAAGCTAAGGGGATTATGTGATTCTAACTGGAAAAAAAAAAAACAAAAACAAACAAACAAACAAACAAAAAAAACCCCCTGTGATTCTATGGTAAAGATTATGTGATTCTAACTGGAAAAAACAAACAAACAAAAAAACAACCCTGAAGTGGTTTGAAGGAAGAGGCAATGGCTGAGTTCTGGCTCACTGCTCTTGATATGAACCAATTGTCTTCAACCCCTGGGAGATCACTATGACATTATAAACATAGACTCTATCTATGGCAGTTTCATCATGGTCATTTTGGGAAGCACATTTAGTCATTATCTTGAAAACTAGCAAGTAAAAGAAAAAGAATCAAACATCCACCTACCCTTTTCTATGTGAAAGCATTCTAGCTAATAAATGAAAGAAAAAATAAAAGAATATCATAATTTTACCATCCCCACTAAACTAATGTGTTTTATTTTCTCAAAAAGGCTATTCTGAGGTGGCTGAAGAAACAAGAAGTTCAGAGGAATTAATGAGATACAGTCTGGAGGATGAGGCAATTGACAAATAAACAACTAACATAATTTTAACTTGTGACTAGTACTGCAAAGAAGATATACTGATAGAAAATAATAGGGTTTTGGGTGTGGCAAAGGAGAAAGAGCCTTCTTGGATAGGGTGTACTGGGCTGGCCTTCCTGATTAAAAAGAACCAGTGAGAAGGTACCAGCTATGTAAAAAACTATGGAAAAAGTTCCCAAATCAGAAGGAAATACAAGTGTGAAAGTCCCAAGACTTGGACCTTTCAAAACATAGAAGCACACATGTTTTTATTGAGAATATATTGTCAATAACAAATAAAAGATCATTGGAAGATCATTTTTGTATTCATGTATCTTAATCTATTTTCCCTTTGAAAGGTTTAGAATGAAGAATGCTACAAGTCAAACTCCTGACTTACAATATTTATAGGATTCTTTGTAAAATTACTTAATAGAAAACCAATAAAGATGGATTTGTATAAGGTATAATCTGAATGCACATAACATATGGAATAATAAATGCAATGTAGGCTGATCGAGTATTTAAGGAGAAGAAAGTGTTCAATTTAGTTTCAAAAGCCACACCATGGAAGCAGTTGAGAAGGTAATTAAAATCCTCTGTTACTCCAACATACAACACCCTTGGAAAGTGTAAGTTTCCTCTTTTCTTTAGTACATTCTTCATATAGGCTGTCTCAAGTCAGCTTTTTTTTTTTTGCCACCCTACGAATTCTCCTAGAGTTATATAATCAACTCTTATTATTTGTACTGTCTTGACAGATGACTCCCAAAATGAATGTATGCTTCCTAGATACACAAAGGTGTGTCAACCAGTGGTGGCCATTGTAAGTCCCCTTAAGGATGTAAATATTGGAATTAGAAGCCCTGGCAAGGTGGTTCAGTTGTTTGGAGCATCATCCCACACACCAAAAGATTGTGGGGTCGATGACATATAGGAGGCAACTGATGGATGTTTCTCTCTCACATTGATGTTTCTCTCTTCCTCTCTGTCCCTCTCTTTCTCTTTCTCCTTCTCCTCCTCTCTCTCAAAAAATAATAAACACATCCTTGGGTGAGGATTAACATATGCATACATGCATATGTGTATATATACATATGTATATATGTACATACATATATGTATGTATATATAGATATAGCTATGTATATACTATGAGTACCAAGCAGGTCTATGCTGTGAATTATGTGCCAGACAGTGTTCTAAGTGTTATAAAAATTTTAATTCATACAATTCTCAAGACAACCCTATAGGAAGATGAAATTATTATACTCATTTCATAGATAAGAAACTGAGATGCAGAGAGTTTAACTTTCCCCGATGACTCAAATAGCAAGTTTGGAGCTTGGTTTTGAACTCAAGCAGTCTTGCTCCAGAGTCCAAGCTCCTAACAATTATATTATTTGTCTTGGCTGAATTAGTAAAGACTTGAATCTAGAAGGGCCCCAGCAGATTTTATTTGGCTGATAAATACTTAAAGGAATGCAGAATCACCTGTGAATGTGAAAGGAGGGTGAATTCATGTAGGCAAATATTAACATTAGAATATTTACTTGGTAAATGCAAACTATTTAGCAAAACCCAAGAGTGATGGCATGGGAACTTGGGCTGTTTGTTTTCCATTTTAACAAATAAAACAGTCAAGCTTGCATTTGTCTCAACAAGTAGTTTGTTTAGTTTCTTGGAATAACAGCAGCAAATGTAAATAAAATCAATATCAATGACTAATCTTAACAGGCGGATATCTATATCTATATATCTATATCATCTATATCTATATCAGCTTTCTTCTTTGTGCCTCAGCTTGTCTATTTTATTTCAAGATATCTCATACTTGATTTCTCATTTTGATTTCTGAGCTATATTTTGTTTCAGTAATACCTGCATCAAACATTTTGAAAGTCTCCCCAAGAGGCCATGGCCACTTGAATTACACATTGCCTCACAAAGTGATAACAGCTTAGACTTACCTACATGGTTGCCTTTGAAGAATTCCATCCAGAAAAAAAAAAAAGAAATGTAAGTACAGGAGAGTTCTATGTGTTTGATAATTCAGCACAACAATAACAACAAAATGTGAGTCTTATGAAATGTCTCAGTGGGTAAGGAGGGTCCGCACTTCCCTTATTCAGCATCCAGCATAGCCTCTTCTAGTGTTTTGCCCACCAGACCTGTGAGCATCTCGAGACCTGAAATATTTTGAGAAACCAGAGTTGTTATCCTTGCTGATGCCTAATAATCCTATTTATGGCCCAGCCATGATGGAAGTAATCATTAGTATTCACGGCCTTGTTCTAAAAACTTATAATGGTGTGTTTCATTGTTTGTGGCGTTAGCCTCAGGCTATTAGACATAATTCTGTTCACAGCTATGAAGCCAGCCTGTCCATCCAGAATATGATGGATTATATATTCACCACATCTGCTGAATCAGCTGGGTTTGTGCTGCGAATACCAAATACTCATTTACACAACTCAATGGACTCTAAGTAAACACCTATAGGCTTTGACTTGTAATGTTTAGACACAATTTATTTCATTTTCTTCAGTTAAATTGATCCCTTATGGTTCCTGTTATCTGTAACTTGTATTTTGCTTTACGAGTTGGAATTTCAATTTGTTTTTGCCATGGTATAATACGTATGTGAGAATCCTTTTCTTTCACCTTGCAGTGGGAAATTTAAACAACCAACCACCTTATCCATCCGCTGAGAGACTGAAGTGACATTTTTTATAAAGCTGGATCAAAAGCTGCTCAGGGTCAGCTGTCAGCTGTTCTCCTGTGTGTGTGGCATGTTTTCTGCCACACTGGAGTTCTAAGCCTGTAATAATTATCACATGTATTAGTTATGTCAGTGTCTTGATTGAAGAACCAGATTCCTCCTATTGTTGGCTCTATCACATTCATCATACAGATTTCAAGTTACCCTGGGTATCAACATCTATTGGTAAATGAGGACAATAAAATATAGAGGATTTTACAGGCCAGGTTTTGAGAGGAAGTCTGTCTTTTCTATCCACATTCCATTGCCCAGAATTTAGTCTTGTGACCCTATTAGATGCAAGGGTTTCTGAGCAATGTTGTCCTTGGCTTAGGGGCTGTCCAAGCAAAAATTCTATACTGTGAAAGAGGAGTGATCATATGTAGTATACAACCATCTCTACCAGATTGTGTGATATTAGAAAGGCTCTCTGAGCCTCAGGTTTTCATATTTAGAAAGAACATAAGCACCCTTATGTTTACTGAAGCATTATTTACAATTGCCAAGACGTGGAAGCAATCCAAAGGTCAATCAGTAGACAAGTGGATAAATCAAATATGGGGCATTTACACAATGGAATACTACTCAGCCATAAAAAGGAAGAAAAGTTTACCCTTTGCAACAGTATGAACCTGGAGAACATTAGTCTAAGTGAAATAAGCCAGTCAGAGAAAGAAAAATATCATACGATTTCATTCATATATAGAATCTAATGGACAAACTGAACTAATATGCAAAATGGAGACAGACTCAGATAGACAGCAGGCTGACAGCTAAGAAAGGTGAGGGGTAGGGGTTTGAGGGATTCAGCAAAAAGGAAAAAGGACTCATGGACATGGAAAACAGTGTGGTGATTGTGGGGGGAGGCGAGAGGGGTATAAGGGACTAAATGATAATGGAAAAAAGTACAATAAAAATTTTTACAAAATAAAAATGGCAGTGGGAAGACTGAAAAAATAAAATGAAAGAGAGGGAGAGAAACATCAATGTGCGTTTGCCTCTCGCACGCCCCCTATTGGGGACCTGGCCTGCAACCCAGGCCTGTGCCCTGACTGGGGAATCAAACTGGCAGCATTTTGGTTCACAGGTCGATGCTCAATCCACTGAGTTACACCAGCCAGGTAGCAAGATGCCTTTATTTCCAGAATTGTCTTTTTCATGAGATTTTCTTTTATGTCTCCATGATATTCCAACATAGCTCATGGAATCAAATATTACAGTTAAGAATGAAGACTCTGGGCAAACCAGTATGATTGGTCAGCATATCTACACATAAACTTTCATCACTTCTTAGGGTTGTCTTCTGTGATCGTTGTATTAATTCAATGGTAAAAATTACCAAGCAGAAAATCTAAATTAAGTTTTGCATAAAATTATCTCAAATAACAATAGCTCTATTTGGAATGAAACCAATGTGCAATGTATATAAATCATGCCTGGTTTTTGTACTATAGAAATAGATGTAGGAAAGATAATGCATGGGTCAAAAGCATTATGCTTTTTACAATAGCCAAGCGCCGGAAACAGCCTAAGTGCCGATCGGTAAAGAAGTGTATCCAAAAAGTGTGGTACATCTACACAATGGAATACTATGCAGCAGAAAGAAAGAAGGAACTTCTACCTTTTGTGACAGCATGGATGGAACTGGAGAATATTATGCTAAGTGAAATAAGCCAGTCAGTGAAAGACAAAACTATTTGACCTCAACTAAGAGGAATCTAATGAAGAAAATAAACAAATGAACAAAACAGAACCACAGGTACGGGAACATGGAACAGACTGAAAGTGACCAGAGGGGAGGCTGGAGGGGGATAATGGTGGAAAGAAGGGGAAGGGACTAGACAAAGAACATGTATGAATGACCCACGGACATGGATAGCAGTGTGGGAATTGACTGTGGGAGCAGGGGATAGGATGGACAGAGGAGGGCAAAACAGGAAAAATTGGGACAACTGTAATAAAATAACAATAAAAACAATTAAATAAATAAAAAAGCATGAAGCTTTTACATCAGGGAAACCTAGTTTAACTTTGGCATCTCATTAAGTTAATTGACTGGTTTTCTGTTTTCTTATTTATTCAGCAGAGAGACAGTTATAAGCTCAAATAGTTTTAAGAATTGAATTTGATGATGCTTCTAAAGTGCTAGTTGCAGGGGAGGTCTACTGTAAGGATTTAGCCAAGTGTTATTTATGTGTCTTATTCTTATTCATCACGGAGATGCTGCAGACCTCTAAAGTCACACAGCTAGTTAGTAACAGACCCGGGACTGGAACCCAGTCCTGTCTGAATCTAAAGCTTGCTCACTTAGCCATTATATTTTATTGTTTTTCTAGACCTGACATTGTGCCTGACTCATGATAATTGCTCAGTAAATCTAAGTGATTACTGTTATCTTTTATATATCCCCAGGCCATTTGCTGGGTGTTAGTGGGTTTTTCATTCTCCAGTGATCCAGAAATTAGGTATAAGCATCTTTGGGGAGAAAGATAATAAATCTGATTTTGAGCATAGAGAATGGGAAGCATTGCTGTACAAATCTGGAATTGACCTTGTAAGGTGGATAGGCTGAGCACTGTTTTCTTTTATTTTTTTGTTTTGTATTCCTACTTGATTGACACAGAACTATTGCTCAGGGAAGTTGCTTGAATGGCCAGAATGGAATAAAGACCAGGAAGAACTAAGGCTGGCCTTGAACCCAGTTCTACTGCACTCTTTAATCTCTTCATTATCTGTCCACCTACCAGACAGTTAAAATGGAAATGATGGATACCAGCTCCCCCGCCATTCTTGGCTGCCTTAGCAGTGGATGTACTCAGAAATTGACAAGTGAGCACCACTTTTAAGATTTTAATTAGGCATTAACTGTCTTGTCCTTGAGTACTTTTTGCTCCTGCTTTGAATTTTTACACAGATGGCAGGCAGTTATTTCCACAGCCTTGTCATCTATTCACATGGCAGCTGAAATAGCAAGCGCAAACTGAACAGAGGGATCATAATTCATTATAATTAGTCTTCTTTGATCACTTGTCCTTTGTCCTAACCACAGTAGCAACATTTAATTGTGGCTGAAGTATTTGTCAAGAATAGCAGTCAAACTGTCCTCCTCTGTAAACACTCAAGGACACTACTGCTGTGGAGAAGTCACATCCCCAATGCTCTTCTGAAAGAGCTACCAAGCAGTAGGAGAAGAATGGCATTTAGAAGCAAAGACCTGCATTTCTTAACCATATCAGTATTAATTCAGCAATGCTGTGAGGATTTAGACAGAAAAGGAAGTACGATTAAGTTAGAACCTTCCATGTGCTTGATAATTTACTGATATGATCTCGCTTGATCTTCAGAACTTTCCAAGGCTAAATAGCTGGGCAAGCTCAGACCACCATTACATGGCAGAGCCAGGAGGTAAAACCTCTCATCTGCCTGAATCAGGGCTCAAGTGTGTGCTGGCTACGTAACTGCTCCCACTCAGAGTGGATTTATTTATTTGGCAAACCAAATTAGATAATAGAATAACATTGATACCATCATTCACTGAGTGAATCTGGAAAAGGATTTCCCTAAGAGGGGCAGATGCTGGGTGATGTGTTGTTGCAAATTATGCCCTGTTCTGCTGGTGAAAAATATTTTGTTAAGTAAAACGTTCATTCTACCTTATGCCTGTAGTGTCATTTAGACTTTAATACTTCAAGTAATAATATGACGTAACTGAGTCTTTATTCTCACTCATCTGAGTCTTGTGGATTAGCTGGGGAGACGGTTCTATTTTACTGACAAATTGAGGTTTAGTGCCACTGCCATTAAGGGTCAGTTAACTTTTAAAACATTAGACTCTAGACTGATTGATTTATTTAGATGCTTTCTCCAAAATAGGACCCCAGAAGAAGCAAATATATAAGAAGTATTAGGCTCAGAAAAAAAAATTTTAGAGGCTGATTTCACTTTCAAGTCATATGGTTGGACTTTGCTTCTTTCCACTTCTCAATTTTTGATGCTAAGTGGTAATTACAGAGCCTGAGAAGCACACAGTGCATTTGCTGTAGCTAATTGAATCAATGGAGGAAAAGTTGGTTGTGCCGCAAAATCCAAACTACCAATTAAAAGAGAAGGGATCATATGCATGGGATAACCAGGATTTTTATATTACAAGGATCTAAAAGAGGCACCTTCCCTGTCACTGTGGGGAAAGCCTGTGCCTAAGGGCCTGGCCCCAGGGTGGTCAGCTTGAGGCATGGACCCCACCGAGAATGCTGAACAAGGGCCAGGAAGCCCACTCTCTCAGCAGCCACCAAGCCTTTAATGAGTGCTCCAGAGGCTTTGCTCCTCTACGTTGAAATGGGAAGCCTTGGCAAATGAAGACATTCGATTCAATGCACAATGAGAGAGGAAATCAGGCAAATAGGAGTACATCAATCAATTAATTGTCAGAAAATGGGGCTCAGAATAGACTAATAATAGTAACTTGTGCCCAGAGCTCTGGATTTTGTAGCAACCACTTACAAAGCAGGGGTATTATCCCCAATCGACAGAAGCTAAGTGCCCGACCCTATTTTCCACACGTCCTGGTGCTAGAGGAGCCAGAGTGTGGATCTGGGTTCCTGACTATGCTGATGGGGGCTGCGAACAATGGTACAAAGGGTCCTATTCATAATCAATTGCCCTGGGAAACTTTTTTTTGTTTTTTTTCTTAAGTCTGGTTTCCTGAAGAGCGCTCTACAGAGGCACATGGGGTGGCTTCAAGGCTAGCAATAATGAGCCATTACCAGAATAATGATGCTGGCACTAAGTAACAGCTATACAAGGGTCTTAATTAGGCTCTGGATGAAGCAGAGAAGAAGCACATTTGTGGGAGATTTCTGGTTGATTAATTTGGTACCGAGTTAAGAGTTTTCCCTCTGGGATATCTCAAGTCACTCACCATGCGATTAAAGAAATTGTCCAAGCCAGGGGTTCCAAGTGGGCTAATTTCTCAGAAGAGGGACTTGCTCCCCCAAGGGCTAACTCCTTAGAGTGGATTAGCACAGCATTCCTTTATCTTCCCTGACTAACAGTTTAACTTTGGAGACTGTTCAACTGTGAGTGCAATGTTTCCATACCACTGACAGGCTGAAGGCCCACAGTATACCTGGGTGCCCATAGCTACAAAGTAGTTAGCAGTGCCAGTTGGGCTATTTCTGCAACAGAAATTAAATGGTTCTGGGAAAGGAGGTGGGATCAAAGACAAACCTGAGACCTGGGCTCGGGACCTGGGAGCTGAGGGGCTAGAGGGCCAGTCCAGAGTATTACTACATTGCATTAAATGTAGCCACTGCTTTCCACTGGTTGTGATGGTAGGACTGTTACAGTAATATTGCTGGGCCCTTATCAATACCATTAACATGTGCACAATCATTTCTACATCTAGGAGGAGTCATGCAGAATAGATGAGGGAGAGAATTGACAGACACCACCACGCATACAGTAAATTCTCAGAGAATGTGAGTTGATTCTGAATCTCTCCAGCCTGGGAAGCTTCTGTAAGGACTGATCTTATCCATCAAGATATGTCTCATCTACATATAATGTTTGCCCAGGCCCACATGTCCCAGCTTAGGCTGAGGTCCCAGCCCACCTGCCTTCACTGACCCACTCCATTCCCTTGACATCCTCTGTTTTTGCTTTCACTGACAGTCACCTCCTCTGGATTTTCTGTTGATGCATGAACACATCCTTCCTATCCTCTCACTCTCTCTCCTCCTCTCCAGCCTCTGTCTCTCCTTTTTGGGAGAGCATCTCTTGACTACCTTTGGAATAACACCCTTCTCAGTTCAACCACCACTCCTCAGGATTGTGGACTCCAGAGAAAGAGCCCACGAGCCCTTCTTCCCTGAAGAGACTATGTATCATGAGAGTCACTTGGGTAGGGAGACAGAATCCCTGAAGAAATACCCTGGCTCCTTTATTTGGCTCCTTGTTGGGACAGAATAAACCTTAATATCCACCCTCTGTTGAAAGCAGACTCATCTGACTGTGACCAAGCTAGACTAGAGTCAAATGAAACAGACTTCCTGGACTAGTCAAGCCAGGTCCAAGAAATGGACTTCTTTTAAGAGAAAACGGGTGGGCATTGGAGGCCAGGAAGCTGGAGGAAGACAGGTAACTAAGCAGGATGCTCCCTGTAGAAAGGAGATAAATAGTAACCCAGTAGGAAGGCGGGGTGTGTGACTCCTAGACCAGAGGTCCATGGGCTCAATACTGGGCTCTGGGAACAAGGAGATAAGAATAAGGAGCAGGAAGCTTCTCAAGCAGCTTCTCAGACAGCACTGTGCTTGTGAAAAGAGGGTCAGAGTGTGACAGACTCCTCAAGCAGACCCAGGGAGGAGCATAGTGTAGCCTCAGTGCTGAAAAGAATTGAGGGTTGAGCAGGGTGTTAATGCATCAATTTAGGTATAGGACCCAGGAACCATTTACCTGATCAGCCCACACAATAAGGAAGTGGAGGCAGGGAAGGAGAAGCTGTGTGAGGCTGGGCTCTAGGATTGATTCTAGGCACTAACACCCTGATTAAGGGCAACTGGCCACACACTCTGAGGCAGTGGAAGCCCAGATGAGGAGTCATCTTCAAAGAGCTGTCCACTGACAAGTCCACAGATTGACTTTGCAGAGCCTTCACAAACTTACCAAAAAAGGGACAATTGTCGCATGTTTTCATGCTTTCCAGGAGATAGAATCAACTGAGCTGACACAAGAAGGAGCCCTAGGAATGGTAAAGCACTGCACTTTATTTACAAGTTTATTCTTTTATTATAGAATTGCTGGTATTTTTTTAGCTCATCATAATGCTTACTAAGTGCTAGCTATTCAAATATTTGCAATTATTGTAGCAGGAGAAATTCTGAACCATCAATTTATGTTTATGCATTACCTCTTTTCTCCATTCAAGGTTGTGGGATCTAGGCTTCCTAACCTACAAGATGCATTTGTTCCTACTTTATTTTCTCCAGGTTGCCAAATTCATATTGAGGATTTAAGCAATAGTTTGCCTCTGAGGGAAACAAGTAAAGACAGGGGAGATTTCCTCCTCATCCAAAGACAATGTACAGTCTTGGAAGTAAGAGGAAAGACTGTGGATCCCATGGAAGAGGGAACTTGGGTCCCTTTTCCTGGAGGTATGCTAGGAAGGTGGCCTGCTTTCAGAGAATGAAGTGTGTGTATCTGCAGAAAAGGGTCCCAGGGCCATGACTGCTGGACCTAAAAGGAACAGGAGGACAGGGATAGTAGAAACACTCTGGGCAAGCCGCAGGGGTTCGTGCACCGTGACTGAAGGGCCAGTGTTACCTGGCACCTTAGAGCCCAGGACCTTATACCACCATGGGGCTTGGAGGTGTGTCAGAGGGTGGGTTTAACCTCAATTATGAGCATGTTTGATTTTCTTTTCTCCTTGGCAGAGAAGAATATTTAGAGTTAAATTTAGGTCTATTTCAAGCAAATAAGTAATACAGCTTTTCTGTGCACGTGTGTATAGTAGGTCTTGAATGTCATACCTTTTGTATAATTGTCCTGTAACCACATAACTTCTGGAAAATGGAATAAAAAAAACATTTTCCTAGCATGTACCATATGCTGCTCCTGTTTCCACTGGGTCACTAAGGTAATCACATTTCATCTTCAGAAGTGCCACCTTTGTGTCAATATGAAAACTGAGCTAAATAATGGTTAAGTGATATTGCGCCAGGATCGGTGGCTAGTATCACAACTGGGATTTGAACTCACGTCGTATGACTCCAAGGCCCAACCTCCTGCCTGTACCTCACACCAGCTGCCAAGATGGAGAGGTTTTATGTGGAAGTGTCCAACCCTTTTAAGAAAGAACTGGCAGCTGTGGCAGCAAGTGTAGTAACTGTGAACTGTAATATAAAATAGTTCCCTTTAATTTATATATAACGGTTGGACCTTCAGAGAGAGCACAGCTAAGGGGCTGAATCATTAAAGTGGGTACATTTTAGAGATCTTCAGTATGCCAAGACCTGTTTTATTTTGAAAAACAATTATCCATTTTTTCTTCCCTTCTTTTTCAACCTCAGCATTGAGGATGGGCTTTCTATGGATCTGTTAGCATTGTCCAGGAGACAAGTGATCCAAAAAGACCTGATGGATTTCTCCTATGCATAGAACTATGTGACAAGGGTGCTGAATTCCAGCCAAGAGTGGAATGACTACAGGTGCTGCAGATCCTGGGCAATGCCTCGCTGAATATCAGCTGGACCTTTAGATCTGTGCATGGAACTGCCTCTTCAGCATAGCTGTGAGAAATAGCTTTTCTGGCCACTATTATTCTGATGGAACTGCAAAGGCATGGGAAAGGGTGGGGGAGAGAGAGAGAGAAGACCAAGAGAAA
Source organism: Mormoops blainvillei (assembly GCA_004026545.1). Lineage (NCBI taxonomy): Eukaryota > Metazoa > Chordata > Mammalia > Chiroptera > Mormoopidae > Mormoops > Mormoops blainvillei. Next base: position 278,916 of record PVJD01000520.1, on the reverse strand, counting down.
AAGAATATCTATGCATTAAAATTAATGACAGTGTGAAAATAGGAGAAAAATCTAGCAAGATTCCTGACTTCCTGCTATAAGTGAGCAAGGTCTCTTATAACTCAGGAAGACAAGCCCCAGGTCAACCAGCCTTCATCTTCTTTATGAAATAAATGATCACAGCTGGGACTTATGATCTCTACTATTAAGTTTGTAAGGCAACTGCAGTCATTCACTTGCCCTGTTGAGTTATTTTTTGTTTAGCTTTCTAACACTGGTACTTAGGCAGGAGGAGACATGTTCTGTTCCTCCTTCTTGCCTCTCTTCCATGTTTTTTTTCCTTCCATTTTTCCCCTCTCTTTATGCCTTGTACATTTATTGAACACTTGTGTGGACAACACACTGAGATAAGTACAAAGAAGAGAGTCTCATTATACACAGAGAACTCATGGTCAATGCTGTAAAGAAACCACTGTCCATAGAGTACATCAAAGGAGGATCCACAGAGTCAGAAGCATTTAAAACAGACCTTGAAAGATGAGTAGCATTTCAAGAGGCAAATGAGTGCATCTTTTGGGGTGAAGGAAGGAAGGACACTCCCGATGAGAAACCTGGATGACAAAACTAATAGAGACATAGACGTCAAGGTGTGATCATTTCTAGATCATAGTGGTTAGAATAGTAGTGAGTGTGCAAGACATGGCATGGGATAGTTGTGAGGATGGAGGGTGTGGCCTGAATACTTAAGAGTCTGGGTGCTTCCTCTGAGCAGCAGGCCTTGTTGAGGCTTTTTGAATGGGTGAGAAGCATGGCTAGCTCAAGTATTGGGACCTGTGCTCATGTGTGCCTGAATGAACATTAATTCAAGGTATATATGTACTGGATATCACAGTTCAGATTAGAAGGCTGTGTGCCATCATTATTATTAGCCCTTTCTAATCATCTTCTTGGTTATGGTCAAAACAGAGGCAGAAGTGATCATTTTTATCTTGTACCTTTGAGTGTGTATGTTAAGAAATTCTTTCATCACATCCCACTTAGTCAGTTGTGCAAAACTGGGCTCTAGTTCTGCCCTTTCAGATTGTTTTTGAGGGGTCCCTGGGTGCCTGTGTGATTCTGCCATTAGGGGAGAACCCTCCCTCTTTTTTTCTTTATAACCTGAGTTGCAGGCCTTAAACTCCATGCTATATCAAGGCACAACATACAAAACAAAAGTTCCCATGGGTTTCTGAGCCCCCTTCTAAAACTTCCTCTATAAATATTTATTAGGGTTAATTAATTATTGATGGTTTCAGTAAAAATATCTTCCAATGAGAACCAGGTAGCTCAGTGGAAATCACCGGAACCTTGGAGCAGATAGATCTGGATGTACATTCTAGCTTCACTACTCATGGCCTGGATAACCTTGGGCAAGTGGCTAACCCACTCTAGGCTTCAATTTTCTTTCATGAGAATGTGTTAAAAGGATATGAGAGAGAATGTGTAAAACCTACAAAATAAACTCAGTGAATGAAAACAACCATCATTTAACAATGGCATCTACAGACAACTGTACTTGAACAACAATTATAAAAAGGCTTTATGCACACTCGCCAAAGAAAGAAATAATGGAGAGTTCAACAGTACTTTGATAAGACTAGAAGGATTTTATATCCTCAGGATAGGGTTTATCAGAGGCCTGTGAGAGCCAAACAGTACTTTGCAAAGAAAACTTATAACCTCAAGTCAGGTACAAACTGCACAGGACCCGGCTGGATGGAGTCCTAGTCATAGGGTTCAGTGTGCTCTTGCCATAGTCACATTCTATCCTCATCCCAGCTGGTTGGCCTCTACTGCTCAACCTCAGCTCCTGCAACCCTCCTTTCCTACACAGTTATGTTTCCTGAAATTAAGCATTAGCTTCAGTTCCTGGATACAGTCTTTAGCTGAGATGAGAGAGTTTAACCTTCTTCCTTGGGTCCCCCTTTCTTACTAGTTCATCAGGGGCCTCTGTTTGGATAGCCAGGTCTTGCCCCATTCCCAAGACAACTGCCCCCATAATTTTCAGTTTCCCAGTCACTGGTTCTCCAACTCTCTCTCTTCTGTCATGGTCTCCAAGTCTGTCTGCTCAAGAGCTGCCAGGGATTCCGGTCTCCTTCAGAGACCAGAACTCTGATCTTATGCTTTTTAACTATTTCTGCTCAGCCCCTCCATGGTGTTTGAATACCTACTGGCTACTACTACATTTGAAATATTGAGAGTTCCAAATGAACGTGGTCTATCCTGTAGGCATTTCTTAAGATTACTTTTCTTGCCTAATTCAAGTGACATCTTCTCTAAAAGATATCTCTCCTCACTCTGTGTGTGTGTGTGTGTGTGTGTGTGTGAGAGAGAGAGAGAGAGAGAGAGAGAGACCACTAGGTCTGAACTTCCTAAGAGAAAAGTTGCTAACAAAACTTCAAGGATAATTAAAACTGAAAGGATTATATTAATAATTATGCATTGCATGTTTCTAAAAGTTTAGAGCCAAATTATAATTGATTATTTCAGCAAATGACAACCGAGCCTCTCTATGTAAGGGATTATGCATTTGCCAGGTGGGGGAAATTACTAAATAATAGTGGATGGTGAAGATAAAATCACATTTGAAATTTAAATATATATATTTACTAGAGCAAATATAGTCAGTCACTCACTTGTATGTATCCATATCCTTTAAATCTTCAAATTAACCTTGGTCAAATTCTTAGTATGGTTTTACCACCTAGGAAAAAGAATTGCGAAGTATTTGGAAAATCAAATAGATGACTGGGCTCCAAAATTTAGGCCTTTGAAAACATTTTATTTAAAATATTTTATTATAGATATGTGCCTGTTACTTATAGATATTCATACAACAAGATTGATATAAAACATGGGGACTCTTAAATACATTGGTTCAATAATCTATGCAAAAAAAGATCCAAAATATTTAAGTGGCAATTATCAGTCCAGTTATTGTGTTTTCTGAGAGAGAGGAATTGATTGATATAGAGAATTTGTACTGACTTTTTGTAAGTCTTCTCCCTTAAAAATATTGCTTTATAATAAAGGCTACTTAATACACTATTTTTAATGGGTTATCAAACATCTCCATTTTATGGTAATTCCCCATTGTGTATCCCTGTCCAAGTAATATGCATTTCTCTTTGACCAATTCATTTAGGAGGACAACACACACCTCAGGGAGGCATTTAACATCTTTGTTCAAAAGGACTCCTGTGTGTGGTAATGAACCATGGAATTAATTAGCATCCTGCAGTCTTTTGCCTTAAATGCCACTTTGAGAGACTCATATACTTACTAATTTTTTGTTTGTTTTTTTCCTGAATCTTGAAAATACCGTTGCTGCTTCTACAATCACTTGAATAAGCCACATCAATAATAGGAACAATGCTGCTTTCTCTGAGTAAATACACACTTTTCACTGAGGGAAGGTGTATGGTGCAGGCACTGTAGGGAACTGGTGCTCATTTTCCTTCCGAGTGATGCATAGTGCCTGCTGCAATTTTCAGATACAGTCTACTAACCTAACCATATACCGACTACAGTCAGTGTGGGTTTTCTGTGAACACACCCAACTGTAGACACACATTCCAAGGCAATGGTCAGGAAAAAAAGTGGAGATTCTCATGAGGTTAGATCATAAGGCTAGATGATGTGATATCCACACATATTGGTTTGCTTTTGTATAGTGCACGATTTATCACACTAAAATTGAGTGGCTCTTCAGAGTCAGGCACTGAGCTGTGTGTTATATATAAAGAAAGGGATGCTTTGTGTCCTTGAGGAGTTTAGAGGGTGGCAAGTATAAGGAAAGTGAAATATAATGAAATGTAGCCAGAATCATGGGAAGATGTATCAAATGTGTTAGGGGTTATAATATGTGTGTGTGTGTGTGTGTGTGTGTGTTTATGTGTGTGTGTGCGCACACACATATATATTCAATAATCTGTTAAGGGTAATATATATTTTCTATATATTCAAACTATATTTATATATATATTTATATATATGAACTATATATATAAATATATAAAATATATAAAAATAAAATATATAAAATATAAATAAAATATATAAAGTATATAAATATATAAAATATATAAAAATGAAAATATATAAAAATAAAAATATCTATATGAGTAAATATATATATTTAAATCAAGTATATAAAGTTAAGAAATATAGTCATATCAGCAGAATTCACTCATGAAATTAAAAAATAGCTAGAGATTCAATAAAATAACTATATAGGAGCTATGAAAATGAATCAAAGGTCTAAAGCAACCAAATACTTGCCTAATCAAGAAATATCCATATTCAAAACAGTAGGATATTCTGTGGCAACTCTTACTTGTCCCACCCAGTTTGAAGAAAATGGTAGCTCACTCCTCATTTTTCTTACTGAGCTACAGCAAGCAGAACAGACTGAATTTATAACACTCTAACCTGTCTGTGGACCACCTAACAAATTAGTTTTCATGTCACTTACATTGGAGTTTGACAGCTAAAACTACCTTGGATCTCAGGCTCTGGAAGTCATGGGAAGCAGCAGGCATGATTCTTGAAAACTGAAAGGGAGATTTACAAATGTGTGAGGCAAGAGATTACTGATTGAGTATATAAAAGACAGCCAAGGCCCCTAGAAGAAGCAGAGGTGAGGCTCTTGGAGAAATTATAATATTTAAAAATAGTTGTGTAATGGGGGAATAGTATAAAAGCACATTCACAGGGAGAGGAGATACATATATCCAGAAAGAGCCAGAGAAGATGTGAAGCTTTCATACCAGGCTGGTGAGTGAATGTGTTCCCCTGCATGAAGCCGATCTGAAAAGATTGAGAAAAGCAGCTGTTTTTTCAAAACCCTATTATCAATAAAATATTACATGACATATAAAGAAACAGGAATGTATGACACATTAAAAGCTACTCTTCAGAACCAGCCCCATGAGATATACAGGCATTGGACTTACTAGAAAAATACTTTAAAACAGCTATTCTAAATATGCTCAAAGAACTAAAGGAAAATGTGGAAAGAGATCTAAAAGAAATCAGAAAATGGTATATTAACAAATTGAGAATATCAACCAAAAACAGAAGTTATAGAAAAGACCAAATAGAAGTTATGGAGATGAGAAAACAATAACCGAATTAAAAAATTCACTAGAGGGGTTCAACAAAAGACTTGAACAGGCAGAAGAAAGAATAAGCATATTTGAAGTCAAGTCATTTTAAATGATTAAGTCTGAGGACCAAAAAAAAAAAAAAAATTAAAAATGAAGAATAACTCAATGAACTGAGACTTATGGGACACCATAAGACTTATGGGATGAAAAAGATTAATATATGCATTATGGGAGGTCCACAGATATCAGAGAAAGAAGGGGTTAGAGAGCTTAGTTAAGAAATAATGGCTGAAACTTTACAAATTTCCATAGATAAATGGATATACATATACAAAAAGCTCAATGAATTCAAGCGGAATAAATCCAAAGAAACCTAAACTGAGATACATTACAATCAGATCCTCAAAAATCAAAGAAAACCTTGAAAGCAGTAAGAAAATAGCAACTTGACATGTACAGGGGAACCTCTAGGAGATTATCAGCCAATTTTTCAGGAGAAACATTGCAGACCAAAAGGCAGTGGGATTATATAGTTAAATTGTTGAAAGAAAACAAAAACAACAAACAAACAAACTGAGATTTCCAATTAAAAAACATTCTTTACAACTTAATGAACTAGAGTATAAATAAATAAACAAACAAACAAACAAACAAACAAACTAAACCCATAGCTAGCAGAAGGAAAGAGACATTAAAGATTAGAGCAAGTAAAAACCCAATGGAGAATAGGAAAACAATAGAAAAAAATCAATAAGACAGAGTTGGTTTTGCAAAAAGATCAACAAAAGTGGCAACTCTCTTAGATTTACTAAGGGAAAAAAAGAAAAAGAGAAAGAAAAACTCAACTAAATTTAGAAATTATGAAATGATATTACTATATATTTTATATAAATACAAATAAATATAAGAAAGTACTATGAATAATTATATCAATATATGAACAAATTAGATAAACTAAGTGTAATGAAAAAATTCCTAGAAACAAAATCCACCAAGAATGAATAAGAAAGGTATTAAAAAATTGAATAGACACAAAACTATTAAGGAAATTAAATTAGTATTCAAAATCCTCCCAACAAAGACAAGCTCAGGAACCAGTGGCTTCATTAGTAAATAAAAATAGAGAGATCAGCAATAAATTCTCACATGTATGGTCTAATGATTTTAAACAAAGGTGCCAATGAGGAGTGGACAGTCATATCAACAAATGATACTGAAAAAACTGGATATTCATATCCAAAACAATGATGTTAAACTCTAACCTCATCCCATATAAAAATTAAGCCAAAATGAATCAAAAACATAACTGTAAGAGGTAAACCTATAAAATTATCAGAAGAAAAAATAGGGAAAAATATTATGACAATAGAAAAATTTATTGGATATGATGTCAAAACCATAGGAAACAAAAAAATTAGATAACATGGACTACATAAAATTATAAATTTTATAAGTTTAAAATTATAAATTATAATTTTAAATTATAAATTTTAAATTTAAATTATAATTTAAATTATAATTTAAATTATAAATTTTAAACTATGTGCATCAAAGGAAATTATAAATTAAAATTTATACATCCATGCCATTGGATAAGTTATTTGTAAATCTCATAAGTGGTCAACATTCAGAATACTTAAGGAATTCCTACAGTGCAACAACAGTAAATTAAACAACCTGATTATGAGAAAAGGCACAGGATTTGCAAAAACATTTCTGTACTAAGATAAATGAATGACCAATAAGCACATGGAAAAAAACTCAACGTTACCAATTGTTAGGGAAAAGGAAATCAAAACCACAATGAGATACCAACTCACACTCATTAAGATGTCTACTTTTATAAACAAAGCCAAACCATAAAGTAAGAAGTGTTGGCAAGTAAATAGAGATATTGAAACCCTTGTATACTGCTAAGGAGAATGTAAAATGGTACAACTGCTGTGGAAAATAGCATGGCAGTTCTTCAAAAAATTACAAATAGAATTACCATATGACCAGCAATTACACTTTTGGGTATATTCCCAAAAGAATGGAAAGCTGGGACTCCAAGAGATGTTTGTATACCCATGAATATAGCAACATTATTCACAGTAGCAAAAGATGGAAGCAACCCAAAAGCCAGATGAAATATGAATGGATGAATGAAACATGATATATACTTACAATAAGGTATTATTCAGCATTAAAAAAAAAGAAAATTCTGACATCTATTACAGCATAGGTGAACCTTAAAGACACTATGCTAAGGAAAATAAACCAGTCACAAAAGGATAAATATTGCATTATTCTAGTTATATTAGGTACCTAGAGTATTCACGGAGACAGAATGTAGAATATTGATTGCCAGGAGCTGAGTGTAGAGAAAAATTATGTAGGGAGCTTTGTTTTATGGTTACACAGAATTAGTTTTACAAGTTCAAAAAGGTCTAGAAATAGATGATGGTGATGGTTATATGACAATGTCTATGTACATAATACTATGAATTGTACACTTAAAAATGGTCAAAAGAGTAAATTTTATATATCTCACAGAAGTAAAGAAAGTGACTTCTTTTAAAGAGTCAAAAGAAGCTTTGCAGAAGAAATTCATTTGAAATGAGCCCAAGAAATGGGTAAGTTGGCTCATCTCGTCTTCCTCTGACAGAGAGGATGGGCATTAAAACTGGTGGTATCCCTGGGCTTGAGTGGACATCAGAATCTAAGTATAAAGCCACATAGAAGAGCCTGGTGGGGTAGTGCTGAGGAAGTTGATGTTCAAAAAGGTATGCAGAATCAAAACCAAAAAAAAAAAAAATAGGGGGCCATGTGCAGGGCTTTCTTATGGATTCATATGGAGATCCAGGGGTGTAGGAGGGAGACCACAAACAAGGCCGTGGCCTGAGCCAAGGGACTTCCATATAAAGAATTAAGGGTGGACATGTCCAGTAGGAACTCAAGAACAGAGATGGGGCAAAATGGGTTCCAGGAAAAAGAACATGATCAAGGCATTAAGATAAGAAACAGTTTTATTGACCTGTAGAACAGTAATAATAATAACATGGCACAAAGGGTTTAACCTATATGAGCATAGAGCCCCGTTGTTGGATTGTATTTTTCCCATGGGCGACCTACCTACTATGTGTCAGAGAAACTATTTGAATCCTCCAAAACTTGAATCCATGCCCTTGACCACTTATGCTATATAGGGTTAGTTGAGTATATAATACAGAGCATGGAGTATTTTAGATCACATGATAAAGGGCTGACCTTCAGATTGTGGTGTTTATAGAGCATTATGGAACTTGAATGTTTTTAGTAGGCAAGAGATGAGACTAGAAATTTCTCTGGGAAGACAGTTTGGCAACACAGATAATAAAATAAGTTGGTGAAATTAGGGAGCTCCATCAGGGAGCAAAGAGGAAGAGGCCTAAACTAAGATGAGAGGGCAAGGGAGGAGTGTGTGGATGATTTGAAAAGCTTTGTGAAAGTTGAATCAATTTAATTTAGCTGCTAATAAGCTTAAGGGGCCAAAGCCACAAAGACAGGTTACAGTGACTCTGGGGCATCTGTAACTATGCTGAGACCAAGAATTCAGAGATGGGAGGGGTAATGAAAGGAACCCTTCTGAGCTGGTTAGAACTAACTGCAGAAATCCCCAAGTGAATCACCTTTAGGGTTTGAAGAATATGTTTATAAGAAGGATTTTTAATCTGAAAGTAATAGCATGAATCCTAAGTACTTAGGAAACATTATTTGTGTCAATGGGGAGGGGCAACAGGAGGAAGGATAGCTTGTATTAATCTCTAAATATGTCTTTGTATTTGCATATTGGTTTGTTGTGTTTGGTAATACATAGCTCCCCAAACCACGGTGACTTATACTTTTATATCTTATTTATATTACATGTTGGCACCTATTCGGATCTGTTTTCTTCTTGTCTGCTCTGCTCCGTGCTGCTCAGCTCTGGTCCGCATGCTTCTCATTTGTGAAGCAGCTGCTATAGTGGCACATGCTGATTCCAGTGCCATAGGGGAAGGGAAGATTGTGTCAAAACTATTAGCTCTTAAAGCTTCCACTCAAATATAGTATATTTCACAGATGTTCATGTATAATTGACCAAAGCAACTCACATGGCCAATCCTAGTGCCAATGGAAATAAACACTCCTTTTATGGAATGTGGTGATTGTGAATATTTGTGAACAATGCGATAAGACAGTCTGCTGGTTTTGGAAGATTTGTCTAGCATACTTAGAAGCTTAAATTTCCATCAGTCTCTTTGATCCCCTCCATTTACTCTCTTACCATTGAAGTGCTTATCTTGTTTTCCTCTTTCCCCACCAGAATCTTGCCATGTTTTAAATCAAGGGTAAATCTAAAACCCTATAAATACGTTTCTCCCCTACCAAGAAAGTCTCTTCTAAGAGCTTGTGTGTGTCCTTAATTACCATCTTGTACCTTCCGTTCCTTGTATTGCCAGATTTCAAAATTACTACCAGTTAGTGTATTACTGTTACTCTCTCAAATTTAACTGTTTAAATTCTGACTTGAACTCTCTCAATCCATTAAAATTGCTCTTTCTAAAGCACTGTGTCCTTAATTGTCAAAATAAATGACATTTTCTTCAGCTATTACTTATTTTGAAGGTTGTGGCATTGTGTTGTAAACTTCTAAAATCATAAGTTTCTGACTCCCTTTTCCTACCAAATTTCATGTTTCCTATAGGCCCCTCCTATGTTATCTCATAATTTCAGATTTTTAGTTTTTACTTCTGAGAGTGTGATTCCAATATTGACATCTGTTTTAGCTTCCTTGGATTGACAAAACTAAGGGCCAAAACAATTGTTATGTTTAAAGATTTCATTTATTTATTTTTAGAGAGAAGGGAAGGAAGGAAGAAAAAGAGAGAGAAATACCAATCAGCTGCTTCTTGCATGCCCTCAGCTGGGGACTTGGTCCATAACCCAGGCACGTGCCCCCACAAGAATCAAACCGTGACCTTTTGGTTCACAACAGAGACTGATGCTCACTCCACTGAGCCACAGCATCCAGGGCTGATTGCTGTGTTCAATTAATTACTTTTTTGCATATTAATTCTAGTATTTTTTTAATTGGGTGGAAATAGAAAGCATTTTATCTAAGACATTTAAAAATAATCTTAGATTTAATGATTGTATTCATAAATGTTAGCCTATGTTGCCGAAAGTTGTTTGAAAATTGTGAGCACCACTCTAGGGTGGAAGTACAAAATTATATTTAGAAGTACAGCTTTGCTCAATGCCTATGTCTTAGACAAGCATTCAGGGGCCCAAAGTTAAGTTGGAAAAAAATCAGTATTTGTGGACATACTTTGTAACACTGACATGTCAGTCAGGGATAGAAGGGAAGAAAATTGGGTGGTATTGCTGAACCTTTACTTTTCGGCCAGGCACTTTATAAAACTTCATTATTTATTCCTTTTAAGAACATCATGAAGTAGCTAGTGTGATCTTCATTTTCTTACAAGGAAATAGGGATTCTGAGAACGTGATAGATATGAAGTTATGGCAGTGTAATTGAGAGAGCCTCATGTCTTTATTACCAAGGCTATGCAACTTGCTGCAATTGTGAGAGTGTGCGTGTGTGTGTGCGTGTGTGTGTGTGTGTGTGTGTACCAACCTGGGGTGGGGGCACATTTCTGGCACTGTAGTTGTCTCATTAGCAAGTAGACTTTTTCACAAGTAAAGAAAAATCCAGTTTATATGGAAAATCGAGAAATAATAGCCAGTATGAGCAACTGAGAAAATCGTTTAATTGAAACAAGAGTTGGGTGATAAATCATGTCAGTTGGTTAAGAGAAGGCACCCTCATCCTGAGGGATTTCCAGATCTGAGAAGGACTCCCCAAACAGACTCTGCACCCTGCATGTCAGTAACCCCTCAGCTACCACAATGAAGCTGTTAAGGTGCTGCCACTTATACTACCAAACCAAAAATGCAATGCCTGGTTAAAAGTTCTGGCAAAGCTGTCACAAGAGTGGACTGTAGCATTGTGTTCTGAGCAATGTGTCCCCCCACAGATAAGCAAATCTTGACAGGTCTGCCCTCCTGTCCACACAGTAGCCATTGCCAGTTTTAGCAGAGTAGCCTACCTGTTTCTTAGGGTGGCTATGTTATTTAGGAGAAATGTTGTGACCGACAGTAACATGATACAGCTGCGTTTGGGTGTCTGACCTTCTCTTTCTGTCTGATGCCAGCTCTTGCCTCCTGACCCCAGGATCCCAGTGAATGGAAGCAGTGTCCTCTTTACTGTTCTCTTCAATACTCTCATGACTTCCTGGAACACATGTCCTGCCTACCCATTTGTGTCTTTTTAAGCAATATGTTACATTGATTACTTATACTATACCTTATTTTTAGAACTGATGAAATTTAGTAATTATGAACTTGGACTCTGCTGTCAGGAAGACTGGGGTTGGCCATGTTTACCCACCTCTGTCACTGGTAAATGATACTTCAACAGGCTGTGATGAACCTCAATCCTTTCTGGAGAAATCAGTATAAAGTGAAATCAGAGTGTTACACACAGTGAGTTGTCAATGAATGTTAACTTTTTATATTTATTATTTTTAGAATTTCATGAAAGCCTGTGTTCTTCCCTGACTCCAAAACCAGTTGTTTCTTCTGTGTTTACTTCCATCAATAACATTTTTACCTAAGGCAATATCCTGTCCCTGCCTTAGAGGAGATTGCTTCAATCTTTTTCACCACTGACATCTAGTTCTATCAGTTTTACTTCTAAATATTTTGCTCCTGAATATTTCTTCTCCTCACTGTCACTATGTCTTTTGGCAAATAATTTAACTGTGCTTTTTACTGTTATGTAATGTGGCCTCCCTAGGTTGGTGTGAAGAACAGAATGCATCGCAGATTTAAAATTGTTCTCTGTGTGAACTCTTAACTGCTTTTTGGTTAAATGAATTACACATTTAAGTGATCGAAAATATTCACTTCCAGAAATAATTCGTACTAATCTTTGCTTTTATTTTTGCCTAAAATGCCAAAGTTATTATTCTTACCCTTTCATGGAAATAAAAAAAAAATACCATAGATAATTGTGAGCACTGTGAAGAGATTAGTCATTCAGTATTGATTATTCCTCTATCAGGAGTTAATTAATATTGGTGTCACCCCTAACTGGTTGGTGTTTTCTCTTTATTGAGACGGGCATTTCAATTTCCACTCTTGGCAGTAAATTTGCTGTTGTGTTTCTATTCTTCTGTCCCTGAAGCTTTTAATGTGTTGACTCCCAAGAGAAGAGCTCAAAAACACAACAAAAAATGAATAAATAAAATGTGGACATCTCTTCAAAGCAGTGATTTCCTTTCCATTATTAAACTCAAAAACATAAAAATAGAAAATGTTTGTGGATTATATGCAATGAATCAGAACTACCCTGTTCATAAAGAATCCACATGTAGAATTCTGCATAATTGAGCAAATATAAATATTTATAAAATTTTAAAATTTTTCAATTACAGTTGACATTTAATATTATATTAGTTCAGGTATATAGCACAGTGGTCAGACATTTATGTAATTTACAAAGTGATCTTCCTGATAAGTCTAGTATCCTCCCTGACACCACACATACTTACTGCAACATTATTGATTGTATATCTGAAGTTGTACTTTACATCCCCATGACAATTCTTTACCTACCAACTGGTACTTCGTATACCCTTCCCATTTTTGACCCAGCTCCGCAATCCCCTTCCTATCAGTTTTTTCTCTATATATGTGGGTCACTTATTTTTTTGTCTATTTTGTTTTTTTAAGATTCCATATATAAGTTAAATCATATGGTATTTGTTGTTCTCTGCCTGACTTATTTCACTTAGCATGATACACTTTTAGGTCCATCCATATTGTCACAAATGGAAAGATTTCATTCTTTTTGATGGCCAAGTAATATTCTGTTATATATATATATATATATATATATATATATATATATATATATATATATATCACTCCTTCTTTATCCATTTGTCATCTGTTGATGGATGCTTAGGTTGCTTCCCTATCTTCTTATTGTAAATAATGCTGCAATGAACATAGAGGTGCATATATCTTACAAATTAGTGTTTAGGATTTCTTCAGATAAGTATCTAGAAGTAGGATTGCTGTGTCATGTTGCAGTTCTAGTTTTAATTTTATTTTTAACTTTCTTTTTAACCCCCATGGGTGCTTCTAGGAAAATTAAAGAAAATATTCCATGCCTTATGTTTTAATTTGCTTTTCATATGTAAAGACTATCTGGAAATGTAATTATAAATTAAAGTTTTAATCTCTAGCATCTAGTAAAGTATTTTTTCTTCTTTTTATTGTATTTGAATTTGTGAGCATCCATGTTGTTAATTATTTATAATGGCTTTATAGGCCACAAAAAACAAGGTAGTGGTGTTAAAACAGGATTATGTGCTTGTCCATTTGTACCTGGACTGACACTTTGGATCTTGGTAACAGTTTGGATACTTGGTGAATGGTTCATCAATTTTTTTTTTTCCTCCTGGAGTTTCCAGAGCAAGCTGTGTAGCATGATGGGTAAGAGTCAATCTAAGGTGTTTCTGAATCTAGGTACCACCAGCCTTTTGCTTTGTGTCCTTGGTCAAATTAGTCAACCTCATTGAGCCTTAGTTTTGTTATGTTTAAAAGGAGAATTCTAATAGCTCAATCCCAGGGTCATTTTGAAGATTAAACAAAACAATGTGTGGTAAAGAATTTAGCTCAGTGTCTGACATACATTAACACTTAATAACTATTAGCTTTTGTCATAATTACTTATTGTTTTTTTAATTTTAGCTATTTATCATAATTGTAGTTATCATTTTTTATCTTTAAGTTCTTGAATTTTTGAATTTCAAATAAGTCACCCTTGGTGTTAGTGCCATATGTTGTTTCCCAGTTTTCACTTGATCTGATTTTTCTTGCTTCCAGTCACAGCAGTCCCTACTCTGGAGCAGCCAAGGGCTCATTTGTCAGTAGTTCTCTTGTGATATTTCCTTATGCCAAGCCAGAGTTTAACATGAAAATACTGCCTAGTAGAAGCACAGTGTTGGCCAGAGTTGGAGGTGGGTTAAAGGACTCTTCAGCTAATTCTACATTTGGATTCCCAGGCTCTCTACATTCTCTGTGCTCTCCAAGAGTGGCAATGTCTCATTCTGGATTTTGTATCTAGGTGTAATGTATATAGGTCTGCCAGCTTTTCTCAGAATATTTTCTGCCAGTGATCTCATGCTATTTTAGTCTTAATCATTTTAAAATGGAAATAATGTCAGTTATCATAGTTGTAAATAGGAGTGATAGCAGTGAAATGGCGTCCTGCAGTACAAACAAGATAATGTGGTTACAGCACCTTTCACAATTCATCTTGCATCTAACAAGCAAAGTTAGATTGTCTCTTGAATATTATTGTATTTGTCCCCTATGACCCCAACGTAGGGTCTAGAAGAACTAAATCCAGTCCCATGCCCCCAGTATAATCTTGCTCTTTCCAAATAACCTTCTAAGGCTCCAATACCTCAACAGAATACAGATTGGTAATTTTTAGCTAAATCTGAAAAATGAATATATTTTTAAAGGAATAGTCTGCTTTATATTTTATAAAATACTCATACAAATTGATAATGATATATATTTCAATAATTCAAGAACAGGATATCAATAGCTTTTAGCATCAGGTATAAAGAGAGCTCCTGCTTTTGAATATTAATTTAACTAATTTGGGATATTAGGCCATCTAGTATGGGAAGCACATAGGCAGAGTGGCAGGGTGTTTGAAGGGTAATCTAATCAGAAACAGGCATCTAGCATTTCCCTAAAATGTAACAATTATCCTGAAGTCTCATAAGAAACATGCTGCTACTGATGAAGAGCAAGATGTTCTAAGTAAAATGTAAATGAGCATAAAGTGACTTACTGGGAATAATTCTGGAAAGAATCAGTCAGTCTACTTTGATTTGTTTGTATTTTCCTTCCATTTATTCACATATTCTGAGGTTTATTTTTTCATTTTTAATAATTTTATTAGTATGAAATCCCAGAAGTCCCATCTTTCTATAAATATGTAAATACATTTAAGATGAACACTTCAGAATGTGAATTTATACATTGAAAGTTTTCTGTGACTTATTTATGACCACGATGGACAGAGTCTAGGAGTCTAGGACCTGCTTTCCATCATTTACTTTTAAATTTGCAAAATTAACATGGGTGACACTATTATTATTTCTTTTTATGTATAAGTAGGCGGAGGGCCTGAGGCCTTGAGTACCTTTTGCCAAGTCACACAGCTCCTTGGGAGAGGAGCTGGCCTCTAAAGGCAGGCCTCAAACACCACAGCATGTGTTCTAGGTACCACTAGCTGGATCAGCTTGGCAACCTTGAGGACAGAGATTTATACACATAGCATAGTAGTATGGTGAATGCATCCAGACTCAGGGTTCCAGGTGAAGTATGTCAAGAGGCTGCTGCTAATTTGATTGTTCATATCAGTCCTTATTTATGGCTTCATAATCAGGGGTGATTATTTGAAAATGACCGAGATTAAAATTATTACACTCAGTTGATTACAAAGAAAAGGCATTTACCTTTATCTACTGATTTATCTACTTGTGTTAGTTGTAAGAAACGATAAACAGATAAAATATAAAACCAAAGCATGCCATTTCTTTTCATATTTCTCTGAGTGTCTCAGGCAAATCCTGCACACTGAATTTCTAAATCCAATTGGTAAAGCCCAGAATGACATTTCAGTATATTTTGGGTTGTGTTCAATATATTAATTACAGCCTTTTTAGGCTTGCAATAATTAAGGACTATCACATGATACAGTATTTGTCTAGCAGATAATTCTCAAGATTCATGTATAATAAAGAAGCTTTGACTATTGTAGTTCATGTGCATCAAGTCCATCTCAAATCTAATGAAAATAGAAAATTCAATTAAAATTGTGTGGATTCATCTAAATGTATGTGAGGAGAATCAGGGACATAATTATGAGCCTATTCTTAGCTTTTTATAGGATGAGGCTGGCCTTTTGATAATTTCAAATCCATAGTAGACCGGGGTCATTTAGAAGTTATCAAAGTGTGACAAACCACAAATCATAGATGCAGAAGAACTTCTAATTCTGGAATAACTTATATATGCCTCATGTGTTATACATTTAAGTTAATTTAATCTTTACAACCATCCTCAAACAGAAATGTTATTTTTTATGGATTTATATGAACAGAAATGTTAAATATGGAAACTAAGATCTATGGAGCACATGTATCTTGCTAAAGACCATACAGATAATAATAGGACTGGTGTAGAATGAGGTTCCCCAAACTCCAAATAAAATTTAAGTATACAAAAGATAAATTGCCTTAATTAAATCTGGAAAACTCTGAGAAAAAACCCTTATCTTTATCACACAGCTCAAATAAAATTATTATTTTTTTGCCTTAAAGTAATAGATAGAATCTCTGTTGATGGATTTCTTTCCCAAAATAGTGTGCCATGGAAGCAGGGATGGCTTTCATGGTGGTAAGAAGAACTGCCTCCCTGGGGAGAACTGTTCCCTCCAACTCTGAGGGCTGTGAAACTGTCACCAAGGACAGCATGACCTACTGCATCTCAGGTGGAGGATTACATAGAACCTCAAGAACTAACGATTTTATGCCATATTCTGTATTTATTTTATTTTATTTTTTTCACTAGGAGCTTCATACCATAGGTCTCTAATATTTAGAAAAAAATGTTTGGATTAAAGCCTCTGCATCATTATTCATCTTGAATTATGAATTAAAAAAAAAACTTTCAATAAGAAACTCACGTGTGTCCAAGTACCTAATATGTAAGTAGGCTTAACCAATGATAAACATTGCTGTTACTTACTCATGTCAGTTGCTCTGCTAAGAGCTTTTGCTGGATTTAGCTCAGCTTACACTCACACAAATTACATATTTTAAATCCCACCTGTTATGGAGATAACTGAGAGTTAGGAAAGACCATTAGCTTACCCACATTCACTCAACTACTATGATTGAAATTGGATTCGAGTTCAGATCTATTTGACTTAGAAACTGGTACTTTTACAAGTGTATTGAGTCACTGTACTTATCCACATATTCGTACGTGGTGTGTTTAACATGTTCTTAGAAATACGGAAATCTCTCTAAGAAAATGGTCTAAAAATCTATACCAGGGAACATTTAGAGTATCTGAGATTTAAGTTAACTTGGTGTTTGTGCTGGTAGTTTTTTGAAATAAGCCTCCCTATGCTGGCATTGCTTTGACAGCAGACTCAACAGGGAACAGCTTGTGTTGCTGGAACTCAACGGACTCAGAACCTGGGTGGTGAGTGGGTGGGCAGGGGTTGAAGCAGTGAAGTCATTCCTAGGAGTGAAGCAGTATCTAAGCCAAATAAATAGTCATAGGACTACCTCAAGATAAGGTGATATTAAAAATGGACTAGAGACTAGATTCATTGATCACTGAGTAAGATTGCAGTTGAATGTGCAGAAGACATCAATTCAAGAGTTTGACCCTTCATCCAAGACATGATAGGGAAAACAGTGAAAGCAAATCACACTTAACTGTGTACCCTCGTGCCAGATACTTTTGTAGGCAATTCATTTGCACAATTTTATTCAATTCTTACCAAATTCCAGTGGGACAAATGTTGTTACTCTATTTCAAGATGAAGATGCTAAGGATCCAAAAAGAAGTTACTTGCTCAAGATCATATAGCTTCTAAGAAAGAAATGTAGAATATAGTTTTTTATCTCTCTGGATCTTTCCATAACCCAGTGCCACCTCCCTAGAGGTTCCAACTAAAGCCAATCACAACCTTTTATCTGGTAAAATAGAGAAACTGAGGTACAGAGAAATTAATTACTTTGTTTGAGGTTATAAAACAAGCAACAGAACCGCATATTACACACAGTCTATCTGATTTTAAAACTCATTGATTTGGATAATTTCTAATTCTATATTAAAATGATGTTAATTCTCATGAAAAGAAAATCATCACTTTACTCAAACCTCTACCATTTTGCTTTCATTTGCTATGAAACTTCAAAGATGTGTCTATATTCAGGCAGCCAAATCCTCTACTTCCATTCTCACAACTTTCTCCAATTTGTCTTTCACCCTCGCACTCATACAGAGATAACACTGACCTCACACTGCTCAATCCCAAGATCATTCCCCAGTCCTGAATGATCTATCAGCAAATCCATTACATTCTCCTGTTGAATAAACTTTCCTCACTTGCCTCTCAACATTGTATACACTCGTGATTTTTATTTTCTACCTCACTGATCACTTGTTTTCATTTCTCTTCAATCTCTTCACAAGGGAACATCTTAGTCCTGGAAGATCTTGTCTTTACTTTTCCCCTTTCCTCATGACATTGTTCAATCTACTTCAGGCTCATGGCTTTAAGTACTACTTTTAATTCAATAACTTCCACAATTATAGGTTCAGCCTAGATCCCCTTTCCAATTCAAGACTTATATTTCCAAATGTCTACTTTATATTTCTACTTCGATGTCTAATAGATATTTCAAATTCAACATTTCCAATATCTAATTTCTGCTTTTCTCTCCAAAACCTATTTCATTAGCTACCTTCCCCATCCCCAGATCTGCCCACTTCTTATTGTTACTGCTATTGTATTGATCTAAACCACTAGCATTTCTTGCCTTGACAATTTATAATAAATTATAAAATAAACATTGAAGAAGTTTTTCTGCTTCAAATTTCATTCATTTATAGTCTATTTTCAACACACAGCCAGAGTTTCCAACATAAATCAGGTTATGTCATTCCTAAGCTTAAAACCCAGCTCACCAGTTCACTTACAGAGAAGTTAGAGTTTTTATGATGGTCTGTCTCTGATTTCCTCTCTTCTTCACTCCCCTTGTTCTCTCTCCTCAAGTCACATCATCACACTTCAACTGCAGGCTCTAGAATTTCCCTTGGATATGATTGTTCTTGTCCCAGATGTCAGCTTTGCTACCTACCTCATCAATTTCAAGCCTTTGCTTTTGTTACACTCTCAGTGACCCCTACCCTAAGCTATTTAACACTACAAGCTGCCTGCAACCTCACATCTCACTCAGTGATTCTGATCCTATTTTCCTATTCTTATTTCAAAACAAAATAGAATAAAAACACATATATCTCATAGGATGTATTGCCACATGATTATTGCTGTTTATTGCCTGACCTTCTCTACTAGAATATAAGCTCCACAAGGACAGAAATTTGGGCCGTTGGTCTTTTTCCCACTGGTGTGTTCTAAGTAACTAAAATGGTGCCTGAGTCATAGTTAGGTCCTCAGAAAAATACTTGTTGAATGAAAAAAGTCTGTAGCGACCTTTATTTTAGCTGTCTTAACTTTTCAAAAAGTTTGGGTTGCACTCTGAGGTATCTAAGGATGCCATCATGTTTCCCTGTTGTTTACATATACTCACAATGGATCTAACACTTAAACTAGAGTCTCATTTCCTATCTGTTAGCCATAGGTATATGCAAACTTATTTCAGGCTGTATACATATCACCAAGTCATTCAGTAGTGTTGAGCTTTGCTGCTGGTTAATGGAGCTGGTTAGTGATCAGCTCCAAGCAAGGCCCTGAATCAGCTTTTGGTCTGTGCCCTCCGGCTTATAAATAAATGGAAGAATGGCCTTGGGCTTTGCTTCTGCAAACTCAGAAACTTTCTTCTTCTCCTTAAGTAGATGCTTATTTATGCTATCTTTGCTTTGGTTAAGAAAATAAAGGGGATTTAAAATTATTGAGATATCAGGAAAAAACGGAATCATTCCTAAGTATTTTCTTCAAGTTTATTCTAATTGCCCTGAGATTAATCTCTTATCATGATAGCAAAGCCCAGCCCTTCTAAGGTTTTTTGAACACTGTATTTCAATAATTTGATCTTCATGGGTAGTGAATCTATCCGTCACAGTCAGCTGTCCTTTCACTCTTTGAATCGACTGGCATTTACCTGTATCAAAATCCATTCTTCCATCACTTTGAAAGCTCTTGATAATTTCCAGTTTCTCATAGAACAGAGTCTGAAGGTTGACATGGATCATCCATTCTTTCCAGAATGACAAATAGCTTTACATGGTGATCCTCATATTTTATCTTAATTTCTTGGCAAACGTTAATTTAATTTTCTGCTAAATGGTTTCAATTTCATGCAGAACCAGAGTGAACTAAGTAACTATATCAGGAATATTCCTTGTCTTATCAGGATAACTCTTTCTTTCATTTAAATAAAAATTAAGTAACACTCAGTGGTGATTTTCTAAAAAATCATTAACATAATTACTAATGTCATTGTGAACCTCTGAGATACCATAAGCTTGAATTTCCCAAGTGGTTCAGAGTGGTTATATAAATTTATTCCTTTCAGTACATATTGGATTAAAAGCTATACAGACAGAGCACCTAGAGCTAGAAATAGTCTCAAGATATTGTCAAGCCCAATCATCACAGAGTTTGCAAATAGAGAAGTTGAGGCTCAGAAAACAAAGGTGAATATATAAATTTGCATTTTGCCAGATTGCGTAGATGAACTGTGAAGCTTGTTGTTTTGATTTAGTTCAGTGAAGCTGAAATTATATGCAAACTTTAGTGAACATTTGCAGAAGGACATTGGATTGAGGACAGTGTCCATTACAACTTATCAAGAAGGTCAGTGACCTCCCAAAAGTTAAGCATGAGGATCCACCCTACCATCCCAGAGACACAATTGATCCCTTTTGTGCATTTAATTCCAGGATCCATGGAAAATTAAATTCAGGTGTGTATTCAGTTTCAGAGATAGTAACTTCTTCCCCACTGAAAAGCATCTGTGTGTTAGCTGGGTGTCATCACAGGGCAGTTGATTGCTATGGCTTCAGCATTCTCTGAGCTCCGCTGCAGTCCTCAGAATAAAATGCTAAATGCTTAATGCATTTTAAATGCATTAAGTGAATGTGAGATATGGGGGATATGAGAAAGCACTTTAAGTTTAGTATTTCTAAATTGAGAAGATAATTAGTTTTATGAGGGGTGCCCCTCCAAAATCTGGAATTTATTTATTAAAAAATTGTGTATTTTGTGTATTTATTCTTACATGTTTAAATTTCAGTCACCGTTGAAGTACTCTGCATTTGATGCAATATACCTTTCAAAACTTTTTCCCGCTGCTCAAAACAGTTTTTTTAGATGTATTTATTTAGTTTTATTGTTTTTCAAGTGCAGTTGTCTCCATTTTCCCGCCACCACTTTCCCCCACCCAACTACCCCCACTTCCATCCTTAATCCTATCCCGCTTTGGCTTTGTCCATGGGTCCTTCAACCCTGCCCCTTCTTTCCCCTGTTACCCTCCCTTCACCTCTGGTTACTATCAGTTTCTTCTTTATCAACAAAACAAACAAGCAAGCAAAATATAACCAGAGACATTGAAATAAAGTTCAAAACAGTTTTTGAACTTGATTTTGATGCCTTTTAGTACTTCTTCCATTTTTTGTTTCACCTCTTCCACATCAGCAAAATGTTTCCCTTTGAGGACTTTTTTCATCTAGGGAAACAAACAATAAAAGTCACTCAGGGTGATATCAGGTGAGTAGGGAAGATGGGGTACATGGGAGTCATTCCATTTTTGGTCAAAAGCTGCTGAACACTCAGTGCAGTGTGGGCAGGTGCACTCATAAATCACCCATCATGAAATGGGCAAGCATGTTAAAGAGTCTTCAAAAAAATTCACTGAAGCTGAATGGAGCCTCTCACAACAACACCAGCTGGTACACTGATACAGATGGGTTTCTAGAACACTCACCTAGTGGAGGAAGTCTGTACTACAAGGAACCCACCCTCCATAAGATAATTCCATTTTGCGGGGGGTACCCCCTTATACATCTGGGGCTGGCTTCTACCTCTCTTCTGCACAACTGATAAGTAATGAAATGAGAGCAAAGACATATATGGGTAAGAAAATCCAAATATAGTCACTATTTCAACAATTTTTATAATGGGATCTTGAAATAATGGACATGTGATAAATATAATTTTCTTCCTCTATTGTTGTTTGTGTGTGTGTATGTGTACATGTATATGAGGGGATTAGTTATTGACATTAAAGAACTTCTATTTTTTTCCTTAAGACATCAGAAAACTGTGATTTTCCTAAAACAGATTATCTAATATGCAAAGATGTGTTAATATGAAAAACTAATTACTATGACTGCTTTGCTGCTATATCCATCTCCCCAGTTATGCCATTTCTCCTTTCTAAGCTCCTTTTGTCCATCTATAAATTAAAGAATTGAACTAGATTTTAAACACACAGTGTCTGTGATGATTACCGTTGAGCTCAAACTGTAAGTCTCATCCACCAATTTCGGAGATGGAAAGTTAATGAATTTGTCCATTGTTTTTGGTGTGATCCAGAATATAACATAGTCATCTGACATCTTGGCAAATAAAAATGTGGCTATTATAAACATATCAGACACAGAGACAGGCTAATCCCTGCTTTTTTTTTTTAATTGTGGCTTTGAACAATTATAGTCCCAAAGCCATTCCTCTCATGGTTCCTGAGTTGATTCCCTTGAAGTTGTATCAGAAAGGCCATGTTTTCTCTATTGGGAAAGGAACAAAATATGACTTTAATCTCAGTTCTTAAGGATCAACAAAGAGCATTTTGTCATACTTGATCTTTTTCTGTTTCACATCCCTTTCCCCTCCATTTCTCTTCTGCTCTTCTCTGCAGTGCTTTTCTGCCTTCCATTTGACTATGTCTTGCATCACAGAAGTCAGCGTCAGAAGAAACAGAGACCTGTGTTCCCCTCCACATGCTATTGAGAGTAGCCTGGGAAAACTGGCCATGTGCAGTGGTTGCTCTAACTTTTGAGGGACATTTGTCTTACAGGACTTGTGGGGTCTTTGCAAAGTAATGGATTCTAAATATATAAAATATTTTGGAAGAAGGCCCAAGTTAGTGGTCTTCATCAGCTTCCTGGTAAATCCACCTGTGGCCCCCCGGCCAGCTGTGTCTGCCCTTGTCTGTGCCAGTGTTTCAGCCCAGAGAAGATGTAAAGTGCTGAGGTCCTGCCACTTCCCCTTAGAGGGATGTAAAAATAGAAACATTCTCAGTGAGTTCTTACTTAAAGAATGCAGGATTATTTAGAAGTTTCCAGAAGACAATTGATAAGATTTTATTTTCCCTCATTAGAATTTACATGTATTGAACTTCATAAGGATTTGAGAGCTGTTTAGAATACAGGCTCAGTCTGGTCTCCCTGACAACAAGCCCTCATGGACAAAATGTTGGTATTAGCATTATACATAGAAATTTTTGTAATATATTCAAAATTATTGTAAGACAAAAGAAGAAAATATTACATTAAGAAGGAGATTAATTAGTTCAATTTTAGACTTACAAAGTGGTATTAGTGATAAAATTTAGAAAACAATTAAAGGTAAGAGAAAAAGTAATTGACCTCCAGTAAAAACCACTCAATGTCAGTACATTGCAAGGAGACAAGGTCATCATTCATATTTCATAAACTTGGTAATAATACCACTGTAATCTGCCCAGCTGCTTTGGATATGAGATGATATTCTATTTCTGAAGGAGTCAGCTTTTCCTAATGTAAGGCATCCTTCCCTTTCCATTTAAAGTTATTTATATTCATTTTGAAAAAAAAAAGAATTACAAAACTATTGCCCATATTTCTAGCACTTTATATTGGCATGATTTTTTATTTTCTTTCAGTCTTTATTATTGTTTTGATGTTTACTTAACATATGTGAGAGCTCACTATCCATATTTTTTTATCCTGTTTGTTTCCTCTTTACATATCCCCATGCTACAATAACCTCATTGTAAATAACCTTTTTTTGCAGGTGTTTACATTAAATACCAAACACCAAATAAAATTTATTTAACCTTAACCCCAATTATTGGCTCTTTAGGTTAATTTGAATTTTTCCCTATTCAACACACAGTTTAATGAATATTTTGTGCATAAGTTGTTCCTCTGTTCAGATCATGTTCTTAGAATAAATTCACAAAAGTGAAATTAGAAACTCCAACAGTTTGAATCTTTTTTTGTTGTTGTTTCTTTTTTTAAAGGTTTTTTAGTCCATGGTGGAAAATAGCATACCAAATGGGATGCACTGATTTTCACATTTAAATATAAATTTATGAAGGATTCTGCTAAATTAACTTTGAATTTTGCCCTCTCTCTAAGTTATAGGACCAGCTTGCAGACTGGGACTGACTACTAGTCACTCTGGAGAAAACCACTCGTTTTTTCTTAATTCTGTTGAGTGAATATTATGTGGGGTAAATGATTAACAGGGACTACAAGCTGGATGCCCCCGTCCTTCCCATCAGATCTTGTGTATCATTTTGTGGTGATCATGTTTTTCTTCCTAATGCTTAAAAGCAAATAAACACACAAACAAAAGTCAAAATAACAGTCTTTTATAAGAGTTTAAATTTTTACTATGATTACCATTTTGATGTGGTGCATACACTTAAACAAAATGAGTTTTAAAAATCCTATTATTAAGGTGAAATAAATAAGGGTGTTTCTTGTTCTCACTTTGTGTTGTTTGTTTTTTTTTTGGTGACAAAATCCTGGTTGTGCAGTGCAGCAATAATGAGATTTGAGAGAAAAAGACAGAAAACATCTTAATTCATGGAACCTTTGGTATGAATTTTTGGGCAGGAGTATGCAAAAGTTAGAGGAGGAATATTTTACCTTCAAAATAAATAAACACTGGCTTGTTGCCATTGCTGTGTGTCTTCATCAGAAACCAAATAACCATGGGGAGGGGTATTGTAATGGGGGTTACCATTGGTGGGTGGCTGGATTCCATGACTGTAAAAGTGTCCTTCATGTTCGAGATTCAGTGACTTATAGTGAGGAGGCCAGCTTATTTGGATTGACAAATGACTGAGACAAAAAGATCACAGGAGTTCCTAGGAGAGAAGAGTCACTCACACAGTCCCTAGGAGAGAGGATTCACTCACATAAGTTTGGCTTAGGATTAAGTTTTTGTTCTCAATGAACAAGAATAATTTATAGAATACTTGTTGCTGTCACTCAAAATTACCTCAGCCCAAGTGTCCATAAGGCACTCTGTGGTCCTTGAAAGAAAATATGTGAACAAAAATTTAAAGAACACCTTTCAGTAAAACTGTATAAGACATTAAGCTGCAAGAGGTCCACATAGAGATACCCTATGACATATACCACAGCTCAGTTTGGGGACCTGGAGGACTCTAAAGGAGGCTCTAGGGCATCGACAAGAATGAATGTTGAAAGCAGCCCATTGCCCAGCAGAGATGGGAACATGGTAACAGGAGGGAAAAAGCCTACTTGAAATGAAAAAGCCAGCAGACACTAATGGTTCTCAAGAGGGAAACAAAGATGTCCTGAGGAGAATGGCCTGACCTACCAAGGATTAAATGAAATGACATGTGAATATATTCCTTGCACAGCAGCCATATTGCAAGAGTGTTGAATTCAAGTGGAAAACTTACTCTCTTCCTGGGAAAACCACACACTACTAGAAGCAAAGAGTTAACATTATGAACTCCCTACAATGCTGACACCACTCAATTTGATTTTGTTTTTACAAACAGTTAAAAAGAGGCTTGGCTGATATTTTGAAAGGGGAAATTGACACAATGAACAGTCCTGGAAAGGAATATTGCATTTCTCAGGTTCATTTGCTGACTGCCCACTAAGACAATTACAAAAAAAAACTTTTTTTTTCTAGAATATTATAAAAATGATAATTAACAAACTGCTTTTTCATTTCATCACATGTTCTTGACCTTCCCTTGCTATTTAGGGTTTATAATTTTACAGATAATTTTTAGAAAGAATATATTTGATTTCTTTGTAGAAGCATCATTTTATTAAATATAAATGTTTTCTCTGAGGTCTTCTAAACAAAAACATAAGGAATAAAAAATATTCCTGT
Organism: Mormoops blainvillei; assembly: GCA_004026545.1. Classification (NCBI taxonomy): domain Eukaryota; kingdom Metazoa; phylum Chordata; class Mammalia; order Chiroptera; family Mormoopidae; genus Mormoops; species Mormoops blainvillei. Next base: position 252,783 of record PVJD01000520.1, on the reverse strand, counting down.
TATCTCCATTGCTTTATTTTCCAAGATGTTATATGGGAACAGCTTTTTTAATGTTTTATTGTTCATGCTATTATAGTTTTCCCACATTTTTCCCCTTTGCCTCCCTCTACCCAGCCCATCCTCTGATGCCCATAGTCAAACCCCACTTTGTTGTCTATATCCATGGATCATTCATATATGATATTTAACTAATGCCTTCACCTTCTTTCAACCAGCCCCCACCTCTTCCCCCTCCCCTCTTACACCTATAAGTTTATCCCATGTATTTATGCCTCTGATTCTGTTTTGCCCATTAGAGTATTTTGTTCATTAGATTCCTCTAATAAATGAGATCACATGGCATTTGTCTTTCACTGACTGGCTTATTTAACTAAGCATAATAGTCTCCTATCCCATCTATACTGTCACAAAAGGTAAGAATTCTTTCTTTTATACTGCTGTATAATATTCAATTGTGTAAATATACCACAGTGATTCCAGTGTTGGGAATATATCCTAATAATCCTGAAACACTGATTCAAAAGAATATATATGCACCCCCTATGTTCATAGTAGGGCTAATTACAATAGTCAAGATTTGGAAACAGCTTAAGTGCCCATCAGTAGATAAATGGTTTAAAAAAATACTGAGATGAGTTTTTAAAATTTTATAATATGTATTTGAAATAATTATTGGACACTTATGAGTAATAATTCCATCCTTTAGAATTTAATTAAGTTTATTTTACTTGTAAGATTATGTACAGGGCCAAAACATAGGTTTTTGGTGTCTGACAAATCTGCAGGTACACTCACTCCATAATGCACATTCTGAGCCTCAGCTTTTCAGTTGGAAATTAGTGATACTCCAACAAAGGGTTCTTGTGAAAGTTAAATAGAATGAGAGATAGGACCAAAAAAAAAAAAACCAACAAAAAACAACAACACATCTTACACAGAACTGTTTGATTTCAAGAAGCCTGCATTAGAAGGCTGAAACAAATGGCCTAGAAAACAACGCAGAAGAGCTAAAGTGTCAGTCCAGACTATAAGTGCTAGAAAATGACAAGACGAAAAGGCAACATTCAGAATACTGGGGAATATTGGAAAAGGGGGGGCATTAGCTGGAACTTAGAAGAGGACAGGGAACTAGAAGGTCATCTCTGGATTCCCCCACTCAAGTCCTAAAATCTCTATCTGAGGCTTCAAGTGACTAACATTCTGATGTCTTGCAAATAATCCCTTAGTTTCCTCCTAGGGCACATTTCATAGTCACCTGCCCCGTAAGAGTTGCAGTAATCCGGAAATTTAGCCGAACCATATTAAACATATAAGCCTAAAAATTAGCACTCACCTTTAAGCCTCTTTCTTCCTAAACATCCCCACTGCATACCCTTGACAAGTTTACCTGAACCTCTTCCTGTACTACTCATTAGATTCATCCCTTCTCTCCCTGTAAGCTTTTCCTGTCTGTGTTTAATACCAGCTTTTTTTCTTTTTTTACCTTGAATTATTTCAGCAGTTTCACTTGTTGGTTTTGATCCACTATAGTGTCTTGTTCACACAAACAGAAGCTAACACTTTCAGATTTGCATCTAATCTACTAACATCCTGTTAGTGGGTCTTCAGAAGGTGTGTCTCTGGCCCCTTTGTCAAATATTAATTGACCATAGAGACATGGCCAGGTAGTAAAAGGCAAATACCATATGATCTCAGCTATAAGTAGAACCTAATCAACAAAACAAATAAGCAACCAAAATATAACCAGAGACATTGAAATAAAGAACACACTGACAGTAACATGAGGGATGGGGGGAAAGGGATAATGGGGGAAAATAGGAGAAGGGTCATTAAGGGATATGTATAAAGGACACAGGGACAAAACCAGAGGGAGTGGCTTTGAGGTTGGGAGGCGGGGATGGGTTGGCTAGGGGTGGGTGAGTGGTGGTGGGGAAATGGAGACAACTGTACTTGAACAACAATAAAAAAGATGTGGGGAAAAAAAGGTGTGTCTCTGGGCAATAAGTAGCAAACAGAGCAAGCATGTCCCTTTTCCAAGTAATGTCTTTACTTCCTCAGATAAGAATTATTGGGTCTTTTGTGAGCCTAACCTGAATTCATATCTGTGAGTCTTAGGGGACCTGCACTCCCTATGTACAGTTGTTCATGATGCATTGCATGTACCTCTAGAAAAAAATGAGGGTGTCTGAACTGAGGCATCAGCAACAGAAATAGTAAGATGTATATTTGTTTGAGGGTACAGAAATCACAGAGGGATATTTGTTGAGGAGTAAGAATGGAGTATGATTTAGATTTATAGGTAGACTATTGGGTGTATAATGTCATTAACTAATGTAAGAAATAAGGCATTCTGAACTTATTAAAGTGAGAAATTAATGAGTTTTATTTCAATGTGCTATGGTTTGGGGTAGCTATAAGGCATACAGATAGATGGCACACTGTACAATATATGGAGCTAATGAGAAGGGTCTGTGTTGGAGACAGATTTGGAAGCAACAAAGCAATGGTTATGTGCAATGAACTGGGTGTGGATGTGTCCATTCAAGCATAGCTACTGGGCAGAAATAAGTAGACCAGGGATAGAATCATCATCTCTTGTCTAGTCTGTGCATATACATCCTATTCTGGTCTTGCTGCTTCTCCCTTTGTCCTCTACTATATTCTGAGCACAGAAACAAGAGTAATTGCTTTAAAACATAAACTAGATCACCTTACTCCCGTGCTCCAAACCCTCCCAGGTTTCCCATTTTACTCATTAAAAGCTGATGCACAACAGGTCTTTTTGTCTCCATGAGCTCCAGCCCCATGTGCTTTCTCACCTCTGCTCTTATAACCCCCCTCCCTCACTCCATTCCAGAGTGTTCTCCACCTTGCTCCTCCTTTAGCATGCCAGGGACACTCTGGTCCCAGAATCTTGGAAATGACTATTTTCTCTGCTTAGAATATAATTTCCCCAGAGAGCAGCCTCTCTGGCTATTCTTTCAGATCCATGCTCAAATATTGTCTTTTTTTTTTTAATCAAACCTTCATTGATGACATTTAAAAAATAAATAAATTCCCCAACCACGAACATGGAATTCCTTAGCCTTATTTCCTGCTTTCTTTTACTCTACAACTGATATTACTATCTTTTATCCTATGCATTTAATTATTTTATTGCATATCATCTATCTCTCCTCATCAAACAGTAAACTTGAAAGGACAGGGATCATGTTTTTTTTTGCTCACTTGCTATATTCATAACATCCCTGATGGTTCCTGGTCCATAGCAGGCAAACAAGAAATGACTGCTGATGGACTGCACGAAGAAATAATGAATGAAATTGGAAGAGATCCCATGTCCTAAATGATGGGCTGAGGGGAGATTTACTAATTTGCATGACATTAGGAAAAGTATATGTCAAAAAACATCTTGGCAGGAGTTGACATAACTATGACTGCTTTGCTCAATTTTATTTTCCCCATTTTATTAGTAATCTGAAAGTCTCAGCTGCGAGCTGACTGTGTTCTCAAATCCTGTTTCTCATGAACTAAGTGTTGTTGGTGTCTGTATGGCGACTTCCATGACCCTGCTCAGGTCAGCAGTGCCCTTCGTTTTCTCTGATAGTTCCAGATTCATGAAAAAAAAAATCAATTTAGCAGTACAGCTTTCCAGGTTCTCTTCATCTTGGCGTTGTCCCTCAGCTAATTTGTAAAGGGCTCTATTGTAGGGAAAAAATGCTTTCATTCTCTTTATACCCTCTAGGACTAGGCTCATAAATAAAGAAGTTTGGCTAAAAGCTCATTGATTTTTATAATACGTATGTGTTCTTTATAGTATTTCAATGTAAAGTTTATAATAAAAAGTAATTATATTTCTGTGTTTTGTCAAGAGCCTAGAATCAAAGTCTGAAAACCTTACTTTAAATCTCCAGTCAGCTACTTTTTCAGTGTGTGACTTTGGACAAACCACAAGTTTCTTTGTGCCTCAGTTTCCTCACTTATTCAATGTGGCAATAATAGCAGTCCTACCTTACTTCACACACTAGTATAGAATTTATGAAGTAATTTTGAAATTAACTTATAATAAGTAAAGCTCCATGCAATTTGATTTATTATATAATTGACTGCAAAGGAACTGCTTTCCCCTGGGGTAGCTTTTCAAATCCTCTAAAATCAGACAATTCCAGGCTTAGTCTGTGAAATTTAGGTATTTTAAATATCCAACCTATCTAAAACTTAATTCCATTCCTGGATTTGCCTTTTTTTGTCTTCCAATTTGATCTTCCTGTTATATTGTGAAGAATTTGTGACTAAATGATTATAAGGTTACATCTGGAATTATTAAAAGATAATTCACTTGTCTCAATGGAGATAACAATTCATTTTGTAACTTAACATTTCTACTAAAAGAAAGCTGAGAGATGAATCAGAGTATACCTATATTCTCTACTTCCAGACTGATTTGGAAAATTATGCTCTTAGTTATATCTGTGTAAAGCAGCAGAGAAGAGGTGAATTAAACATGTAGACTGTGTAAATATTTCCTCGTATAAAGAATGAGAAATGTGAGCTTTAGCAGAGGAAGGAGTAATGAATTTCAGATGCATAGCCAACATGGGTAATGAAGGAGCAAGTATGATAGACTCATGGGCTCAATATTTGGCCTGGAGCTCTTAGGAAAGTCTAATCAGTACACTCTTCCAAGAGAAGGGAGTTCGGCAGTCAGTGGGAATACACTTTTGGGAGGAGTTGATAAATTCAACTGATTTTCAAAGGACCTATGAGTATTTTAATAAAGAAGACTGTCACTGAAACCGAGCCTTCCACCCACTATTGTCATATTTTCTCACAAAACCATCAACCCTCTCTTTCTTTAAAAGTTCTCTGCAATTCCTAAAAAATGTTTTGCTTCTCACTGTGTAGATATTCTGTTTCTTCTCAGAATGAATCAAATTCTTCTTACACACCATATGACAGATAATCCATTATAAGAACCACTGATCTCTCAATGGCATCGTACCACAGTAAGTCACCAAATTTCTTGGTCTGTGTCTTTGACTTAGAGGTCCAGCAATGTCATCGTGTGACTGCACTCAAATTCCAGAAAGGTAGGTCCACAGCCTTCAACCACACACAGAAGAGGCAAGTGAATGACTACAATGCTAGTGCTGATCTTTTGTTGAGAAATGAAACAGCCAAGGAGAAAAGGTTTTGACAGTAGCTGGTCTACACACTCTGTCTCTGCAGAATACCTTAGGTGGCATACCAAAAAAACAATTGTGGTTCCCAGGGCAACTTGGATTCAGAGCCAAGAGAGTGAGGAGGAGAAGCCAGTTCTATGGAGTTACGACATCTGGTGTATCAGATATCCACAACGTCAAGGTATTTTATCAGGGCATCAGTTTCCCTCTGCTATGGACTCAGTTGGGGGTTGACTACTCATTCACACATATTTATTAAGTGCCATAAACTTGGCTAAATGCAGGGTCTTTGGCAAACAAACATTATGACAGTACTCTCTCATGGAGTCCTTGATCTGTTTAGAAAGGAAATTCCCAGGCAAATAATTTTAATAGCATTGAGAGTATGGTAGAAAACTATGGGATACTCTAGGATTGGCCAATAAGAGTACTTAATCCTGGTGTGAGGGCTCAAGGAAGGTATTGTGCCAAAACTAGTACTTAAAATTTGAGGTCTCAACTTTCATGGTTTATGCAACCTTAGTCTGTGTACTCTCTTCAGATAGAACAATATTGTTGATAGGTTCAGTGCTTTCATTTTCATGTAGACAGCAAGCTTTGGTATGTTGTCACAACTGTCTTGCTCTTGAATTAATAAAGTGGGGCAAATTTTAGAAGAACCATACAGCCTGGCCAACAGCTGTGTGTAATAGAACCTCTGAACTTGCCTGCTAAATGGAGAAAATGTCATCCCTATTGCCCAATTTGCTGTGAGTGTGGACTTAAATACTGTTTGCAGATTAGAGAACCAGGCCTGGCACTTATTAGTTATTCCTGATTTCCTGAGTCCTTTACTATGACACCATTGTAAGCTCTTATCTATGGATTTCCATGGTTCACTCTTCAGAGAAGGCTGATTTCCACTCGTCTGTGCCCTCCATGAATGACCAGTCAGAAGACTTTTAATGAACCTCTCGCTGAGTTCTGCTTTGGGTTCTTGTGCTGGGAAGACCCATCCAAAGCCTTCCAGACAGAAGAATGGGATGCATTGTGATACATTCAATATTTTGCTGATATCAGCACATCTGTAAATAACACTCCTCAGCATGACTTTTTTTCCCCCTGGGTTTATGGATGAGTTCCTCATGATGTGGTGTTGCCAAAGTTGTCCTACTAATGAGATGCACAGCACTTTGGATAGTAAGGCATGACAGTGCAATTCTGAACAGGATTTTTAATGTATAAAAGATAAAAAGGTGACTCTGAGGACAAATTGATAATTGTGGCAAGCTTAATGCACAGAGATAGATTAATTTATATTTCCCCACAGGTGTTTGTCTGATAGACTGATAATGTTAAGCAGGAAAAACAAAATCTGCATTTAAATGAATGTATTACAACATGGAAGAGCGAAACTAGAACACAAAGCAAGCACCATCACATTTGGGAAGATAACAACACATAGCCTCTTAGAATCCTCTGGGAAAGCTCTTACTTACAATTCATGATCTTTTTGGTGAGTGGTTCTTATAGACCCTCCTGAAGCCTAACTAATGAGTAAAGTGTAATTTTACCCCACCATACGTTACACAGTATCTTTTTCACTACAGCATAAACACACATTCCCACCAGATTAATGCTTTTAATAAATTAGGAAGAGTGCTAAGTAAGAAAGGGGACCAAAATGGAAAATTCAGTGAAGCACAGACTCTGTGGGCCAAGAGGTAAATTACTTGTATTAGTTTGTTTGTTTTTTTAAGGTCATAGTGAAAGTAATGATCTAGCTATTTTTATTTTAAATATTGCATAGATATTTTTGGAATGTAAAGTGAACCTCGTTATTTAAAGTCCTACTATCTTCTTCCCTGAGACTTAAATAGATACAGTGGTGAAATTAAAAGTATTTTGGTTATGAAACTAACTGCAAGTAATCAGAGAAGACGCCAGCCATAATGCAATAGCCGAGTCCAGGCAGCCCCCCTAGTGTGGCAGGTGTTAGCGTTTCAGTCGCTGGGTAAGGTGGAAGTCTGAGGACCTAGGGTAAGGCAAGAAGGGCTGGAGTAGTGGTCCTGTAGCACCCAGGGAATCTGTGGCTGTTTACCTACTGGTTGGGAAGTGTTTCAATGTTTTAACAACTGGTATCACTGTAGTGTGATGGAAAAATCATTGGATTCTATTTTTCCTCTCAAATTGTGAAAACAGGAAGCTTCAGGCAAATCACCCTATTAGATTAAGACAAAAGCCATGCTGGGATCTAATCATCTCATAAGATGGTTTGGTGCAAGTCAGTTAATCTTCCTGGTTGTCTTTTTCCTTAGCACTGGCATGAGAATATTATTACCAGTTACTTGGTAAGGTTGTTGGAAGGATGAGATTAAATAATGGTGTGGGATGCTACAATGCAAAGTCTGCAGTATGGTGCCACACTGGTACAAAGCACTGTAATTGTCAGGGGCACCTCCTGACTTTGCTGTACCCAGGATTCTTTTTCCACTCTCACTTTGGAACATCCCTGAGAGCTATGAATATCTAGATGTGCTACCTTCCAGAAAACCTAAACGAGGATAAACCCATGCTCTCTCCTTGTAATTGTACCATAAGGAGAATATCACAAGGATATTTAATGGTACTAGTTCATTTATCTCGATGAGTCTCACTAAGAGACTGTGCAAGATATTTTACAACCTGCACCTCAGTGCAGCAGTTGATTTCTCTTTTAGGAGACAAGGGGCACCAGCTCTTTCTTTTCTTCTGAGCAATTTCTTCCAACAATTTTTATTTTTACTGGTTTTTTTTTTTTTTTTTTTTTTTGCTTAGCTCTGCCAGCCCACCAGGTTTTGTTGCCTGCAATCACAAATCACTTTGCTGGCACAATAATTGATTGCTGTTTTTGCAGAGAAATGATCCCTTGATATTCAGAGAAACACAAATGTTGCTGCATGGAATTTACCTATTTGGGGGACTGATTTGAGAAAGTGACCTGCAACAGCTTTGTACGTATTACTCTTTAAAGCAGGAAATGTATCCAGAATAAACAAGTTACTCACAGAAACTCTAGGTGAAGCCCATATTCCATGTAATGTTTACTTGACAGAATACCTGCTCCCAGTGAAGTAATTGTCTTAATTCAACTGCCGTGGTGCCTAGGGCTTCATCTGGCATCTCAAGTGTTACTGTCTCCTGACCAATGAGGCTCCCTTTGTGAGATTCTCGGGGAAGTTACACACAGTAGTACAGGGAAGATATGCTGCATGGACTGCTGTTCGTGTCAGATGTAATCATGAGGTGGAAATTGCATTCTGAACCATGATATCCCAAACTTATTAGTGTAAAAAGAGAATAAAAGGGAACTATGTGCTGGCATAAAACCTTCAATAATAATCTTAAGATGTGCTAGGCTCTAACCGCAGATGGGTGAACAGGGATTAAGTGGAGACCACCCTCCCTAGACTTGTTTAGCTAATTTAGTGAGAGGGATATTGCTTATCATATGATGGGGTTATCAGTGCAAAGTACCACATCTCAAGGAGTTAAGATCTGAGCACAGGCTGATTGGTAGCAGTGTGCACAGTAAGGGAGGGAAGGGGTACATGAAAAGGAGACTGTGGGTGGACTTGGCCTTGAGCAGAAGGTTTTGGAAGTCAAAATGTCATTCTGAGAAAGGGGAAGAAGGTTCCTAGTCAAACAAAATCAGGACAGGTTCAGCCTCCAATTCTGGATAAAACAGGTGTGGGATGCCCTCACAAAATCAGAAGAGAATTGTGATGTGGGCCCAGGTTGTGAAGCAACCAGGATATGTTGATGGGCACTATAATTTCACTCTGCTGAAAAAGAAGGTGGATGGCCACTGGCTTTTCTCTCTAGGTTTATCTCCTGGGCAGTTCTGACCACTAAGCCAGCCTAGAGCAGGTAATGACCTCTGGTGAAATATGTGGGACTGGGTTTCTGAGATGTTCCTTACATGCTTGTGTCTCCTCTATGCAGAAAATAACTCCCTGGTGAAAGGAAGAATGGTACCTATGGCAGTAGAAATTTTTTACTGTGTTTCTCTGCCCACCTGCTGGTAGGAAAAATAAAACCTAGGTCTGATAAGGACAGTTCAGATTGTGATAAAGGATTTTACTTGATAAAACATCATAAAATTGAAATACTTTGCCTATCCTATTCAATAGTGTTTCTGTAATGGAATATTTTCTCAACAAGGTTATTTTGCACACCAATTAATCAAAAGGCTTTGTAATTAAATGTTCTAAGGTTTAAATTGAGTTCCTATGGGGTTTCATGTGCATTTAGTAGTTTGAGTGTTTTCCCACAAGAAATCAATATTTCCCTAAAACCTGTGGGAATGCACTGTTCATTCAAATAAAGTCAATTAAAATGTTAACGTTTCAAACTGCAAACCGAGCCTGAGTTGCATTGTTTTCATACATGACGTTAAGATCAGAATTTCAGATTGGCTATTAATTATGGGGAGGTAATATACATCAGATGTGACAGATTTATAACTCTCCGCTGATCAAAATAATTTTAGTTTGTTAACACCAAAGCTATCAGGGATCTCAGCTTACAAGTGAAGGACATATGATGGAAACTTAAACATCATCATCCCAAAACACCTGTAGTAAAATTAAAACTCTGAAAAAAATCAATAAAACCTCAAAATCCAAATAGGCTGAGTTACTCCAAAGAGCCAATCAGTATCCAAGATAATAATTAAAAATGAATAAACACATCCCCAGGAATAATGCTTGAGATTTACTTCTTAGGGGGACCAGAAGTGAAGACCCCTCAAAAGCTGGTAGGCCAGAAGGTTTGCGCAGACCTCCATTTCGTGATCTCCTTAAATTTTCCTTTCACTTAAGTACAAACCATAGACTTCATTGTTCAAGTTGGACACTTTTGTCTAGGTCAAAGTCTGAACCAGGTGGTGATGACATCCAAAAGCACACCCCTATCTAAAGTGGCATCTCAATCCCCTCCCCCCTCGATAGCTCCAGGCCCACAGGTTTTCTGGTTACCCTCCCAGAGCTTTCCACAATAGCTCCAGCTCAACACTCCTCAACTCGAACTCATTATCCTTGCCCCCAAACTCGCTCTCCTGTCTAACTTGTTTCAACTCTCATCACACTTTATTGCCACTATCTACCTACTTTCTCTTCTCCTTATCACACTTGCAGTATGCAATAAATGACAAGAAAATCAGAACCTTTCAGTTGTGAAGAGTGATGGTTTCTTAGAATATTTTGAAATAACTGTCTCTTAAACTGTCTAGGTCTGTATTTTCTGTTGCCAGTTACATTACAAGAAAAAAAACCCTTCAGTGATCCCAGTTTACCATAATTTTATCCTAGAACAGAAACCATATAAAAATGTTTTTCAAGAGCAAGGCAATCAGAATGGATGTCACGACAAATTATAGTAGTGTCTGGCCACAAACAGCCGGTAAACCCTTATAGCACATAACAGCAAAATACCATCCTGGAAGGTGGTCAGGTCTGTGCTGCAGAAGAGGTACAAGGGGAGAGGAAAGTTGCCAAGATGCTACTACTCAGTTATCAGGCTAACTGATTCTTCATTTTCTGCCACTGATTAACACTTCTAAAATACACATTGGATTACTTAATTCCCTATGGGATATTTATCACATGTATTCACAGGACCAACAAAAAAGAAATCCTCACCTTGTCTTACAGAAGGCTTCATGGCCCTTGCTACTTCCTCAGCTTGTATCCCTGCACACTGCACACACTCTGCCCTGGCCATTCTCTGTTTCTCATTTGCTTCTCCTCATACTGGCTCTGTTTTCCAGGCCTCCTCATTCCCTTTACCCTGAAAACATGGTTTATCCTCTCCGCATTGCCCTTCCTGCCTTGATCACAAAGCACCCCTGATCCTGATACCCCTGCCTTGCACAGTAAATTCGAACTCATCCTTCAAACCTCAGCCCATAATATCACTTTCAGTTAAAGCTTTTTCTACACCAAACCCTGCCCTAGAATCAGCAGGGTTGGTCACTTGCCTCCATTGTTCTCTGTGCATGCCCCTCGTATAGTCTTCACTGTATCGTATTCCAATGATACCTATGGTTCCCTTCATCACCAGACAGTGAACACCCAGAGGGTACAGACTAGTCTCATAATTTTTTTTTCCATTATGCATCTAGTAGGTGTCACCTGGTATGTGTGATGCTGAGAACCCAGTGCTGTGGGTTTACATTGCAGCAAGGCCCCACTGGTGACATATGGATGATTTCTGCTCATTCAGTCAGAAGACTATTTACACTGCTCCTTCTCCTGATGGTCATTTCACTGTAGGTCTTGGAAGCAACAGATGATATTCTCAAATGGGACTTTTGGAGAGGCTTACGCATGGGGATCATTTACCCAAGTTAGTGTGATACAGTTAAAAAAAGAGAGAAAGACATGACCACTGTAGGATGGAAGAACAATAAACAGAAAGGATGATACCCCAGCCCCACTTGAGAGGTGGTCAGAGAAGAGTGGGTGCAAGATGAAATAGACCCAGTCTATCCTGTTCTCATCTCTTCTATCTTCCTATCTTCTGATCCTCTTATCTGTCTCTGCTGCCTCCTGCTTACCAGATAATGCCCCCTATAAAGATCAGCTTCCTGGGCACAGAACACAGCAGAAAAGAACAAAGATAAATACAGGTAAAGAGAAAATGGACAACTACTAACACAGAGGCAGTCCCCACTTTACCCATGATATTTTGATAGGGTTTCGACTCCGAATCACCCCTGTCTGTCCACTATGTAGGACAGTTTTTGCTCCTCAGTCCTTCCAGTACTGCCTCTACTTAGAGGGAAGATTCTGATGCCGGGCCCAAATCTGAAACTCCACAAGGGAAAGGACCTTGACCGCCTTGTTTGACCTCGAATGCCTAACACCTAAAACAAGGCTGGAGAACATACAAAAGAAATATTTATTATATGAGCATGTGCATATAAGTAGATATATGTCTCCTGACACCTATTTCAAAGACTTTTCTATTCCAACATTCTCCGCCTGTTAGCCTATTGCAAAACCAAAACTTTGCTGCCAAAATATAACACTGGATATTTGATTCTCTATGGCTAGAAGAAGGTTGACCTAAAGTTCTGAACATAAGGTAAAGCATGTTCTGATATCCAGATCATTGGAAAACATGCAATAACCAAATCTTTTCTACATATAGTTAGAAAGAAATAAAGTAAAATAAAATAAAATAAAATAGGTGAAATCAACAAGAACAATAACAAATCCCCAAGAGTAAAAACTAAGGATTTGTGTCTTTAACTTGTGCACAGTTTTCTGTAGTGGCTCATATTTATCCCAACTAGTGACCTAAAATTAATTACCTTTTTTATACTCTTGCCTATATGTTCCCTATCTGATACCCTTTGAAAGGTGTAACTCCTTACATGAACAAATGAATAGCAACCTGAGTGGGTTCTCCCTTCTCAACCCTGCTGAGCACTTTCTGGGAAGTGAAGATCCAATTGAAGAAGTCACTGGGCCGGTGAGCAAGTCCAACAGAGATATGGTGAGGAGGGATGGGGCCCAGACAACCCAGAAGCTGGCTACTTTAATTCTCTTCCAAAGGGCAGGAAATTCTAAGAAGCAGGAAAGAGCCAGGGGATTCGTTAATAAAACACCAGAGCAGTGGAAAGGGAGACCGAATAAATCCTTCCTATGGCCTCAGCTGTCTTTGTTCTGGGAGCGTGATGAATAAAACCTCTCAGGATCCTACTGAACACCTGAAGTTCTCTCATGTCTAACTCAACCCCCACTTAGGAAAAAAATATGATTTCTGTCAACTTTTCATAGTTGAGCTACTGTTAGGAGGTATAGCAGCTACATTCAAGTTGCAGATGGAAGTGACTTCAGGAACTGTAGTCTTGCTGTGGTTTCTTTTTCTAAATTGAGATATAATTGGCACATGATGTTCTATAAATTTAAGGCTTACAAAATGTTGATTTAATACATTTGTATATTGCAGCGATTTTCAACAAGTGTGCCACAATAATTTTTAAAACATGCAATACCTGACTATTTAGTCAGGGTCACTGACCTCTTTTCCCTTAGACTGTCAAATTAAAAAATGACAAGAGGCAACACAACACTAGCTATCCCATATGAACGAAACAAAATTATACCTGTTTTTGTTGGGTTGGCAAAAAATATATTTTTGGTGTACTGCAGAATTTAAGTAATTAGTTTATGTGTGCCATGAGATTAAAAATATTGAAAATCACTGATATATTGCAATATCATTACCACTATAGCTTTAGCTAACACCTCTATTACATCATTTGTATGATTTCTTTTTTGTGGTGACAATATTTAAATTCTAGTCTATGAGTAACTTTGAAGTATTATATACAGTATTGTTGACTATAATCCCTATGGTGTATATCAGATCTCCAGATTTATTCACCTTCCGGTTTCAAATATGTACCCTTTAAAAACACACTTCCAAATGTGTAATTTTCAAGATTAGGAGAAAACACATCTCTTAGATTAGTGTGTCTATATTCTTTAGTGAATATCTAAGATAATTTGCCAGTAACAATTCTAAGAAATATAAATGAAAATAATAAGATAGGTACTGGTATGTGCATGCTAGGCTGAAGTTAATTATTGTTTACTTTTTAAAAAAAATTAAGCTTATTATAGCATCTATGAAATGTTCACCATATATGGTCAATATACACCATATATACAATTTAAAGGAAAATTACAAAAGCACCAAATATGCAAGGTCAGTTTCAAAAGGACATTTCAGTTGCAGCTCTTGTCACCCCTCCTTCATTGCATGACTCTTTTAACATCTTCAGCCTGAATTTTTTGATAGATTTTTCTTTGCTTTTCTCTTTAACTTTATCATATATGTATGTATAAAAAAGAATTATATAACAATACCTTGTTTTTTACTTTGTTTTTAATGAAATTGTAGTCCTTTGTGATCTTGTCTTTTTCATTCAATATTATTTATTTCAAAATAGTTGCATTTCTTCATTAACACTATATTATAGTGTTTTATTGTTTGAATTGTTGTAACCACAAACTATTGATATATGCTAGTGTATATCTGTTTTGTTCCATTTTTATTGTTTGTTTTCCTTACCATGGCAAATGAGAATACTAGAATAAAATCACTGAGACATAGGGTATGCTTATCTGTACCTCTTAGATAATGCCAAATTGTGTTCTAAAGTAGTGATTCAAATTTACATTCTAGCTAACAGGGTTTGAGTGCCCCCATTGGTGCACATGTGCTAAATAAAACTTTTTGATTTTTGCCAGTCAGGTACAGATTTATTGATGTCTTGATGTGATTTTATTTTGTGTTTCCCTGAAAACTGCATAAGGTTAAGTTTCCTGTTGTGTCTAATTTCAGAGGGGAAAATAAACAACTTAACTAAACAAAATAACAACAAATACAACAACAACCAAATAGCAACAATACACATAAAGATGAACACCACAAAACATTATATAAATGATCATTTCTTTGAGGCAATGAGCAATTCCTTGTTTTTATTTTAACGTATGTTCTATTACTGTGTTAAAGGAGATTAGCACACTATAAAACCAGATACTTTAAAAACACTAACCTAACAAGTATGAAATGCGTGTGGTGAAGAACACTCTCCTGTCCCAAGACTGTTTTCTTTTAGTAACTATGTCTAAATGGGAGAAAGGATGAGAATTAGGAACTTTTCTAAGTTCAAGAATGTTACTACAGAGCTGCTCACATAACTCATTGGGTATGCCGTGAGTGACTTATTAAGCTTTTATTTGTATATAAATGATCTGGTATTTCTCTTAATTTCCCCACCTACCAAATTTTTGAACTGCAACAAAAATCGTAGAAATCTTAGATTAATCTAGTAACACCACTTCTGTGTCACAGCTGCCATGTCATAAAAACTGTTTGGACTGATGAAAGCCTTCTTCTTCTGGAAGGTCTCTTCTCTGGAGATTCCGCGTTAAGATTCCGCACCCTTTTCCCAGAATTCTTAGATTTCTCTACTCTGGGATGAATATGTTCATATACTCTCTCATCCTTAGGAGTTTGGGTCCTGAAAACACTCAGGTTCAGGAACAATAGTTAATACTCTATGTCAGCATGACTTATCAGTTGTTAAAACACTGGAGAGCTTCCATGCTGGTTGGTCAATAGCCACTTGCATGAGAACCTGTGTGGCCTGCCTCAACAGCAGTCCTACCTGCACCCTTCCTAGCATTGTGCCTTTTTGAGTGGTAAATGCCAGTGTTTTAATATCTTGAATATCATGTGCTTATGTGTGTGCGTTGGTGGAGGTAAAATAAGGAGACAGCAGGCAGTGAAATTTTCCCATGATCCTCTTACTATTCCCAGTTTCTTTTTCTCCCCAGACAATCCAGAGCAGAACTATTTTAATATTCTTTTGTTTTCATCCTTATCTATTCTGTAGTTACCACAATATACATAGGCCAGAACAAACGGCTTTTCCATCCTTACTTATTCCCAGTGCCAGCCTCAAAACCACACTTTGACGGCTGGTGGAGTGATGGGAGAGAAACCCAACCTACCAATGTGCTAAGAATAATAAACCAAATTGGAGGCATTTCAGAAGTTATTATTCATACATGCAAAGAACACATAATTACCTTATTAGCAGATTAGATAAATGAAAATGTAAAATACCCACAAACAACTTGTATCTTCCATGGTTTTCAGTGAAAGATTTACCAGCAATTCACATTTTCTTTATCAATCAAACTTATTACTATTACACCAAGATGATTCTTTATGTCTTTATTTTTTTGCCTCAGAAATTACAATAGTGTGTCCAAATTTCATTCTCTCTTTTTAGGAGTTTTCAAATTAACAGTGAGTAAAAGTTATTTGAAAATGCTTTTTGCAAGGGTGACCAAGAAGCCAAAGCTGTATCAAAGGAAAAATACATGTGACAAACATGACCCACTTAATGCTAGAAATCAGAGGGCCTTCATCACGACAGCTCATTTATACGGACAGGCAAAAGTATAAATGAGAATTTAAAAATGTCAATGAAGCACATACAAAGTAATATTATTAGTCATGTTATTTTTTAATGATTTTTTAAATTCTTTGAAAACCTTGTGATAACCTACAATGCTTCCTATGCAAATGAATTCTCTACTAATTAATTAGGGAGAAAAGCCTTTGGTTTTATCCCAGAATCATCACACTCTTTCTATCTGGCAGATTCTTCGAATGAAACTTTGGAGTGATTTTATTCAGTTATTCTTCTTAGGTCTCCGTGGAAATGTGTTTCATTTATAGATACCATCTGGCCTAATGAGATTCTAACAGCTTCTATGCACACTCTGTCTTTCTTTGCATTTGGATTTTTCATTGTAGTCATTATTAACAGTGAAGATTTAAAAATAAGGGGAGAGAAGTGTCTGCGTGTTAAATAAGCTTGGTGCTTTTAATCTGCTGTTAAAGGAAACGTAAGCATGACTGTTCATTTGATTGATTGAATATAAGTGTTCAGTTTGAACGTTGTCCACAAGTTGTTAACTTAAGTATGCTGTGATCCCTAAACTAAAACTGGGGCCATAGTCACTCCTGGTACAAGTGTGTATGCATGTTGACAAGAAAATCTTTCTAGGTGAGACTTGATGATGTGTCCTCAAACATCACTACTCTTCATTCTTAATTAATGTGGGTGAGTGGAGGATTGTGGAGGGAGTCACATGGAGGAGGCAAAAATAGTTCCTGTTTTAAACTGTGATGTAGTGGCTAGGTAAACAAAGTTGAGACAATTTTTCTAAGATTCACATTGTTAACCCCTTATTGGCCAAATGCATAAATTTGGCTCATAACGGATAATGTGTCTTTTATGCAAAACTGTTCATAAGGTCTGTACTGGGCAATGAAAAGAAAAAAGCAGCATTATGCTATAACTTATGTCTTGGCAACTTCTGTCTCATTTCCTAGGAATCCACCCCATGGGTTAGATCTGTGTGCATGTGTATATACCTACACATATACATGCACATGCACACACACATATGCATACACACATATGCATACACATACATATATATGTGCACATACCCATGTGCATATACATACATGCATACATATACATACACATATACATACACAGACATATACATATACACATGCATACACATGTGGAGAGGCACTTTGGACAGATATTAAGAGTATGGCTCTAGGATAAGAAAGACCTAGATCATGCTCAAACTCTTTAATTTACCTGTAAAATTTCTTAAATTTCAACAGCCTATAAAATGACTGGAGTAGAGGAAATGAGATAATGTACCTAAAAATATACCTGGCATATAGGAAACAACAAACATTAGTCAATATTGCTTTTAATTATATTTTTTAATTTTGTGCTTATGTTCATTGCTCTAAATTGCTTATATGTGACAAAGGAAATGACCAATAGTGTAATTTAAATGGTAATATCCTTTGCTAAGCCACTCATTTGATAATTGCTATTTTTGTATCACATTTTATGGCTGGTGCTGGGGCTGTATCAGTGAACAGACCAGGTAAAACCCCTGCCATCAGCCATGGCTGGTGTGGCTCAGTGGATTGAGCACCAGTCAGTGAATTAAGAGGTTACTGGTTCAATTCCCAGTCAGGACTCATGCCTCGGTTGCAGGCCAGGTCCCCAGTACGAGGTACACGAGAGGCAACCACACACTGATGTTTCTCTCCCTCTCTTTCTCCCTCCTTTCCTCTCTCTCTAAAAATAAATAAATAAAATCTTTAAAAAAAAAACCCTGACACCATGGAGTTTTCAATCTAGTTACCAATGAGTAAAGCACAACCAGACCAAGTAGTATTTTCATTAGAAATAAATGTTTCCCACACATACATAGTATTAATTTGTGAATGTTTGGAAAGATAAATATTAAAAGTTACTTTTTCCTTTAAAAATATTTTGTTTAGTCTGTCATGTGGAAGTAATTTTATATTGATTAGGCTTGTCCTTGTATTATGATATATGAAGAAATTTACATAGCACAAATTGACACTGGTAAAGGTTTTATCTTCAAGGACACCTCATGACAGGACCATTAAGGTATAGAGAAAGAGGTAGACGAAAGGCTGGTCTGAATGGGCAATTTCCCTTTTGTCAAAATGATTCTTGATTTTATCAGCAAGCTCACATTCAAAAAAAATCCCATTGTGAGGTATAATAGATGACACCTGATACTAAAAATCCACATACCAGCCTGAACAGTTCAGAAATTAATGCCTCCTATAACACCGAGAGATTTGATAATGAAGCTAGCTCAATAGAGGTCAAGGGGAAATGATATTATGTGTGCCCCCCTATGAATCAATGTAATCCTATTGCTTTTCCCCAGATGTTCACTCCTGGCATATGCAGCCACAATGTGATCTGAATGACTTTCACAGGAATCCTTTGAATAATTCTGCACTGTCTTGAGGCACTGTAAAACAGTTTGTGGTCTAACAGGTTTACTTCCTCTATGAGATCCCTCTGTCCCTTAAGGTCTGATAAAATAGCCTCATGTTCCCTATCCCATGCTCCTTAATTTTACAAAGTGCCTACCTCCAAGTGTCCTTAGGGAGATTTATAATGTCAAGGTCACTTCCCGTTCCAAACTTTGACTTCCTCCAAATTTGAGTTACCGTGACATCCTGTGATTGTTCTCTTTGTTCCCCATTATATTGACTCAGATGTGAAAGTTCACCCCTTCCTCAGTTTCCCCACCCTCCATACTCAAAAGCCACTTGAATTTAATAGGTTATACCAAAGATTTAGCAATGTGGAGGTTATGAGTTGGAAGTGATATCAGAGATCGACATAGTGACAATCCAAACATATCTCATGTATTTAAAACTTTCCCGTTGTTTAAATTTATTTTTCATTCCCCCCACCCCTGACTGGGAATATTCCACAGCAGCTTCATTTCATGTCTTCAGTACCTAGTCTTGTACAGTCTCTCCTAAAGGTCCTCTTTTATGTATTCAAATCCATCAGAGTGCTCTGAAGAGCATGAGTCTTGATTAACGTAATTTCCATGCTCATAAGGGATATGTGACTTTAAATAATCTTGTTATTGTTTTGACACTGGAAAAGTCCTATGCATGCTGTAGCCTAAGGTAGATAGGGAGAAGCTCAAGAGTCGAGGCAGGAGAGGTAGGATGGAACCAAACTAGGAAGGATTAGCTGCTCTGGTAACACAGAACTTTATCTAATTGACAATGTGTAGGCATTGAAGAATTTTAGAGACAGTGAAACCATAGCTAACACTATATTTTTGGAATATCACCATTAGTGAGACCTATAGGGAAGCAATAGAAACTCTTGAAAAGAGATAATTAGGGCCTAGACTAAGATAGTAGTTTAAAATAATATGATGATAAATACACTGTGCTTTGGAATAATTTGTTAAGTTATATCTACCAGACTAGCCTGTAAGATCTTTGAAACATGGATTTTCTAGTTTACTTACAAATCTCCCAAAGCTAGTTATGATCTTGCATCTAGTAGAAGTTGAGTAATTGTTTGAGCATATAGAATAAAACAGCTTTCTGTCCATGTCTATTATACGATGTTTTGGTCAAGGTGAATACAGGGAAAAGGTCATTAAAAAGACCTTCAACATAAAAGAACTTCAAATGTGTCCCCAGTATCTAATCCTCCACTCTCTTTGGGTTCCATTTTCAACCCAATAAAATGTCAGGAGTCACTCTGTCAGGAAATAGGTTAGGCCCTCTCTCTTAAAAAAAAAATCATTAAGGAATTATTTTTTATCTAATGTTTTCTTGGGAAAGTGAAAGGATAATTTTTCATAAACCCATTTCTCTCATCTCACTCAGTTTCTCATATTTCAGCTTGTCTTTCCTTACAATTTACCTCTGAAATTTAGTTCTGAACTCTGCCTCAGGACTATTGGATTTACTGTTCCCTATTAAATTTAAACTTTGGATAATCAGAAAGTATTTTTTTAGTATTAGCCTTCAACATAAAATTTACTTACATAAGTATGTTAAAATATTTATTGTTTATCTGAAATTCAAATCTAATGTAATGTCTTCTATTTTTAAGTTTTATTAAGATATAATCTATACACCATCCAATTCACCTATTTAAAATGCACATTTCAATAGATTTTTGTGTATTCCAACTTGTATATTCATCACCCTGATCAATTGTAGAATATTTTATTACTCAGAAAATAAACCCTGCAACCCTTAGCTAATTCCTTCCAATCCCCACTTCAGACCTAGGAAAACACCTCTCTATTATATAAATATTATCATTTCTAGAGTACAGTGATATTCATAGTCTTAGTAACATACTCATTCATTTAAATAGTAATGTTAGAGCTGTTCTTAAAGTGAAGAACACTTTTGAAGAACGGTCTTCAAAATTTATGTTCTTTTTAATATAGAAACTTTTAGTTAAAATTCTATAAATTCTACAAATGTTCCTATCCAGAAATCTTCCTGAATCACCCATACTGGATGTATTTTGTTTCATAATAGAGCTCAAAACAGTTTGTTTGAGCTCTTTCTAAGGCCCTTAGAATGTTGTACAAGTTTCTATAGTGACTGGCTTCTTAACATTTCTCCACTGATCTACTCTGCTTCTTCTGTGTTTACAGTGATAGTCTTTCATGGAAAAGATTCTTACTAATACTTTTAGAATGAACCAGTTAATGATATATAGTAGTGTTTCCATATCTATTCTTCTATCATGACAAGTGAAAATTATAGCTTTGGGATTTTACTTACATAAAGCTGGATAAGGTTATTTAGATCAAATAATAATTTGATAACTATTATTGAATAATAATTTAAAAGGCTGGATTGAAAACCTATAAGAAACAAAACAAATCTAAAAAGTTAGTAAGAAGTTGCTATTCCAAAATTGTTGAGGGAGTAGTACCTAGAAAAGTTAATAAGGCAAAGAAGATGCTCTTGTCATGAAAGAATTACCCATCTAACCAAGTCTGAACTTTTTTTTCTGTCTGTCTAAAAGTCCAACTCCAGAACACATCCAAAATTGGAGAGTTCAACATATTATTTTTCTAGTATAAAACTGATATCTCAGTTTAAGGATTAGTGACTAATCCTTAAAAATAAATTAATAGAAATCAGCTTTCATGCTGATTTCAAACTTGCATAAATTTCTTTAAAATTTCAGTGAACTAACAGGACTCTTAGGTGCCTCAAAACAAAAAGGAATCCTCTGTAATGTGACTATATATTGAACCTCAAATTATTACTGATTTTTTTTTGCATTGAGAATATCACAAAGGCAATCAGGAATGCAAATGTAATAAAACACAAAGAAAATAGGGTATCATGTATGAGAATGAGTAGAACTAACAGACAATAGAAAACAGAATTACAAAGAGCTTCAAATATGGGGATCATCAGATATAGATCATAAAACAGACTTCGGTGATATTTTGAACAAAATAAAAGGTAAATTGACAACCTATCCCAGAAACTGGAAGCTATTAAAAAGTGGTAAAATAGATGTTAACAACTTACAAAAATAAAACTTCTAGATATAATATGGTGACTGAAGTTAAAACAAAATGGATGAATTAAGCAGCAGATTAGATACACCTGAAGAAAAAATCTTGCGTGAATGAGAAAACATGGGAAACAATACTTATAGGATAATTCCATTTATGGAAAGCCCCAAAAGAAGCATTAGGAAACTTAATTGTTTAGAAATTAAAACATAAGTGTAAGACCATCATGAAAAGAAAGGAAATACTTATCACAAGAGTAAGGATGGTGGCTGTGTTTGGAAAGAGAGTGGGTCATGATGGGAGGGGGCAGTATAGGGGCTGCTGAGATGTTAGCAGCATTCTCCTTCATCTGGATGGCTGATTATCCTGATGTTTGCTTTAAAATTCATAATTTACAATTTATAATAAATATTTGTACTTCATGCGTCTTTGTATTTTAAAAAATAAGAGGGTTTAAAACAATTTAGATTATACTTTAGAGCCTATAGATATAAAAGGGAGCCCTTGCTTTCAGCTGAGAGGAACCCCAACTTCTGCCTGACTCTCTTGAGCATCTGGGGGAGTCAGTATTCCTCTCTGTAAGCCTTCCAGGCAAACTGTCGTGCTATCCCCTACTTTGCTATCTACAGTGCGCAAATCAAGGAAAAGTAAAGTCACACCCTGCTTAATCTTAATGTACTACATTTACTTTTTCTTTCCTATCCTCCCTCTCTTCCTTCCCCCTTCAGTTTGTGTACATGACAGGTTTTATGACCCTTTCTGATGTAATTTTATGTGCTTTTGTGACAAGACTTTTTACTCCAGACTATGGACAAGATAATTATTTGTTGTTTTGTGGGGGAGTGGGGAAGGGGTTGAGGGGGGTGAGCTGTCATATATACAGGGTGGGGCAAAAGTAGGTTTACAGTTGTGAGGATGCAAAACACAGAGCTTATGCTTATTAGCTTTTATTAATTGTGGTATTATTTATTTGTATTGTAACTGTAAACCAGCTTTTGCCCACTCCTGTATTGGAGGGTATCTAAGCAGTATCTCTGGTGTCTACCCCCTAGATGCCTGTAACACCCTCCACCTCCCCAGTGTGACAGCATAAATGTCTCCATGTATTGCTAAGTTATCACCTGGCAGAGCATATGGAGGTAAAATTGCACCTATTAGGAACAACTGTGTTAGGAGAGAACCCTAAAAGTATAAATTCAGCATCAGTTCCGAAGTACTGACATGTAGCCTTATTCAAATTCATAAGAGCTTTAATAGGAGAAACTTACACACATGGGCAAAGCAGCTGTTCCCAGTGGTGGCTGGTGGGAAGAATCCACACCTTTCCCAGGACAAGGTCCTTTTTTTTTGGGAGGGGGGGTGGTTAACAATGGAATCATATGGTAGGTAGTCACATAGACGATCAGAAAGAACAATGCACTCCTAAGTTAACAGATAATGTCAGGCAATTACCACACTCTATACATTCATCAACTTCCTTTAAGAGGGTATGACATTTATCTTTGGGTGGTCTTCTGGTTTTCTGGGTAGTCAGCCAAACATGAGGCTGCAGAGTGTTCAACGGCCACAGAAGTTTAAGTAGAGAGCCTAACATTACCCAGGCACCTTTACTGCTGGAGCCATGTTGAACCTCTAAGTGAGTTCCCTTACAAACTTAGAACTATGGTCAAAACAAATCTTCATAACTCTTCTTTAATAAATGAATGGGTATTCAGGCAACACGTATAGATGCAACTTGAAGTTTGGGAGAAGAAGGCTTGAGGGAGAGTGACTAAATATATGGAGACCTGCCACACTGGGGGAGGTTTACATATTCTGCTAGGTCCAGATGGTAAATGTGGTATGGAAGTCTTGATCAGGTAGATTGCAACAGGAATTTTTTTAAATTCTAATAATTAGACTAATTAGCAAATAGAGTAAAATTTATTAACTAGTTCTCGCATTATTGTTAGCATCCCAGAAGAAGCTTCACTCAGTGTTCAGGAATACTGAAGAGGGCATCCCTAATCCATGTGCCTTTCTGGATTCTTGACATTCTTTTCCCAGGAGGATGACCCCCAAATAGAGGGTTCATGGACTTAGCAGGGTTGATGGTTAAAAGCCAGCATCCTTCTCTGTTATCTTAGAAGTGAGCATGTTATTAAGGATTTTTCAGTGGTTTTCTGAATGTCTGTGTCCTTCAAACCAAGTGCTAAGTGAAAATACATTTTCATTTTTCCAACATTTCTGAGCCATGCAATAGCTATTTAGTTTAAGAAGACTGACCTTTTCTAGGAGGTATAAAAGAAAGTATTGCCAATTCCAGGAAAATGCGTAGAAAGACTACCTCTGACCCACAACACATTTTTTACTAAAAATTCTCCTCTTTGTTTTGGGGGCCATGCATCCCAGACAACTCAAAACCTGGTTTACTTTGTGCCTGGCATCTCATTAGGCTTAGTACCTATTCCTTAAAAAAAAAACAAAAAAAACTTTCAGTGAAATAGTTGTAATGATGACATTTAAATAATTTTGACTTTCAGCTTCTAATACAGTCTAGGACTGATATGCACATGCAGTGAGATGAATTTTCATTGTAACAGATGCTTAAACATGAATGATGACCAGGTATTACCCATCTCTGCTTTCACACTCCTTTCCAAATGCAACAAAGTTACCTTCCCCTTTGAAGGCTGGAATGAAGTTTGCTTCTGATATAACTAAGTCTTCCTGGACAGGTGTGACTAGGGACAGCTCACTCCTCTGATTTCAGGTGTCTGTGGAAGTACTGGGTGGAATTGTTCCCACTGGACACTTGGAATATTAGCCATTTCTGTGACATGTGCCAAGTCTTCATGGTGCAGGAAGATGTTAGACTACATGTGTGAGGGAGAGAAGCATAGGAAAATATTAGTTAGGACATTGTGAAATATGGAGGGTAATAACAGCTGAGAAT
Source organism: Mormoops blainvillei (assembly GCA_004026545.1). Classification (NCBI taxonomy): domain Eukaryota; kingdom Metazoa; phylum Chordata; class Mammalia; order Chiroptera; family Mormoopidae; genus Mormoops; species Mormoops blainvillei. Next base: position 228,151 of record PVJD01000520.1, on the reverse strand, counting down.
TCTAGCTGTTGAATGTATAGAACATAATTGATTGTTATTGATAGAATGGTTTTCTCATTTACTTTATCATGTAAATCTATAACTATTTATTTAATTTATTGTTTGGCAATGCTTATTTTGTTAAATAAGTCTCTGTAACAGCAACTGCCCAAAAGATCATGTTTAAAGAATTTCAATTGCTAAGAAAGTTGATGATAAACATGTAATCTGTATAAAATGTTGGTGTGTCTCTCATGGGAGCCAGAGTAATATTACTGACAGCAGAGAAACCCAAAGATGCAAACCTGCTAAAGACACATCAGCATCCACTTCGAAAGAACTTACATATTTTAGGTTTTGCAGAAGATGACAAATTAACATGGTTAGCACTGAAGCATGACTGTTTGTCAAATGATTATTTTTAACATTAGTTTCATTAATTTTCTATTGCAAATATTACTATTCAAGTGAAAAATATGAAATCATACTAGTTATAAATACCTTGGCTTTATTAATTAACAGAGGCAATTTGTAAACAGGTAATGATTCCAGTTTTATGTTAGTGCTATCCGATGCTTTAAAGAGAAAGTTAAGTTACCACCAATGATGAAATTTCATTGAATTCATGGAATCAATCTAAAAATTTTGGAAATTGTTTCCAATGAAGGTAAAACATTCCACAGAAATTTGAAAGTTACAATAATTTTAGTTTATAAAATTTCAGCATTGAACAATTATAGTGGTAAAACAAATGGAAGTTTTAAAGGAGTATTGTATCATGGTAAAGCAATGTTTTTTATTAAATTATGGAACCTATGAAACAAATGTAGGCTGTTGTACACACACAATTTACAGTGGACCCAAATACTGCTCAATAATCTACCAGTAGAAAGAGAAACTATAGTTTTCAAAACTTGTAATTATGCTTAATGACTATAACTTTAGAGACAAAAATAAGCATATTATCAAATATATAGATTAGCCTGATGGTCCTCATTTCTCTGTGCAATATTCATCATTAAACATTGGTAGAAATGTTAAGCTTTTAAATAAATAGTTTAAATCAACTTAAGTATCAAGCAATCCTATAGAACTTTTTTTAGTAAACATGTCTTTTAAGCATTTTCTTATCAAAGTAAAAAAAAAAACAAAGAATCATTTTGAGTTCACAAAAAAGAATGGCATTGAAATATACCCCTGGAAAAGCAAGAGGAAATCTCAACAAATTAAATAAGAAACAACAGTTGAATAATAATTGAATTTAGAATTTTACTTTTGTTTTTTTAGAATATTTTGATATAGGGTAATATAATTGTCATGGAGTTTTATTTTTAATTACATTAATTTATATTGTATACTATGATGGCATTAATTTGAGAAAGCCTAAAATTTTACAGTCTTAATTTAGTGAAATAGTTAAAGGGATGATAGTCACCACTTATTTGTTGAATTGTGTCTTATTAAAATAAATAACAAAGAAAGGTACTGTAAACTTAAGCAAAAACATGTACTGATGAAAATATTTGAGATAAAATATTTGCACATTTTATTATAAAAAGAAAAATAGAGTTGAGACTAGATAGCCTGTACATAAAATAATTGACTGTGAAGTTAATATAGCACCTTCAATAAAAGTATTTTCTCAATTAAAGATATATGGTAGTTTTTAGAAGAGTCAATTAAAACTATCAACACTTTGGAATCAATTATCTATAAAATGCAATCTATACATGCTTATAGGTAAGTAAAAGAACAATGGCATCTTTTCATAGAAGTATTCTTCAGTACACCAATGACATGATACTGGAGACCGATATAAACAAAAATTGATGAATTTGCATGAATATGTACTAGAAATGATTATTTTGATTAGTTTTTAACTATCCAGATAATAAAAATATTATGTATTTTGCTTGTATTGTTATGTAACAAAAGAAGATATTTTGTGTTTATGTTTTTAAAGAATTTTATTCCTGAACCCACATTTTTCCATAGAAATATTTTATATCTTCCAATATAATAGATTGGTTATTTATAAATAATTACTACTAAATATGTAATTTATTATTTTTGACATACAATTTCACTCTCAAAAATACCTCAATTTTCACATTAAATTATATGGTCACTCTAACTATGGTTATAATGGAAGCACGGTCTGTGCACTCACACACATGCACATACACAGGAGCATGTGCACTCTCAGAAAATAGGATATTTTTAAAGAACCTTTAAATGATGAATATTGCACAGAGAAATGAGGACCATCAGGCTAATCTATATATTTGATAATATGCTTATTTTTGTCTCTAAAGTTATAGTCATTAAGCATAATTACAAGTTTTGAAAACTATAGTTTCTCTTTCTACTGGTAGATTATTGAGCAGTATTTGGGTCCACTGTAAATTGTGTGTGTACAACAGCCTATGTTTGCTTCATAGGTTCCATAATTTAATAAAAACATTGCTTTACCATGATACAATACTCCTTTAAAACTTCCATTTGTTTTACCACTGTAATTGTTCAATGCTGAAATTTTATAAACTAAAATTATTGTAACTTTCAAATTTCTGTGGAATGTTTTCATTTCCACATTTACTCTTATCAGATTACAATCACTTTTTACCTCATTGTCATGAAATTTAAAAATATTCATGGAGTGTTCAGGATGTCCCAGACCCTATGCAAAAGATAGGAATATGAGATAAGTCCCTTCTTATCAAATAATTTCTTGGAGAAAATTATATTCACATACTATGTAACAAATATATATCTATAACAAAGTTATCACAGTGGGTTAAGTGCTGTATAAGAAGTCTGTGCAGAGTGTTGGTATCACACAGATGATAGAATTAACTGTTCCAGGAAAATAAGGGACCAGTTGGGGAACATGTGCTAGATGAGGTGATATTTAAACTGTTCTATGCTGTTCTCAGACAAGGAACTATCATGTATAAAAGCAACTGAGTTATGCAATAACACTGTATATAATGCAAAACACTTGGCATCAGATGCGGTGGAGGGGGAGAGCAGACACTAGCATCTTGGTAGATGCTGGGGAGTAGGTTATATGGCTACTGATCAAGAGTTCTGCGTGGACAGGCAGTGCGGCCAAATACATGTGGGCAGTGATTTGTAATAAAAGCTTAAAGGATAGCTTCAGCTCTTGGTTCTTTTGCCCCTATAGCAAAAATTCCTCAGAGCCTTTGGTAGGCCTATATTCAATATTACTTGTTTTATCACAGAGTACTTTCTTTAGGGAACGTCTCATGGAACTAGATGCTGCCGAAGACTTTGTAGGGAGTCCCACTCCCAATAGAAGGGAATATTTAAAGCATTTTTGGTAAGTGAATATAATAAACATTTACATTTTAAGAAGAATCGAGTTTTAGTTGGAGGGTTGTAAAGTTTCTGGGTTTCCCCTACTAAAACTGGACACCATAACCTCAGTTAGAGTAAAGTTGCTTATGCTGGGAGAGAAACTGGGATGGAGAGAAGTCTGTTAAGAGCCTGCAAGTGAGAGATGACATGCTAAAAATAGATATTATATGGGGCTAGGTTTTTATATAGAGCTGGGCTCCAATATGAAAACACACGTTTAAACATCATTTAGGTGGAGTTGCATGTATTGCAAAATTAATACAGTAAGTCCTCACTTAACGTTGTCACTATGTTCATGGAAAATGAGACCTTAAGCAAAACAACATATGAAAACCAATTTTACCATAGATTAATTGCTATAAATGTCATCAAACTTCCAAATAAAGACCTAACACTCTTCTAATATTAAACATTGAAATCAATGAGCTATACATACATTTTAAATGATTAATAAAACAAATGAGATAATTTTCCAATTTTCTTATCTTAGTTCAGGGTCACAGATGGCTAGGCACCTCTCCCAGCAGCTCAGGATACCAGGTGTCACCCAAGCCTCCACAGGACATCCTTCCATCACAGGACACAAGTTTTTTGTTAAAGAATAAGCTCTACCACTCTGCACTTAACCCAAGTGTTATTAACAAGAACTCAGTTTGCAAATATTTTTAATCTATTTTTGAAAACTCATGTTTTGAAGACATACACAGAAGCTATAGCACTCCTGTATTAGTAAGTATAGTTTGAACTCAAATTGTTTTGGAAATTCCCTAATCTGAGATGTCCCTCAAGTGGCATTTGTTAACTTTTATAAATGCTGATCACAGATTGAACTTACTTTAGCCACTCAGTAAGGTCTTTTGTGAGCTTATTTTGCTATACCATCAATCATGATCTAATAATTGATCAGCTTTTCTGTGTTTCTCACAAAGCAGACATATCATTCAAAAAGATTTTGTAACACTCTTTTCTTGAAGTTTGGATTTACTAAGTATTTTTATGGATTCAAGAAGACAAGAAAAATGACTTGTTGGCTAATTCAGGATAGAAAGTAGCCTTTGGTAAAAGTACCAGAAGTATGAGAAATTGAAGTCGGAAGACAGCTCACTGGAACTAGCCAAGAGAACAGGGAAAAAATCAGGAATAAAGTCACTTTCCATCTGACAAAGCTGACTCAGACTACAGCTGTCTTTCTCATAAGAAATATGTTTTCTATATAGAAGAAGGGGTCAAAATTTCTCTACTGTCTAAGCAACATATTTTTATTTTTGTTTTTATACTTATTTTTAAGAACACATTTCTGGAAATGGGCAAAAGAAGATGACTTTGACTTGTAAGTAGAGGGTTATGGTGAATTTTTGCCCTTTGCTATTTTCCAAGTGGTTAAAAATTTGACAATCTAGTTGAGGGCCAGTTTTTCTCTTGCTTGGATCCAGAGACAAAAGACTAGTGCTTAATTGCATGCCATGGAATTTTGATGAAATAATTTACCATGTTGGAGCATAAACTTTGTAATCCAAAGACCTTGAGATTATTTAATTCATGGAGGGTTCAACAAGGTCTTGTCTAGTTTGCTGATTAGTAAAAAGATGTCGTCAAGGTTTCCAGGACACTGTTTGAGCTGCAAGGGTTCTTAGTTACAATGAGAATTATTAAATAATTTATTATAAATTTATTTACTATTTAAAAATTATTTTTTTTAAGAATTCTTAGAGAGGAAGGGAGGGGGAAAGAGAGGGAGAGAAAGATCAATGTGCGAGAGATACATCAACTGGTTGCCTCTCGCACGCCCTGGCCTGCAACCCAGACCTGTGCCCTGACTGGGAATCTAACCTGCAATCTTTTGGTTTGCAGGCCAGCTCTCAATCCACTAAGCCACACCAGCCAGGACTGTTATAAATTTATTTTACTAAGTTATTAAATACACTAATTAGAGAATTTATTAAACAACTGAGATCACTAAAGATTTATTATTAAATAATTATAAAAGATACTCCACCAAAGGGAAAAAACAATAGTTGTCATGAAGAAGCAAACATTGTAAACATAACAGAAAGAAATGAGAGGTAAAAGCTTAGGATCCTATACTGATTGGAAGTGTAATATGGTGAAAATCTTGGAGCCTCTGGTTACTCATTTGTAAAATGCATTCGATTTTCATCTGTTTCAGTATGTTCAGGCTGCTATAACAAAAATACTATAGACTGGGTGGTTCACAAACAACAAAAATGTCTCAAAGTCAGGGGCTGGGAAGCCAAACTTGGTATGCTGACCAATCCAGGGTCTAGTGTGAACCTGCTTGCTGGTTCATGGATGGCCACCTTCCTCCTGTGTCCTCACATATGGAAAAATGGAAATGGTTCTCTGAGGTCTCTTTTAATGGTGCTAATCTGATTCTAGGAGACTCCACCCTCAAGAGCTAAACACCCCTTAAAGCCTCCACTTCCTAAAACTATCACACTGAGGACTAGGATTTCAACATATAGATTTTGAGGGAACACTAAAGTTTAATTGCTAAAATCACCTAATTGGACTTTAGTTGAAATTAAGTGATATGTACCATCTAGAACTGATCTGTAAACTATACATGCTGATTCAATATAAGACATCATTATTATTATTAAAATTACTATCATGATTGCCCTATGTAAAATATGCTTACATCATATATTGTGACATTAAAATGATGGTATGCATTGTCTACCTTTTTATGGAATGAACAGGGTATACAAGCATGTTATATATAACAACACTTCTAAAAACAAAACAGTAAGTATGACCAAGCAATTTACATAGACAGTTTAGGGACTTGAAGGAGGAGAGTGACTTTTGCAAGTTTATTGTTGTATTATAAACTGGGAGCCCTCTTCTTAATTAGTTCACAACCCATTTTACTATATAGCCTTACCTTGTTCTTTTAATAGTTTGATTAAAAAAAAACTTAGGTTATAAGGAATAATTTGAATCCCAAGTGTGAAATATGAAGCTCCTGGATTACTATTGGGCAAAACATATTTTAAAGTAGATGAAAATAATGCACAGCTTTAAAGTAGAAAAATAAATACTTCTCAGTTCTGTGAGGATTATTTTTAAATACATTTTTAGATTTACACAAAGTTGTATCTTCAATAATATTGACAACATGTTTTCTTCTCCAAATAATGGTATTAATACATTCCAGCAACGTTCAACCAGTGTGCTGCAAGAATTTTTATAACAGTCAATACCTGACTCTTTAGTCGGAGGCACCGACCTCTTTTCCCTTAGATCATCAAATTAAAAAATGACAACAACCAACCCAACAATCACTGACCAATATGAATGAATCAAGATTATACCTATTTTTTTGGTCAGGTCAGCTAATAATAACATTTTTATTGTGCCACAGAATTTTAGTAATTAGCTTATAGGTGCCATGAGATGAAAAAAGGTGGAAAATCGCTGCTATACTCTATGATTTCTGATGAAGTGAAGTCCTTTACACTTGACCTCGCTTTCTTGTTCCATAAATCAAGGGGCTTGAAGTGAATGACTATGAAACTCTCTTCTAATTAGATCTTCAGTGACCCTATTATACATAGTTATTGAATTAACTGATTTTGGAAAACAAGAAGCAGCAGTGTTGCTCCTGCAATTTTGGGAGATGCTATCTTGGTGGTCTCAGGCTTGTGAATATGGCACCATATTTCTGATTCAGTCAGGTAACCCAGAATTTATGGGAAGAAAGGACATCCATTGAGGACCAGTGTGTTCCAGAGATCTCTGAATAATGAAACTAATTGTCATGAGAGGTTTCTATGGCCCAGACAAGTGCACTCATTATTTCATTTGATTCCCACCACAGTCTAGTGAAATCGCAATTTATCACCCCAGGTTTTTAATTGAAACAACAGTTCAAGTGATTTTTTCCAGCCTCAAAGCCAGAAAGGGGCTGAATTAGAGTTTGCACCCAAAGCACTTTGACTTACAAATCTGTGCTGTTCATCTTTGCAACTGTTTTGCTTACTTCTAGCTGTGGTTGCTATCTTAAATATACCATTTCTTACTTTCTAATATCTTAAATATGTAAGTTAACTATAGATTTAGCTAAAAACAAAACAAAATAACAACAAATTTAATAATTAATGCCTGAGTTCTATCTACTTTTTCCTTTTAACATGTCTTTACACTATTTGATCAAATTCTAACTCTATTTGGTTGATAAGGAGACTTCCCTGTTATTAATATGTTTCAGAGTACTTTATTGTTCTATTGATTACATTCTATGTCCACACCTAAAGCTGTGAACTGCTAAATCTGCAATAGTAGCCTGCAAAAGGATATGCAAGCCAAGTAGATACGCTAAAAAGTATAAAATGAATTTGAGATTTTACAGAGTATCTCCACATTTTACAGCAGAAAAAGAAATCTGGTTTCCTTATGAGGTCCTAAGAAGAGAAAAATCTGAGATAACAAAGTCAGTGAAATATTCCCTTTTTACAACTTATGTTACTGTTATTCAGACCATGTAGGAAGAGGAGCTATACTTTACATAAGTGGGAAGAGGGACTACCAAACACTGAAGTTCGGAGGACAGCAGGCAGAGAGCTAAGGGGCTTTCCACATCCTCACACATGGTATTTATTTTGATGGAGTTAGGACAGACCAGGGTTCTGGTCTTCATTCCAGCCCCAACCTGGACCAGAGAAGGGCAACATCTCTTAGGACTGGATTTATGCTATTCAATTGCAAGGGAGAATTGTGTATAATTCACAACCACTATAATACATTCGCAGTTGACATTATAACTTCAAAATGGTACAGTCAACTGACCAGCCTATTGTCTCCATTTAGATTGGTAGTTCACAGATATCATTGTGCCTGAACAAAGCCAACATGTATGGCCATAGGCATGCAGCGCTCACAATTGCATGATGAGCGTCGTCTCCATGCACTGCATGATGAGGTTTTGTGCAATTCCCACAACACAGCTGAATTCCTGCCCATTCTACCCTAAAGATTCCTTAACATAACACTATGACTTTATTGCTGCTACAGAAAATTTTGTAGAAAAATACCATTATAAAGACATTTGGGGAGGGATCAAACAAATTAGTTACGTGTATCTGTGTGTGTGTATGCTCCTGTGCTGGGTGGTGGGAAGACAGCATCACATGCAACCTGGAGTGTTGAGGCTTGAGTGGAGGAAGGAGGAAGAAGGACACCCACCCAAGAGAGGAAAGTGGGATGTGGGAGTTAAATTACTAGCAAGTCGGGATAGGAGATTGATTGTACATGGATTATATAATCCCATATGTAAATATATTAATTGTTATTGGAATCAGATTTCTACTGTTGAAGACAATATTTTAAAAATATGGAAAGAGAGATAACTAGAATAAGGCTTGTGGTTTAGTTTTGGAATTGCTGATATCAGTGTAAACTTATATTAGATTGATAGTCTTAGAGACTAAATAGCGCTCCCCGCAATTCACAGCGTTGAAGTCCTAACAGTTAGTGCCTCAAAGAGCAGATAGGGCCTTTAAAAGGTAATTAAGTTTAAAAAGGATAATGTCAGTGGGCCTTAATCCAATCTGACTGGTGTCCTTATAAAGAGGAAATTTGGACACACAAACAAAGAGGAAGTGTATGTGTGCACAGAGGAAGCACCTGCAAGCTAAGGAGAAAGGACTGGAAGTCAACCAGAGCAGCTAACACTTGATCTTGGACTTCGAACCTTCAGAACAGTGAGCAAATAAATTTATGTTTAAGCCACTGAGTCTGTGCCGTTTTGCTATGGTAGTCCTAGGAAGCTAATACAGATAGATGGATAGAAATATGGAAATAAAAATGGATATAAATGCAGGTAAAGATCAATTTAGACATAAATATAAAGTCTATACATATGTGAGTACAGATGCATACATACTGCCTGGCTCTGTCCATGAAGAGGCTTTAGGACGACTAACACCACAATACAGTGAGAAAAACTTGGTATCTAAATACCAAGTCCATGGTTATTAAATATCATTGCCCACTAGAAGGAACCAGGCTTTTTAAAGAAATGACTGATTACTGGACTGGAACAGGGAAAGTACAAGGTGTACTTGAACATTTAGTTTTCCCAAAAAGAAAGGGAGTGCTCAGAGAATGATCAGAGCATGATAAAGCAGAGCCAATTTATTGAGCCTTCTGCAGGCAACATCTAAGATTGCTATCCAGTGAATACAAATAAAAATCTTGAATCCAAACTGATATAAATTAATAAATGCACAAATTAAGTGTTGATAATGAAATCTGAATAGCCAGCATTCGTGATGGCTGTCACCATCAGACCCAATAAGTAGAGACAAGGATTGAATCTTCATGGGCACTTTATTCAGATGGCAGGTTCTCTGACAAGACGGCAGATTAAGCACTCTCAAAGACTGTCATACATTTCCTTTCACACCAGTGCTTTTGTAAGGAGGAAAAAATATAAGTAAGGTATTTGGAATTGAAAGGGGAAAAAAAAGTGTAGGTAAGGGATTTGGAATTCTGGAAAGAGCTTGGTCAGATAAAAGCTGCAGTTTGGCAGTTTCCCTAGCTTCCTTTCATCCATTGACCAGTGATTCTTTATCTGTGTCCTGTGCACTGTGTCCTGGGTGATTTTCTTTATCTGTGTCCTGGGCAGTGGGACATCTCTCCCTGGAACACAGTAACTCAGATACCAACTTGATTGCTTGCAGTTCTGGAGCACAAAGGTAGAATTTCTTGTGGTCTCCTGGAGTCAGGATGGATCATATCTTCAGTTTCTGAACCAATAGCCTTTTACAAGCCTTAGATACTAAGCTTATTAACTACTACCTAAAACTAAAATTTTCCAACTCTTGAGTTCCCCCATCATTAAGGAGTCCAACATTTTTGTGGTTTAAAAGTAGCCCCTGAAAATATTTGTTAACCAAATGGTATAAGAAGTAACTAACTTTACTATGGAAAATCTCAGCAAACATGACCATAACTATTCAAACTTAGTAATGGAATATTTACATTATTCCATTAATAATGGAATAAATCACTATGATGCAATGCCTAATAGGATGAAACAAGAAAAACATGTGACAATCTTGCCAAAAGCACAAAAACTGAATATAATCTTGAAACATTAGACAAACCCAAATGGTGGGATGTACTGTCCCATAACTGGTGGACAATTTTCCAAAGTTTCTGGGCCATGGGAGCTGAGGAAGATTGAAAATCTCCTTGTGACTGATGAGACTAACAAGGCAGAACAGTCCAATGTAATGCATGATCCTGATTTAGATTCTTTGACTATAAAGTTCATTGTTGGGACAATTGGCAAAACTTGAATGTGGTTTGATGGTTAAGTAATAGTAATATATCAATATTAATTTCCTAATTTTGATTAGGAATGATGGGACATCATGTCAACATATTTTCAAATGGCTCAAAAAGTGTTTTTTTCTGTACTTTTTTTGCTACTTTATTGCAAGTTTGGAATTATTTCAATGTGAAAATAATAATTTTAAAAAACCCAGTAACTCTGGTACAGCTCATTTAAATCTCTCTATCCATCCATCCATCTATCAATCTTTGTATCTCCCTTTTTAAAAAATTGAAATCAGAAATGTTCTTGAACTCAGGTTTATTCTTACATTGAATTTATGGGCTTATGAGGGATATAACCTGGGAGCTGAAGAACATAAAATTCAGGTCCTTCTATGTTTCAGGGACTGTGATGAGTATTTTAATCCATATTACATTATTTACATTTATAATGGCTCCAGGTGGCAAGGTTCTACATCTACATTTTAAAGACTGGGAAGATGAGGATCTGAGAGATGGGATGACTCGTTCAAAGGCTTGTTTAGCTTCTGTGTGTCAGAGCTCAGATCAGTGGCTCCGATAGCTTAGAGGCCTTACTGATAAATTATGGTGATTTCACTGAGCTTGGGGACTAAACTTTAGTCAAAGAATAAGATTCTCTGGAATCTCTTTGTTGTGCTAAAGATGTGAGAACTAGTGAAAGACCCCTGAGAAATTACCCAAAGAGAAAATAAATTTCTGTGGAAAGAAGTATAAGTTGACTGTTCAAAACAGAGTTTTTGCTTGATTTCATCAAGTTGTTTTGGGTTTTTTTTTGTTTTGTTTTTTTGTTACTATTCAAACTATTCCGAGACAATTTCCTTATTCCTAAAATGGGTACTACCACCTCGCCCATAGTTGCATGAAGTGAACTAAAGAATACATGAGATAATGAGTTAAAATTGTTTTATACCCATAAAAGTGCTATATTTACCAAGTACTTTTTTATTCAGGTATGAATTGTCTTTATAATTAGGATATAAATTAGAATAAAGGAAATAGTCTTACTTTTGAATGGCTCTGTTCATAATCTTCCAGTGTTCACTTGCTCTGACTTTTCCTCTCCCTTCACCATAAGATGGGGATGTCCTGGTGAGCTGCTAGTTTCAGGGGGAAGATGAGAGATGTACAGTGGTTTTGATTTTCTGATTTCAATTTTTTTTACCGCATCTCAGTTTGCTCATGTTTGACATCCCAGCCATTGCCATCCTAGATTAACTGTACAGAGCTGATCCCCAGGCACCTGGGTGTGCCCAGAAGCAGGTAACACCAGCTAATGTACTACCCATATGGCTGAGCTCAAGAACACTTACAGTTTAAAACCCTTAAACAACGATTTGTTTTTATTAAGGCATACCTATATAAAATGAAGTAAAAAGCAACATTGGCCTAACTTTATGATAAAACCAGATGCTTCAAAATTACTTTGATATCTACCAGTTCCATTTTGAGTATTTCCTTTAGATTCCTCTGTTTCTAGAGCAACTCAGGACTTTATTTTAAAAATAATGGGCTAAGAAATACAGCAGCAACCACTCAAGACGTGCCAATACTGAACTTCCACTTGAAATCTGTGCCATTGCACACATCTCTAGGGCTCAGAAAAAAAAAAAAAAGAACTAAACATAACCATGACCTAAAATCACACATTTAAGTGAGAGCAATTAAGTCAGGTAAGAGCTTTTCTCTGGGATTGTGAGAACTGAACTTCATTTTTTTTTGGTTAGTGGGGGTAGGAGTTCAATTTTCATTGTAAATCTTTTTTCACTGTATTTTTTATGTCTTATTTGCCTCTAATAATGTATGCACTTTAGAATTGCTTAAATTATTGTTGTAATTATAATGTGTAATAGTGTCATAAATCTCCCTTTCAAATTTTAGCAGTAATTTTGCTAAAATACTTTTTAAAAAATTTCCATGCACCTTCTATGTAGTGCTATCTTTCTAGCAGCAAAATGAATGCATTTTTTCTTGAGTATAAAATGTAACATTAACTTTTAAATTCCATTCTTCAGTAATGGATTTTGAATGACCATACTGCAAGGAGAATCAGAAATGTTGCAATCATTCTTTTGAAAGTAAAGAAATCTCGTTTTAAGATAGCAGGCGTTAAAGCTGGTATTCTGACCAAACTGTAATTCCTAACAATTGCATTCTAACTACAGAATTGCTCAAACAATTTAAACAGCACCAGATTTATTTGTTTATCAATTCCTGATTAAGAAATGTGGTGTAGGAAAATGAAAAATGTACATAATACATACCAACATTATTTTTAAATTAAATTTTGTGCATATATAGATAATTAATTTTAAGGTCTATCATAGCGTTTATTAGAGTAGGTCCTTTATTTTTAGAATATTTTATTGTTTATGTTATTACAGACGTCCCAATTTATCCCTCTTTGCTTCCCTCCACCCAGCCATTCCTCCACTTCCATAGTCAAACCCCACATCATGTCCATGGGTATGCAGATTAATTATTAAAAAGATTGAACAAGGAGTCAAAGTCCTTCTGCCTGGTTCTGTCATCAAAATGCTATGTGAATTTGTCCACGCATGCTCTATATGTATCGATATGGAAGAATGTCTAAAACATATGTTGAGTGAAAAAGATGAAAAAAAGTATAATTTATACTCTAATCATGGGCATATCATTACTCAAGTCCCTAAGTTTAGGAAGATGTGTATAGATGTGAATCTTTATAACATGAAATGTATTCACTAATGCAGCCATCCCCAACCTTTTTGGCACTGGGGACCAGCTTCATGGAAGACAATTTTTCTGTGGATGAGTGTGGGGGGTGATTCAAGCCATTACATTCAGTTTCACCTTCTGCTGTGCAACCTGGTTCTTAATGGGCCCAGACCAGTACAAGTCCATGGCCGGGAGGCTGAGGATCCCTGAACTAATGTACTAAATATTTACAAAATCAGCTACTGCTCAATCATCTATCTCTACTTAATTTTCCACTCATACATTACATATGTATCAATCATCTCTGATTTCCAAATGTTGCATCTTACAATACTATACGTATAATTGTATGGTAAATCAATCACAGAATGGAATTGCACCTCTTCCAAAATATGCAATATTTCATGGATCTTTATAGTAATATTGGGGAATTATTTAAATCACACCCAAAATTTGAGCAATCAAGAAAGAAGGAAGGAAGGAAGGAAGGAAGGAAGGAAGGAAGGAAGGAAGGAAGGAAGGAAGGAAGGAAGGGAGGGAGGGATAAATGAAGATAGGAGACAGGCAAAAAATAAAATAAAGATTAGGCAAAGCCTTTGGCATACTGAGGTACTACTGACTATTTTTGTTTCTTTATCTATATATGGGTACTTTAAGATCAGCTGAAAAGACAAATGTGATATTACATACCATGTGATCATAAAATTTGTAAAGAGAAAACACTCAGAAAATATCAGAACTCTATCTACACTTAGTCATTCATAGATTTAGCATTTGGAACAATTAAAACCTATATTAAAACCTATATTTTATAAGTGTAAAAGAAAATATGATTATTTGCATACATAGTTTCATCTTCCCAGTTTTTTTTCTCCTTAAATGAAATTTTACATCCTGCTTCAGGTGTTTGTTTGTTTTTTAAAATTTTTGATGGCCTGATATCAACTACCTTCAAATAAAGATCTTGATCTCCTGTAGAGAAATATATATATACCATATACACATATGCATGTATGTACATGTATATGTATTTTCCACATTTCCAATGGAGCGAACACACATAGTTGCTGACTTTTTCCCATTCAAGTCCAAAGTCGACCCCACTTCATCCTCAGCTTTAGCAAGGAGATGCAAATCCAGTATACTCAGGACAGATAGGTAAGGAGCCATGGTCAGGATTTCACAGGGCACTATGGATGTTTAGCTATGCTTAAGTATATATACATAGAAGCGACAGGAACCAGTGCAAAGGAAATTAATGGAGTTGCACTTTGTGTGAAAGCTTAGTGATTCAAACTCAAAGACTGAATTTTTTATTAAATGGAAAGGGCAATTGGCCTATAATAAGAACAGCATGGGACAGGGAAGAGGGTGAGAGAGTAATCTGGAACCTGGAGGAAAAAGAAATTGGCCCACTGAAGGTGTTTTCATTATTGAGGGCATTCTTGTATTAATGAGATCATACTATGTAAGATTTATAATATAGTAAAATCTAGCAAGTTTTTATTTCTGTTATGCAAACAAATAATTATATCAAATTTTGGACATCTTAACAGGCCCAAATGAAAGATTATTGAAATATTATTTTAAATTTCTAACAACACCAGAGGAACCACCCTTGACTAATGCAAACAGTATTCTGGTGCCAGAAGGCCATGAACACGTGTTATTTTATTCTAGGTTGATAAGACACAGCTGAGGTCAAAGCGCCAAAACTTCACTTTAGTATGTATTAGCCATAAAACTTGAGTAAGTCACTTAATTTCATTATCCATAAAATGGATTAATAACAGCTGTTTATATGAAGATTAAAGTGATTATATATACACATATGTATATGTGTGTGCACACATATATATATGCACACACACACACACACACACACATTGTCTGTCCAGAAGATATCCAGCCATGTAATATGACAAATAGACACATTTACTGAAAAAGATAAAGATACAAGAAACATTGTACATAAGACAATGACACCTCAGTCCTCTTCAAAATAGGCATCTTGGGACCTCACACAGTTCTCCTAGTCACCACCAGCTGCCCCATGATATTTTCCTGAATCCCATTGACGGTCTGAAATCTCTTCCCTTTCAAAGGTGATTTTAGTTTTAGGAAAAGCCAGAAGTCACAGGGTTCAAAATCTGGGCTGTGGTGGGGTTGAGTCATCTGTGTGATTTGATGTTTTGTGAAAAAACTCTGCGCAAGACATATATACGTCATATATGATGGATGAGCAGGCGCATTGTCATGATGAAGCTTCCAGTTGCCCATGGCTGTGGCCTTCTGAATCATCTGAATAGTTTCTGTGGAGGACTGTTCAAGCTTTATGCAATATTTGATGCATATTCATTGTTCTATTTGCTCAGTCATTTTTAATGAATGGCTACACAGTACACATGCTCACTCAATGGTGTCTTCCACCCCTCCTGACTAGTACAGTGAAGTTGTATTGTTCACACAGGCATGTTCCAGTCCACTCTTCTTGACTCCCAGGTTACATTGATGTCACACAAGCTGTTCTCGTTATATTAACAAGGGCTGGAATTTTTTCAGATACTTCTCATATATGATTATACATATATACATATACATATATGCGTGTGTATGTTACAGATGTAAATAATAAAGGAGGTAATATAAATATTTTAAGTATTCAAATAATGCTTTTACTATAACAAGCACTTGCAGTATTATTTTTATTAGAACCAGGGAAAAAATGAATTTAAGAATAGGCTAGCAACAAAAGATTTATTAGTGAATTATGGCATGGTTCTTTGTTTAAAATATTTTTAAGTTTTTTAAATATTTTTTAATCTTTAAATATAGTTGATGAACATTATATTAGTTTCAGAGATACAACCCCATAATTAGATATTTATATAACTTGCAAAGTGTTCACCACGATAAACCCAGTACCCACCTGATATCCTATATAGTTATTACAATTTTAATGAATATGTTCCCTATGCTGTAGTTTACATTCCCATAACTATTCTTTAACTGCTAATTTGTACTTCTAAATCCCTTAATCTCTTCACCCACCCACCCCCATTTCTCAAACTCCCTCCCGTCTGACAACCATCAGTCTATTCTCTGCATCTATGAGTCTGTTTCCATTCTGCTTGTTAATTTGTTTTGTTTTTTAGATTCCACATATAAGTGAAATCATCTGGCACTTGTCTTTATCTGTCTGACTTATTTCACTCAACACATCCTCTAGGTCCATCCATGTTGTTGCAGATGGTAAGATTTCATTCTTTTTTAGGGTTGAATCATACTCCATCATATATGAGGTCTCTCTGGAAAAAGTACAACCATTGTAAACATAATGACAATGGTCTGTGCAACATCGATATAACTATGGCTGGATACTTTGTGGACTGACCTCATATATTCACCACTCCCTCTTTATCCATTCATCTGCTTATGCACACAGGTTTCTTCCATATCTTGACTATTGTAAATAATGCTGCAATAAACAGTTGGAGGCATATATCTTTTCAATTTTGTGTTTGGGGTTTCTTCAGATAAATACCTCAACTGGAATTGCTGGATCCTGTGTGTCTTTCAATCTGAAGTGAGTCTCTTATAGACAACATATGTAAGTGTCTTATTTTGTTATCCATTCAGCCATCATATGTGCTTTGATTGGAGCATTTAATCTATTTGCATTTGAAGCAATTATTGATACATATGTATTTTTTGCCATGTATTATTTATATTATTTTTCATTATTTTTCTTCTTCTTCTTAAAGAAGACCCTTTAACATTTCTTATAATATTAGTGTGGTGGTGATGAACCCCTTTAGTTGTTTTTGTTTTGTTTTGTGTTGTTTTAATCTGGGCAGTTCTTAATCTATCCTTTCATTTTAAACAATAGCTTTGCTGGGTAGAGTAATCTTGGTTGTAGGTCCTTGCTTTTCACCACTTTGAATGCTTCATGCCAGTCCCTTCAGGCCTACAAAGTTTCTGTTGAGAAATCACCTGACAGTCTTGTAGGAGCTCCCTTGTAGGTAACTAACTACTTTTCTCATGCTGCTTTTAAGATCTTTTTCATTATCTTTTCCTTGGCATTTTAATTATGATGTATTTTTCTGTGGAACTCTTTGGGTTCATCTTGTTTGGGACTCTCTGCCTTTCCTGGACTTCTACATCTATTTCTTTCACTACACTAGGGAATTTTCCTTCATTATTTTTTAAATTGGTTTTTAACTTCTTGCTCGCTCTCCTTTTTTTTTTTTTTTTTTTTCCTGGAATCCCCATAATGAGGTTGCTTGAAGTTGTCACAGAGGCTCCTTACACTGTCCTCATGTTAAGTTCTTCTTTCTTTGTATTGTTTGGTTGGGGATTTTCTGCTTTCTCCCAAATGACTGATCTTATCCTCTGCTTCATGTACTCTACTATTGAGTCATTGTTATGTATTCTTCATTTTATTGGTGTATTCTTCATTTCTGAATGGTTTACTTTTATGTTTTCTATCTCCATTTTTATGCTTCTTATCTCTTTATTGAAATTCTAAGTTTTTCTACTCTTTAAGTTAATCGAACACTATAACCAGTGTTTTAAACTCTGCATCTAGTAGACTGTCTCCATTTGGTTTAGGTTTTTTTTTGTTTGTTTTTGTTTTTTTTTTTTTTTTTAGTTTTGTTCTGTTCTTTTATTTTGGACTTGCTTCTTTCTCTCCTAATTTTGTCTGTCTCCCTGTATTTGTTTCTCTCTATTAGATACACCTGCTATACCTCCTGGGCTTGATATAATGTCCTATGTAGTAAATATCCCGTAGGGCCCAGTGGCACAGCCTTCCTGTCAGTTGAACTGGGTACTCCAGGTATCCCCCACCGTGTCAGCTATGAGCACTGTCCTGTTGTAGTTGAGCCTTGATTGCTGTTGGAATATCAATTGGAGGGATTTACTACCAGGTCCATTGACTGTGAGGACTGGCTGAGACCACCATGTAGGATCTGCTGTGTTGGGACTGATCCCATGGAGCAGAACTCACTTCAGTGGGGCACAAGTATCAGGCAAGTCCACCTGTTTAAAGTGTCACTTGTGTAGGTAGTTGGGTGGTGCTTCAGTGTGCTCTGAAGCTGCTGACCAGGTGCCTCCTGGGAGGAGCAGACCAAGGCTCTGCTCTTCCCTGGACCATTTAGTATGAGCTACAAAATGACCTGCAGATAACTGCTACTTGTGCTGGCTTTGGAAGTACGTGGGAGAGGCCAAGCTGTGAGCCAAAGCCAGTTGCCACTATTGGCCAAAATTGGCCCACTTAGTAAGAACTATGAGGTAGGCACAGGCCAGCCAGATGCTGCTTGTTTGAGAGACTTTAAGAAGGTCAGTAGCATGAGCCAAAGCAGGAAAAAGTACTGAAAATGGCTTGGGTGGGGCAATGTCTCAGGGAATCACCAGGGTGGCATAAGCAGTGTTAGGCTGATGGAGACTCAGATATGTTTCTTGCTGGCCAACTCTGTGGGAAGAGGGTTCAGTAAAGGTACAATGACCTCTGCCAGTACATGTGTCTGGGTTTCTCCCTCCAGCTCTAGTCCTGGTGTCAAAAAATTCAGTTCCTTCCCTTATGCAACTGATGCTTTTCAAGCTACTGCCCCAGCACTGGAGCTCAGAGCAAGTGAGTCCAAGTAAGTCTGTGCATGGAACCTTTAAGAGGAATACCTGAGACCCCAGAAGCCCTCTATCTCACTCAGCCATAATTTTTGCTATTTTTCACAACCAGAAGTTATGTGGATTTTTCTTCCTGGCACTGAAACCCTGAGCTCAGGGGCCTGGTATGGGGCTGGGAACCCTCACTCCTCAGGGGGGACCTCCACAGCCAAGATATTTTTTCCCAATTTTTAACCAACATTTGTGGGTGTGGGTCCAGCCTGTTCCTTGTATCCATCCCTCCTATCCATCTTGATATGGTTTCTTCTTTATATCTTTACTTATAGAACTTTCATTCAGCTACATTTCAGGTGGTTCTCAATGGCCATTCTTTAATTTCAGTGTAATTTTGATGTGGTTAGCTGAGGTTCCAAGTACTGATTTTACCTACATCACTGTCTTGACCAGTAGCCCAACAGTGTGGTTCTTAAGCTACTTTAAACCCTTCTTGTTCATGCTTCCAAAGTTGAAGTTAGAGCTGGTTTTGATGGGCAATTGGTGATATACTGAACACTTTCAAGTGTCCCCGAGTTCACATAGGTGGTGAGAAATACTGAGAGTGGGGAGCCAGTTAGAAATGTGAGTCTTGTACAGGACACACAGGCAGATTGATTTGCAAAAGAGAAAGTTTTTTTATTTAATTCCCTTTGCACCTGTTCCTCCTCCTGGGCTTATGTTATATTAAATTCTAAAATAGCTATTATCCCCATTTGTTATAAAATGATGCAGAATAAATGAGCATATCCCTAGAGAAATTACACAAATGCATTCCTTAATTCTGCAAAATTATTCAGAGTCCAGAAGGGGATTCCACATGCTCCCCTACTTTCTCATCAATGTTAGACAATTCATTTTTTGGCTCGAGTACATCTATGACATCAAAGGAGTTAGGAATAATCAGCCGGGAGATGTGCCTGGGTGAGACTAATGAGAAAACTTGGCATTTTCCAATGCGGTGAATTTCTCAGTTTTCATGGGAAGGGCCAATAAGACTCAGCAGTTTCTACCACTTTTATTTTTTTTCTGGATAGTTCAGTGAGCAATGTTCTGAGAGAATCGTCTAGAAGAGACAGAGGCACGGGAAGGAAGTAAATGTGGAACAGACAAGAGAAGATGGGAATTTTGTTCCTGGAAGCTCCAAAATATTATTTTGCTCAACTAAAGAAATTTCCTAAGAGACAAGCCAGAATGCAAATAATTTATGCCAGAATCCTCTAGTGGACTATGAGTTGCCTTAGGGATTAGATCATGCCTAATTTAATTTATTATATAGGCATTTTGCATAGTGCTTGGCACATAGAAAACTCTAAAAATGTTATTTTTTTCTTTTTTGAAGGCTAGAAAAGTATGAAAGAGTAAAATAACTTTATTAAAAAATTAACATATTTTTAAATTTTCCTGTATAATTTAACCCATTGTCCACCTCTGGTACATACTAATTTCCAAAATGCTCCAGCCTGCCAATGAAAAATCACATGAAGCCAGAGCAGGCCTCAGAATATTAGTAGTCTGAATAGCCCTTGCCAAAGAGCTTAGGAATGTCAAGTTTTGTGCTACATCTACCCAACCCCTTGACACCAGTGACTGAAATTCATCTCTTCTTTGGTATTTCCATTTCCTCATTAGGTCTGCTTCTTTCCTTTGTATCCAGGGGCATTGAAAAGGAAACCAGAAAAGAACAAAAAAGAATGGAATGAATATAGGTTATAAGGTAGTGTGTGCCAGGTGATAAATCCCAGCTCCATGTGCCTCTCTAACTTATTTCTGTTACTCCAATTTTCATTTGTGTTTTAGGTCCTCATTCATAACGGCATTTACTTTGTTGAGTTGTCATGTAAATTAACTGGAATGCAAATGTAATAAATCTGGAATTATGCCAGACCCAAAGTTGGAAGCATAAGTTAGGGTTGTTAGGCCCACATAATGCCTGTGGAAATACCACCTACATTATCTAGAAATTGGACACACATATCTTGAGAATCTCAACAGGACTAACATCCCAGGATTCTAACATTCTGTTTCAAAAAATCTTGGACCTAACTACAGTCACTCTAGTCATATGCTGCAGAAATACAAAGGAAGTGTATTTCCATACCAGGGGCTAATTAGCATGAGACGCTTTGTTTCAATCCAATGTGGGATATACCTAAAAATAAATAAACTCTTGTATTTTGAAACCTTCTTTTTGTTGCTATGAAAACCTCAAAGATTATTATCTTTAAAAATTAATTAAATATCCCAAGTTATAATTTCTACCTTAGATAACACAAAGTAGAATATAACATTACATATTGCTTAAATTACAATTTGTTCTGCTCACTAGCAATGGCACCCATGAGATTAAAATATTGTATTTGCAGATGTAGTTGGTATATAGTGATAAATGTAGTTGCATTGCAATTTTTGCTAAAGAAAGACATAATGTTTAAAATGCCATTGTATGTAATGGGAACAAAATCTTTAGAAATAAATCTGCTTTCTCAAGTACTATTTTAACATTTGTTACACACATTCTGTATTTTTAAAAAATTCTGACATTTCATGGATAAGAAGTATAATGCAAACTCTTTCTCTAATTCTTGGTTAGAGGAAAAGAAAAAAGCCTTTCATATCTCTAGGAAACAACTCTGTGGGAGTATGAAGTGATATTAAGGTACCCTACTGGTAAAATAAACTTTTGGGGGAGAATATTTCTTTTTGTGATTTTTCATGAGTTAGTTATACATTGGATTAGGTGATAATGTTAAAGGTACTAAGGTTTTTGCTTTTGTTTTCTTTAAAAATGTTGTACTTTATTTTTAAAAAGTACAGATAAAGAAAGCTACCCAAAACAAATTTGTAGGCTTTGTAACTGAAAATGCAGGTCCTGCTGCCTGCTGCAAGGAAAGCCAAACTCACGAGACAGGTGTTAGTGCCAAAGGAAGGAGGTTAATTCAGAGGCCATGACCCGGGAGAATGTTGGACTCCTGTCTCAAAGACCATCTTCCCTTCCTGCTGAAGACTGTGATTCTTATAGGGATAGGGAAGGGAAGCCTTTATTCCTAGCCAATCATCTTGCTAGCTTTTGACATGTTGGGGCCCTGTTCATTAATCTTTCTACCTTTGGGCAAGTTCAGTGTAAGAGCCTCCCCCAGCACCATCGTGGCCAATGTGGGAGACTTCCCAGTGCTCCCTGACTGCCTATGGTTTCAGGGTAGGTGGGGAGACATGGGGCCTGCAGAACCTGCAGTCAGGAAACCTGCAGACGCCTCAGCACTCAGGCCTCTTCCCAAAGCTGGACATAGCACTCACACATCTCGGGGAACTGGCTAGAATCTGCAGAGCACCCCTGGATCCTGATACTTGCACAGCCTGCCCTTCCAAAGTGGCCAGCCAGGCCACACTCTGACTGACTGTATATGGTAACAGCTTAATGAATTGTTTCAAGGAAAATACCCTTATACAAAATAACTTTGCCTGCCACCCCAGAAGCACTGTCCCCTTTGCCTCATTTCAAGCATACTCATCCCTCCCACAACAAACCGCTGATTTTTTAATGGTTGCTTTCTGGATACTCTTGTATGTACTTTTATTCACGTATACATCCCTAAATATTTTTTTTTCTAAATGGTTATATCTATTAAATCATTTTCAAATCCAGGTTTCTTCACCTACCTTATTTATTTATTTATTTATTTATTTAATAAAATATACTCATCCAGTGACCAGGCCTATTTGAATTGTATAATATCTCACAGTTTGGAATTTGGGATTATTGCTTCTGAATTATGCTCGGCTTCTATCACTTTAGTGAGGCTGTGGTTGGATATATGTTTCTTCAAGGGGCACATAGAGACTTGGTTTCGTTCTGTGATATCAGCAGCTATTTATGCTTAATGCCTAGGCTCATTGAGTTGTTGAAGTTTGAAAATGTTAACATTCAAATTCTGTATTTCTCTAAATACGAATTAAGTAATTCTATAAAGGATTACTTGTCCTAATCTACTATATGCTTACCCAGTGGCATGAACTATATAGGAAAGGCAGGATGGGATCTTAATAATTTCTCTTTATTTACTAGTTCTGAAGATAACAAATTTTTTCTGTCATCTTCCAAATATGACCATTAAAAAAATTTTACTGTGAACTCAAGGACTGAAACTTATTGATAGGCTTTAATCCATTACCATATTAACTCTGTAGAAGATAAACTTGCCCCATCTCTGAGACTGACATTTTGATTGAAAAAAAAAATATTGACTAGTGTTAATAAACATTAGTCAATAACTAATGGCGGTTTTGAGTACTTCAGATACATAACACAATGCTCCCAAAAGTCCTGAAAAGCGTCTTTTCATACATGAGGAAGTTGAGGATTGAAACATTTATATAATTAGCCCAAGTTCCCTCTGTTGATAACAAGAAAACTGCAATAGAAATCCAGGCCTGTTTTACTGTTTTTCAGACCTGTCTCATATAGCAAAACATTAGGGGAGTTAGCAAACCTAACTCTATCCCCATTTCATTTTACCAAAGAAACAGAGACTCCCAGAAGTGAAGTGATTAGTTCAAAATTGTCTGTGTGCATCATAAGGGACAAAGCCCATCTCTAACCTTTGGCCTGGTGCCTTTCGAGGTAATGTTGTCCCTTCCAAGGTGCGATCACTACAGTGAAAGGGAAACTGTGTACCACCATGTGCCTGAATGCCATAGTTCCTCCCTGGTGTTCCAGGTGGTGAATCTGTTTTATATAAACCTTTTAGGAAAAAGAAGAGAGTTTGCTTTGCAACAAGCAACAGTACTTCACAAATGTTGCAAATCTAAAGACCAAGTCAGGAATCTTTCTCAAATAGGACAAAGTTTGCTGTGCACAGGTTAAGTGTCCACCTACGGTTGTAGTATCTCAATGCCTCATTTTTCCCTTCAGGATAATACATTTCGTTATTTACTTGCTATCAAAAAATATATATATATATATTTCACAAAAGTTTCGTTATTTTCTACCTTTTTCTAAAGAAAAAAATAGCGAAGCGGCTTACTAGTAAGATCCCCTACAACCACTCCCACTGTTTTTCACTAAGACCAGTCTATGAGGTCTGTCCAGTCATGTAATATGACAAATAGAGAAATTATTGAAGAAAATGGAGATACAAGACACATTGTACAGAGGACAACGATGCCTCAACCCCTTTCAAAATAGGCACCTTGAGACCTTACACAGTTCTCCCAATCACCATCAGCTGCCCTGTCATATTTTCCTGAATCTCATCTATGGTCTGAAATTTCTTCCCTTTCAAAGGTAATTTTAGTTTTGGAAAAAGCCAGAAGTCACAGGGTACCAAATCAGAGTAATAGTGGGGCTGAGTCACCTAAGTGATTTGATGTTTCACTGAAAACCTCTGCAGGAGATGTGATACATGAGCAGGCATGTTGTCATGATGAAGTTGCCAATCACCAGTTGCCCATAGCCGTGGTCTTCTGAATCATCCGAATAGTTTCCATGGAGGAATGTTCAAGCTTAATGCAAAATTTGGTGCAGATTTATTGCTCTACTTGCTCAGTCTTTTTGAATGTGACAGTCACACAGTACACATGCTCACTCAATGGCATCGTCGGTCCCCACTGATTAGTACAGTGAAGTCGTCATTGTTCACACATGCGTATTCCAGCCCACTGTCCTTGGCTGCCAGGTCATGTTGATGTGCAAACCATTCTTGTTATATTAATAATGGCTGGACTTTTCCCGGACAGAACTCATATGTTGCAAAATCACACATATATCTACTTTTCTCTCTTTTCTCATAGTATAGAAACTTCTCCATCTCCACCTTATTCAGTACATCTGTACTCATTGTGCACCTCTGAGTCACAACCTTCTTTTATAAACAGAGGTGTTTGCTGAAGAAAATTTGTAAATACTAAAATCTGCAGTTACCTGTTATTTAAATTGGAAATGGTAGCAGCATTCTCAAAAGTTTTTTGTTGAGATCAGAAGCAAAAACATATAGCCTTTAATGTACTGATAGAACTGCCTAGATTGCTGAATGTGTATGTCCTGGAGTGGAAACTGGAGCTAGAAATACCTCAGAGAATGACTCATGGAAGTCGGGGTGGGGGGAGTTACTTAAAATAAAGTTTCTTGTTACTTACTTGAAATAATAAAAGTTTCACAATCACCCAGCTCTAATATTAAGATAAGGCACATTTCTATCTCCCCCATTTCATATTTAAGTATGTTTACACCTGCCTAAATATTTTCTGTTTGTTAATCTACAAGGTTTAATTAGGCCTCTAAAAAAAGCAATGGCTCATAAGACAGTTAGGATATTTTAATTTAATGCAATTCTACAGACTTAATTGCCTCCGAAAGCAACCTAGGCTGCATTTCAAATCCTCAGGATATGAGATCATCTGTTAATTCTTAATTCGTTTCTATACAGGGCATCAGAAAAGTAGGTTTATACCAAACAAATGCATCAACATGCTACACTGCTTAAAGTGTGGAATTAAGTTTTCAAATGAAGGTGATTTAAAATTAAGAAGTAGATGAACTTCTTGATTCCACCGTATGTTTTAAGTGCAATTGTCTTGGGAATGAAAATCAGTCTCTAAAAAATCGAATTAGCTACTCTGAAGTATTTGTTTTGACCTCATATCATGTAATTGGAATAGTATCTCAAACTACAAAAATGCAAGGTATCTGTGCTATTATTCTCAGAACAGATGGCCACTCCTGAAAATTGTGACATTTTGTGCACATTCCCTTATTTCTAAGGCTCTTCTGGTCCTACAAAGGAATAATCTGAGGACCCCTGAGGGAACTCAGATACACCCAGAATTACCAGATGAGATTATCTTCCAATATAAATGTACAATGAAGCCTCTCAAAATTCTAGGCATAATTTACAGCATGGAATCAAACTAAATATTCAACAATTGAAGAGTAACTTAATACATATAATTGGATATTATGCAGCCATTAAAAAGTAATACCAGAAATCTGTATTTATTGTCAGGTTGAGACATGAGAATTAAATATATATATATATATATATATATATATATATATATATATATATTTCTCAACTCAGGGACATGTTCATTGATTTTCAGAGAGAGGAGAGAGAGAGAGAGAGATAGCAAGAAACATCAGTTAGTTGCCTCCCATTCTTGCCCAGACCCAGAGATCAAACCCACAACCAAGGCATATGCCCTAACCAGAAATCGAATCAAATCAGCGAACTATTAGTGTACAGGATGATGCTTCAGCCAACTGAGCCACTCCTGCCAAGGCAAATGATATGTATATTTTTAAAGTGAAAGGGGCACTCAAAGAATTATATTATAATAGTTCAATTCTTTTCTTATGCAGGCTGTCCCTATGCTGCATGCTGTTGCACTTAACATTTGCCTCCCAGCAATGATCTGCCCCAACAAAGTGTTCTTTTTTCTACTTCCTCACTATGTTTCTTTCCCCCCTAAAACCTCAAATGTCTTAACTTCAAATATTTGGAATATGACAAACTTATTGAGATATGACCATTCCACCTTTAGAGAAGATATGATGAGCTATCCAATCTGTTGTTATTACTATTTCTCCATCATGAAATATAATTATATCTTTTCAATAAAATTGCTTATACCTTTTTAGTTCTGAGATTGTATTATCTCCATCCTAGTTAAGTCCAACTGTCCTGTTTCTCTATGCCCATATAGCAGTGACAGAACACTGCAGGAAAAAATCTCTTAACCAGATAGAATCAACCCTATCTTACAGCCTTACTAAAATGATCTAATAAGCTTATTTTTACACTCCCAGAAACAGCTAATTCATACATTTCCTTCTCCCTAAAACTCACTTACAATCAATTCTAGGCTGTCCCACCTGGTTGCTGAGCTTGCTTTATATTTCATTGAGAAAATATAAGACTTTGAATAGAACCTCCCTTATCTTCTCCATAACAAACCTAAAAATCCACCTTCTCAACACCTCTATTCTCTTTTTGCCCTTTTGTTAAAATCAATTCATTGTCCTGCTTCTTATAAATTCCAACCCTTTCATAGTCTAGACTTCTTTTCTGGATACTTTCTGAAGGATTCAGCAATTTTGATTACACCCTCTTTTGTTGAAATTTAAATATGACTTTCCTAATTAGTCATTTTTAATATATTTATTGATTATGTTATTACCATTGCCCTGATTTTTCTCCCTTTGCTCCCTTCCACTGGTACTGCCCATTCCCTCCAGCAATACTACCCCCCTCCTTAGCTCATGTCCATGGGTCATATATATAAGTTCTTTGGCTACTCCATTTCCTGTATTGTTCTTAACATTCCTGTCTATTTTGGACCTACCAACTTGTATTTCCTAATCCCTCCACCTTTTCCCCCACTCTCCTCCTTCCCCCTCCAACTGACACCCCTCTAAATGATCACCATATTTATGATTCTGCTTCTGTTCTGCTTGTTTATTTAGTTTGTTTTTTTTAGATTCATTGTTGGTAATTGTTAATTTATTGCCATTTTAATGTTCATAGTTTTGATTTTCTTATTTTTTTTAAATAAGTCCCTATAACACTTCATATAATAATAGCTTGGTGATAATGAACTTCTGGAGCTTTACCTTGACTAGGAAGCATTTTATCTGTCCTTCAATTCTAAATGATAGCTTTGCTGGATATCCAAAGAGGACCACACCAAGATTCATAATTAAAATTCCAGAGGTTAAAGATAAAGAGAGAATCTTAAAAGCAACGAGAAAAAACCAGTTACCTACAAAGGAGTTCCCATAAGACTGTTAATTGATCTCAAGAGAAACTTTGCAGGCTAGAAGGGACTGGCAGCAAGTATTCAAAGTGATGAAAAGTAAGTACCTACAACCTAGATTACTCTATCTGGCTTTCCCAGTTTGTCATTAGTGACGTTTTTAAGTACGGTCTAGAAGTTCTTATTCTTAAGAAAGAAAAAGGAAAAAAAAAACTAATTTGTTTTCATATATCTCCCTCTACCACCCCATTTTTTTTCTTCCTGTTGTTTTCCTACACCAATATTTCAACAATATCGGGAAAGAAGGGGAAAGGTTAAGTCAAGGAACATGTGTAAAGGACCCATGGACAAAGACAACAGGGGAAAGGGGGAGGATTGAATGTGGGAGGTGGGTAGGGCAGGGGAGAGTAATGGGGGAAAAATTGGACAACTGTAATTGAACAACAACAGAAAATACAATAATTAATTAACAAAAAAACAAAAATAAAAACTAAAATTGTTTTAAATGTGGAAATGAATACTTTACTTCATATCACAGTAGAAAGCTTTAAGAGCAATACAGAGTTTTAGAACTGAGTATCAAAGACATTAGCATAGATCAATTACTGCTTTCAGGCTTTCCTTTAGAGTCAGTAGTGATGGCTACAATGTGGACACATGAAATATAAAAGTGGAATCCAGAATGTGTAAACATACTAGAGAATTTCACTGTACATTCTCCATGCTCATTTACCTTGGCAAAATTGCTCACTCAATTGGATGTTTTCATAAAAACTAAATATGAAAGTATTAAAAATATGTCTATTTTTAGGAAAAAATAAAATAAAAATTCATTTATATATTCTGCCATTAACCTTCTCTCTGTGTTCTTTAACCATTGTTGTCAGGATTTCATCTAAACCACTGAATGAAACTGCTCTTGTCAAGGTCACTAAATTCAATTGCCCTGAATTTGTCTTCATTTTCTAACCTCTCAGCTTCAATTGACACATTTAATGATTTTCTCCTATTTATAACATTCTCTGGCTTTAACTTCAGCTACAATTCACTTTTCTAGATGTTCCTTATCCCTCAGGCTATTACTTCATATTTTGAAGGATACTTTTCCTTTCCCAACTCTTAAAATTTTTAGTTCTGCAGGCTCCCCTGCTTCCTTGTACATTACTTTTTTCTATGATATCTCATTACATCACAGGTCTTTAAAATATGTTAGCATTTTAGACACAGTAAAGATACTTTTGGCCATGTGTTCTACTGGTACCCAGATCATTCTGGTATACCTGTTACTTTCAACAATAAAATGATGTAGTAAACTAATAGCCTGAGAGATAGGAAGAATCTAGAAAAGTGAGTTGTAACTTAAGACCAGAGAATGTTCTAAATAGGAAAAAGTCATCAAATGCTGAAATTGAAGTTGAGAGATTAGAAGATGAAGACAAGTACAGGGCAATTGAATTTAGTGACCTTGACAAGAGCAGTTCCTTGCAGTGGGTGAGATGAAATCCCAACTGCAGTGGTTGAAGAATGCAGGAATCAAATTTCCATAGTGCTGACTGGAAATTAGGGCAACTTCATCTCTCACAGATGCCACTGTAACACATGAAGATAATAGTAGATAATAGTAAGAGGGGGGGCACACGAACTGCATAGTGCCAGCCCCAGTGGGATATACTTGACCAGTGACTTCAGCTGTGTGTGATCTGGCTTTGCCCTTTCTCTTTTCCAGGTGAAAATATGCCTTTGCTATTGTGATTTTTATTCAGCCAGTCTTTATTGATCATAAACATGGCACTGAGATGGATGTTGAGGACAGAGATAGTAATAACAGCAATTCTGATATGGAATTTACCCAGTGCCAAACATGTTCCTGAGTCCTATAATATATGAATTAATTTAATCCTGCACTACCACATTTTACAATGAGGAACTAAGATTTAGTAAGATTCAATTAATTTCTGAAGGTCAAAGGGCTGATAAGCGGAAGAGCTGGCTTTGAACCAAAGAGATCTGGCTCCAAAGTCCTTGAAGTCACCAGCTGGTGGGGAGAAACAAAACAACTGCCACACTGCAATGTGCTAAGAATTGAAAGAGAGATTTGGAACATGTAGTAGCCCAAAGGAGAGAGATCTCTCCTCTATCTAGGAAGGGTTCCCAGAAATCATATCATTTGAACAAGACCTTAAAAAAGGATAAGACATTTCTGTCACAGTAGGAAAAATCTGTCAGAGGAAAGAGGATATGCAGTTGGAGAAGAAGGGAAGGGTGTGGCAATCTTGGAGTACTTGGAGAAGTTCAGGGTGACTGGATCATAGACTTGTGTTCATGTGGTTGCGAGGAAATGGTTCAGTGTGATGCAGATGCTGGCATGAAGATCAGCAGGTTGGCCTGGAGTGCAGACTTTGTCTGACTCAACATCCTTCCTAATCTCTGTTATAAGGCAATTGGACAAGAAAAAAATTTCTCAGGTGCCTCTCAGCTTAGGTTATCTGTAATTCTAGAAAACCTCAAATAAATCAAAAGTATCTTATCTTGATATTCCAAAACAAGACTCATAAACTCCAGCAAGTGAATCCAGGTGGCCTTAAATAGTTCTGTGACCCATTTCTCAGGCCTCGCCGCCTATTGAATATCATTGAAAGGTAGGGGAAGCAGAGGTCAGAGTTGTTGGGGACTGTACAGGTTCCTGGGTTGTGTTATTTTCAGGGCTTTAAACAAAAAGGAAAGAAAGAAAGTCTCTACAAACCAAGATGAGCTGGTTACCCTATTCGAAGGTTAGTTAATGTGCCATGATCTTATATAGCAAAGACGCATATGCCTGGGTCACGGGCCAGGTCCCTGGTTGGGGGCATGCAAGAGACAACCACACATTGATGTTTCTCTCCCTCTCTTTCTCCCTCCCTTCTCCTCTGTCTAAAAATAAGTAAATAAACAAACAAATAAACAAACAAACTCTTTTTAAAAAAAGGAAAATTTAATTTTACCAGCACTATTTCACTTACTTTATCGGTTTGTGTCATCTAAGAGGCCTGTTTCTGAACCTAGAAACATATGTTTGGACCTTTGTTTTTCACTCCCAGTTGGATATATATATTTTTTTGATTTCTACAAAGGAAAAACTCTATTATTTCTGATTATTTAAATATTACATGTCCCCTTTAAAAATAATGAATAATACATAAAAATTAAAAGTCACTGGAAATCATACCACTCAGATTATTACCATCAATATTTTGTTGAACATACTTGCCAGCATTTTTGCACATATACATAATGTTTTTGTGTATATGTACAATTTAATATATTTGGGATCATATAATCAATAGTTGTTTTTATTATAGACATCTTCGTTCTGATTTTTTCCCCTTATCTACATTTTTTTATTGCTTTCCCTACTTAATCTCAGTTAAATATGGTAACTACCATTAATTTATTGGGTCATATCCTTTCATTTAGTTCAGGTCCTCAAGGTGTGAATGCCAAGATAGGATTACATGTCAACAAGATACATTAAGGGAAACACCAGTGAAAGAGAAAGAGAACACAGCAGAAGTTGACAAGAAGCTTTAGACAGCTCTAACCACTAAAGAGAAGAGAAAGGTAGAAAGAGTCTGAAGATGCAGTGTAGTTCTAAGAAAGTTTGGTTAAGCCAACAGGGACTCACATGAGCCGAAGTCACTCAGTTGACAACCTGCATGAATGGGCCTACATTATTAACCATGTTGTGCCCAGTCATTGGCTGACTACAGCCTGCAGAAGGTGTGGCCTCAGCACCAACAAGGGTTGGACCCAAAAGGATTAGAGCTGGTGTACTTCTAGCAACAGAAGATCTGAGAAGTGCATAGCTTTCTCCATGTTTATATAACAGTATCTAAATCCATAAGCATACATATTAGGAATTAGGAATTATTTTTACAAATATAAGGTCATTTTATATATACTGCCCTGAATCTTACCTTTGTCACTTAACACTACCATGAACTCCACCCAAGTAAAGCAATAAACGTGTATAACTCATTGCTTCCAAGGGATATCATACTTTATATTATTTCCAAATCAAAAATTACTCAAGCTATTTTATATTAATGGGAATTCTCTTAAAAATCTTAATGTAAAATAATATAATACATTTGTAAAGAAGAAACATCCCTGCACATATGTGTGTGTGTGTGTGTGTGTGTGTGTGTGTGTATGTGTGTGTTATCTGAGAGAGGGAAATAGTTGCCTTTAGTTTAATTTAAATACTTAATTTATAATATATATCAATGTGTATTGGTGTGTGGCATGAGATTGCACTGAAAGTTAGTGGTTATTTACTCCTCAATTGTGGGGGGTTTCCAAAATTTTGTTGACATCATTTGTCCATTACCATCATCCTTCTTATCTTTATCTTCATGTATTCATGTTTTAAAGCATATCTTTAATATTTTTTCTCATTTTTGTTTTGAGCAATAAGTATGAATAAAAAAGTGGTAATATATTTTACAGTTTATACTTACATATGAACTATTAGCTCATTTACCCACCTCAAAAAATTAATATTCTATTTGTAGTTATATATTAAAAAAGGAATTAATTTTTAGGTAGTTTATATTTTTTAAAGTTTTGTCTTTGCATTTAAGAAGATATGCCATTGTATAAACCTTGTTTTTTGCCTTTTAACAATTTCAATTTCCTTCTTATATGTGCTGTTTTATTGTTAAATTAATTTCTATGTAAGTTATAATTTTGTCACTTTAGAAAACAAAACATTTCATATTTTTACTTATATCTGGTTATTGCTTGTGTGGACAAAAGCCATATTTTTTGGAAATGTATCATATTCAACTAACTTAACTAGTCCATCTCAGTGTTGTTGTTATTTTTTTTTTTAATTTGCCATCTTGTTTTACCTAGATTTGTTATCATATAATGCTTTATTTTTCTTCTGGCCTTTATCTGAATTTTAAAAAATATCTTAATTTAAATAAAAGGAATACTGGGGCATCTCCTTATCCAGGTTTTAATGAAAATGACTTTAGTGTTTTGCAAGTTATATTTTTATGTGTATGAGATAGTTCTCATTCCTTTATTACTATTTTAATTTAATTTTAAAATAAAAATGAATACTTAATTATAGTAAATAATAGCGTATTTAAATATTTATATGACTTTTCTCCTTTAATATTTTAATGAAATATGAGTCCTATAATGTCTCTAATATATTTATTTACTAAATCACTATTGAATTATCTGTGGTAGAATTTTATTGAAGGTTAATGCATCTATGCAGGCATCTATCTATTTCTAATTATATAAATATGTTCATTCTATAATTTTCTCTCTTTGTATTATCTTTATTTGTATTGGTTTTTAATTTTATTCCTGCTTTATAAAATGAATAGATGAGGTATCCATCTATTCCTGGAGTCTGTAAAATTTTAATTAACTTTGTAATTGTTAGTTATTTAAAAGAAGCCTAGACCTAGTGTGGGGGAAATAAAAAAAGAACTGTCTTACTCCTGTGCCTTTTGGGGAGGGAAGAGTAAAATCTTTCATTACTTTGCCAACATCTTTTATAATAACTGGCCAATTCAAATTTCCTGTTTTTTCTTTGGTAATTTTCATACTTTTAAATTTTCTAGTATATCATCTTTCTTCTGCACTTTCAAATTTATTGCTATTTAAAAATTATAATTTAAACCTTTAATCCCATCCTTTATCAAGAGACTGAATTAAAGGACAACTATAACCTGGAAACTATGGATGGCCATGATCTGATATGTGATTAAGGATTATACAAAGTCAGGCTAAGAAAGGAACAAACAGAATGGAAAAACTCAGAGGAAAATAATAGAACAATTATACTTTATTCTCTCACATTACCGTTGTTATTTCTCAGAAGGCCATTGTTAATATGTATACCAGTACTTGAATTTCAAGTATCATACTAAGTTCCAACCGAATTTCTCAGTTTCACCAGAGGTGGCAATCTCATACCCTGTCATACTCTCTGTCTCTCACATACTCACACCTATAAAATAACCTCAACTGTTACATTTAGAGAAACTGAAAGGAGAGGTGCAGAAGGGTCAGCTCATGAAAGGTCTTTAAGCTGTGATATGCCTTTTGGACATTAATATGAGGATAATGGATGTAGAATACAGAATGTAATTATTAAGTACAATTCACTTGGTGAAACTGGTTTATTTAAATTCTCTAGTTATTTTCTCTCAAAGTGGTGGCTAAGAGCTCAAGTCTTGGAATTAAATCAACCTTCCTACATTTATTAGCTTTATGACTTTAAGCCTCAGTTTCCAAGTCTTAAAACAAGGATACCAATTTGTTTTCACATGGGACATCTAAAATAATAAAATGGTAAAGTATGTATAAAGTGCTTATTATATAGTAAGTTAATACTCAGTAAGTGGTTGGTATAGTCAGCCATCATCATGATCATTATCTTCACCCTCATCATTTTGATCATCCTAATGTTAGAGATATATATGGACATTCTCTTTTTAATGAGGTATATAGATTTCCCATACACTCAATAGCAGAGAGAAAAGAGCATAGCTGGATGGCAGGCCTAAGGTCTATTCTGCTACCAACTGACATGGACAGTTAAGTTTTTATTTCTGTTTTAATTTTCTTTCAAGCATATATGTGAAAAGGCCTCTGTCCTGGTTTCATAGCTTGCTATAAATACTGCATTCTAATTGCTATAATTCCAGAGTTTCTGATAAAAAAGATTAATGTAATAGTAATTATAGTGATAAAGAAACAAAGAATTGACATTACTTTTCTGAAACCAAAGGATCCTTCTGTAACTTACAGTTAGTATGTCCTAAAATATGGTAGTTCTATTGGTCAGGGCAACTCTGTAGCAGCTATAACAAATGACCAACAATTCCATGGCTTAACAAAATAAGAGTTTCTCTCTGTCTCACATCAAAGTCTCTTGGTGTGATTTGGGGATCTATTCCTTCCTTCATGTGGCTCTGTTGTTTTATGGCCTTCATTTCCAGCTCCAAAGATGATGGACAGAGTGTGCAGGGAGGGTGCGCTGACTCTTCACTCACTCAGTTTCAAAATAATACACTTTAACTACAGTAAGATTTTAGTGGTCAGATTTTAGTAACATGGACACCTATAATTGCACATTTCAGCCTCAGATTAACTCCACTCAGGCTTCTGTTGTGTTCAGGAAAAGGAAAAGAGTTTAGATGCAGAGATACAGACAGGCAAGTATATACAAATTTATATTAAAAGCCAGCAACAACTCAGTAAAGATTTGGCATCACATCCAAATCCATAAATAACCTCTTTTTAAAAATCTTTGATGATATGAATAGAAAGAAACTCTACTCCACTGAAGCTTACCATGGTAAAAGCTGTGATATTTCCCAGTCATTTATATTTTTTTCCACATATGTAAGAGAGGAAAAAAATTGGATAAATATATGTGTGCATAATAATGGAATACTGTGTCCTGTTTCCTCTCAGGATTTGACTGAGAATTCTTAGTTAAGAGGAAATATATTCTCACAAATTAAAATAAAATATGGCTGAATTAGTTAATGTAATTTTTCACATCAATAATCATTATCTAGGTAATTCTTTCCTTCCTTCCTTCCTTCCTTCCTTCCCTCCTTCCTTCCTTCCTTCTTTCTTTCTTTCTTCTTTCTTTCTTTCTCTCTTATTTTTTTGTGCCATGCTCAATCTGCCCTGGCATTCTGGCTACAGAGCCCATCCATTTTGTGCAAAAAAGCCTATGTAATGCAACCTTTCTTTTTAAATTATATTTTATTGTTTATGCTATTACAGTTATACCATTTTCCCCCCTTTGTCCCCTTCCACCTATAACCCCGTTCCTTCAGGCAATCCCCAGACCATTGTCCATGGCCTTGGACATGGGGTTCACTGTAGCCAGATGCAGTTTGTGTGAGAGAATTTAGAAAAATATGAAGTGTAGGCCAATACAAGCCATCTATTTGGATAGCCACTGAAAACAGCTTGGGTGGGCCTGAATGTTGGGTGTGGCAGGGCCTTAGGGAATCACCAGAGTGAGGTAAACAATATGAGGCAGGTTGATGGAGATTCAGATAGGGTGTCTGCTGGCCAACTCTGTGGGACAAAGGCTCAGAAAATGAGCAATGTCCTCTGCCAGCACTTCTGTTTTGGAGAATGCTGCCCACTTCCCAGCTCTCACCCTGATGCTGGACAATTCAGTACCTTCCAGTATGTCTCTGATGCCTTTCAATCTGCTGTCCTGGTGCTGGAGTTCAGAGGAAGTGAGTCCAAGTAAGTCTGTGCATGGGCCCTTTAAAAGGAACTGCCTGGAATCCCAGAAGCTTCTGTCTTCCACTGTCAAAATTCCTACTGGTTTTTATACCCAGAAGTTATGGAGATTTATCTTCCCGACACTGGAAATCTGGAAGTGGGACCTGTTGTGTGACTGGGACCCTTCACTCCTGAGATATCCCTCCTGATTTTTATATGCAGCACATGGGTGTGGGATCAGCCCATTTCACATCTCGGCCCCTCCTACCAGTCTTGATGTGGTTTCTCCTTTAATTTTGTAGTTGTAAGACTTCAATTCAGCTCAGTTTCTGACAGTTCTGAATGATAGTTCTTCTATAGTTTAGTTGTGATTTTGATGTGGTCATGTGAGGAGGTGAGGCATGTTTACCTACAACTCCATCTTGACCAGAGGTATAAAGTTGATTTCTACCCTATGTAATCATCCTTCTAATGTCACTATTTTCACTTCTGATAATCAGCTTATTGTCTGTGTCTTTTTAAAAATTATTGATATTGTACTAAAATTATGTTTCTTATATAATCTCTGATGTTTGGACACTTTCAATACTTTAAAATTTAAAAACAAGTATTATTTATTTGAGTATCTTAATTTGATATGTTCAAATAGATATCATACAATATGACAATGTTCTTAAACTTTTTTCACAAATGTTCAGTAATATTTAAAATATTAAAATGTGTCTCTGCTTCTATACATTTTTAACAAGTAATAAGAAGGTGTTATTTTTGGGGAAACAGTTTTTATTTTTTTTCTCAAGTATGTAGTTAGCAGCTAAACTGTTCAGATAACGAAAGTTCACTGATCACTTTTCTATGTACTGATATTCTTTGGATAAACAACTGATGGATAATGTCTCATCTTTTCCATCAGAAATTCATTTGGAGGAAGTAAAACGTGTTTGTGAATGTTTTAGCTGAGCCTGTGATATTGTTTTGCATAATTACGTTGTCTGTTGACTCATTTTCCATAGTTACTTTTTGGAGCTCCTAAATTGATTAAAACTTCCATTTTATAGTCTATTTGAATTAAAATTTTGCTTCAGAAATTCTGCTTTAGTTGAACATTTCGGTACATTGTCGCCCAATGGCATTTGTAAGAAAAGAAAGCACACAAGATGCAGGACTTGGCGTTTTCCATGTTACCTTGATTTCTGTACCATCTATTAGATAATTGCCAGTTCATACTCTTTGACGTGCAGTTGGGAAAGTGTTACATAGTTGCCATGTTACTTCTCTACCCAGAAAACTGATGCTGGCATAGGTCACTTCCAATGGATTAATGTAGGCAGAGTAGCAGATTTCATTCAGGCTCCTTTTTTTCTATTTGATTTTGGGGTCTTGATGGGTAGTGACACTCTCATATACAATAAATTAGAGACCTGGCCTCAATCCCAGGACTCTAGGAAAGTCCTTGGCCTGGTTCCCTACAGATGATTTGATTCCAGCTATGATGAGAGTGTTATTAGCTCCTGGCTTAGGTGTTTGAGAGCAAGACTAGGGTTGAGATTCCTCTTGTTTTGCTATTTAGTAGCTCTAGAGTGTATTTAGCACTTGTGACTTGGTTTTTTCATTCATAAAATGAGGTAATACATGTAAAAGCACATGTTATAGTATCTTATACTTAATAAACACCTGATACATTTTTATTATATATTTTTATTTTTATTTTTGTAGCTTGCTTTGTGATTTCCAGAAAAGGTGCCAAATATGTTTCCTTTTGGCTTTTTTGTTTTGTTTTGTTGTTTGTTTGTTTGTTTTTGTTAACCATTCAATGTATAATTATTATTTTATGTGAAAAATGTAACTATTTAGTTTTAGTTTATTTATTTGGGGAGAGATATACATGTAATAATTTAATAGATAATAAAAATCCTCAGAAGGGAAGAAAAAGATTTATAATGATCCAAGGACTAGCATTCATATGGCATTGCAGGTGTTGGAAGAGTTAAGAAGTGAGGCTTACCCTCTGTATTTTGAAAAGTTCTATGAAAAAATATGTGGCTTTAGAGTCTGAAACTAATGGTTTAAGGAACTCTCAAAAATAGAGATTTGTTTATAAAGTTATCAACTACTCATTGAGGTAGAAAAGGAAAAAAATACTTGAAAAAAATACTTGATCAGCTTAGACTTTTAAGAGCAAAGACAAGATAGGGAATATTCATATAAATATTATAGTTTTTGTTTTCTTTATGATTGGTATTTTGATTGCACTAAGAAACTGGGGCTAATTCATTAACTGTTTTATAGATATTACATTCATTATCATTTTATAGATATTAAATCAATAAAATAAAGAACTTTCTGAGGAAAAAGTATCTATCTGAAAATACAATAGTCCTTGTTAGTGGAAGGATGTTCAGGCTGATACAAGATATTCACTCGCAATGGTGTTTCCCTCTGCTGTGGTAACAAATAAATTCCAACAATTTAGTGGTCTAACAGTAAAGTGGTTTATTTCTTGTTCACATGGAGTGGTTATAGGTCTGGAAATTCTTCACATCAAATTTCCTATAAACAGTTCCTAAAAGATGCACAATTTTCATCCGATGCCTCCATAGTCACCTTTGAAAAGCAGAAGGAGATGGAGGAGACCCACCACTTCTGAAAACCTCATACTGGAAATGAGACCTCTCTTCTTGTCACATTCCTCTTTCCCAGTTTTTTTTTTTATGCACCCTCCTTATAAGGAAATCTTTGAAATATTATCTTCCCCTGACACAGAGAGAGTAGATTGCTCACCGCCTTGACCACTCAAGGGTCAGTGTAATGGTTGGACTAAAAGACAAACCTAAATCTGGTGTCTGAAGTAATTGTGGTTAGTGAAATTTTACCTAACAAATTAAATTGAACAATTATACCATAAATACAGCTAAACTATCACATAGACATGCAGGCCCAGATATGTATGGGCAACAAGTTGCTCCTCTTGTAAATCTCTGTGTAGTCAGGTGGTTACACTTGGCATTTGTTTTCTTTGCTCAATGCCAGCTCTGATAGCTCAGCTAGGGAAATAATATATTGAGACAAATATATGAAAATCAATATTCTATACATAGTATTTATACCTTTATAAATGATTCCACACTCTTTACCATCTCTGAGACCTTAATCCCCCTTTCTCCTTTATTGAATCATCCTAACTTCTGATAATAATGCTTCCAAATATTTCTTTATGGGTAGTTGTTTCTTTTTTAATATCCCAAGTATGTTTTTCTTTAATGAAGCCCTTCATATTTCACTTTTGAACTAATTAAAAACTCATATATTCCACTTTCCTCTAAAGCCTCTTCTAATATAGCTACCAAAAATCAATCATCCACTTAAAGCTGGAGACATTAGATCGTTGTAGTTAAGTTAAGCTCCGGGGTGAGAAAACTTGCAACCTTAAGACAATTTTCTTAAGCTTTATCTTTAGTTTTATCATCTGCTAAATGGGAGATAATAAGATTTCATAGTCTTAAAAGCAGGTGGTAATGGAAATAGTTTACAATCGGTATATCACAAAACAAATGTATCAGAACTGATTCAGGCCATAGCTGGGCTGTTGTCGCACAAGCTAACAGCCTTTAATTGCTAGGTCATGGGAGGTTTTGACAGCATGCCTGAGAATGGAGTAACGAGGGAAGGGTATGGAAGATGTTACATTGATTTGGACAATGGTTATTTACCAACAGAACAGACACAGTTCAATATTTTAATAATATAAATTCCCTGACAGTGGAACAACAGCTTTAGCTTTGTTAACTCATTGAAAGCACTGAACACAGTATATAATCAGCCTAGGTTAGGTAATGTTGATGTAACAAATAATCCAAAATCTCCAGATAATAACAAAAAGAAGTTTATTTTTCACCCACACAAAGTCTACAGGGAGATCCAGTTGTGACGGTCTTGGCTAGGGAAGAGAGCTTGGAGATTTTTCCATCAGCTCTCTAGAGAGGAGACACTCATTACTTTTGCATGTATCTTATTAGCCAAAGCAAATCGTGTGGCTCTACCCATCTTCAAGAGGGTGGAGAAGTGCAATATTTTTGTGTCCTAAAGAAGAGACGAGTTGGACATGTTGGTGAGCCAAGGTAACATCCATTCACACAGTGCCAATCATACTGTTAAGTGTTGTATTATTGAAGCTTAATCTGATTATTTCATTCCTCTTAGATCTGCTTCACTTTCCTTATAGCCCATAAATCCCTCTATGTAAATTCTAACTACTTTTTAAATATCTTCTACTATATCTTTTCCCTTTAACTCTAGTCTGTCTAAGCTGAATTATTTCTTTTCCTATCAATCTATTGCTTGTCTTTAGATCTTTGTCTCTACTAATTCAACTTAATTAACTTTATATAACTTCACATGTGCTAAGAGCTTCTCACACTTCTACTCAACAAGTTCAAATGTTCTCAACTTCCACAGTAAATTTATATGTTAATATTCTATTAACTTTTATGACATTATTTGGCCCAACATTATATTACAGTTATTTATGTACATGATTGTATTCCATTCTATCCTTAAAAGTCTCTGAAAGTGGGGTCTATGCCTGATCATCTGTATAGCCCTTTTTATAAGTGCCTTACTTGTAGCAGTTAATAATAAACAGTGCTAAGTTAATGGAAGGAAGAACCACTATGTGAACCTGAGCATTGAACTAGGAACAAAGGATTCTGGAATTCAGTTACAGCTTAGTTACTAACTAACAATATTAC
The DNA here is from genome assembly GCA_004026545.1 of Mormoops blainvillei. Lineage (NCBI taxonomy): Eukaryota > Metazoa > Chordata > Mammalia > Chiroptera > Mormoopidae > Mormoops > Mormoops blainvillei. The sequence continues at coordinate 187,337 of PVJD01000520.1, read as the reverse complement.
TTTGAGCAAGTTGCTTCACCAGTTGGAACTTCATCTTCCTCATCTCTAAAATGAACACAATTGTAACAGCCTCATGCCTTCTTTCTTACAATAGTGTTAGGCAAGGCAAGTCAGATGTGACTTCACAGCACATGAAAGCACTTTGTATAAAATTGTCCTCATTATGACACGAAAAAGCTGAACTGTGATTTTAAGTGTTCAATTAATCAATTCAGCAGTATTCAATTTTGTTTATCCTTTGGGTCTCTTGGCATTTTGTACTTCTGGCTCTCTGTTTACCTCTCTTTTATATAATGACCTAGTAGGCTCATTACCTCCCAGCTTAGTGATTTTCAAGCTATGATTCTAAGAACTCTACAGGTTTTAGCTCTTTCATGGGCCATAGCCAATATCAACACTAAAGGGATAACTTCTAGCCCTATTGCTACTAGAACAAAAATGCATTGATTCATTTTAAATATTATTTTTTTTTTGGACAAGGCTCTCCCTTAAAGAAATGTCTACATTGCAAATAATAAAATGTAAAAATAATAACAACTGATCAACTCTTCATCCTTTTTGCTGTTACAGAATAAAAAATAACAATTAGAAACATCAAGATTACTATAACAATTACTTTTTGGAAACTATATAATATGTCACTGTGAACATATAGGTTCCTTTAAACAGTTTTATTTTCTTACTGATTCATAAAAACTCTTTACATACACATACACATATGTGTGCATGTACATATGCACACCATGTTAGATTTTTTATTTGTAGTTTGTTTTTATTTGTGGTTTTTGATTCAATTTACTATGTGTTGCTATATATATGTATATGTATTTACTCGAATCTATTAATCTTTTATTATGGTTTTCACATTTTAAACTCTATTAAGGAAAACTTTCTCTAAACTCCATTTTTAGTTGACAAACATTTGATGTAAGAGACAACTCCCTTTAATTTTGAAGAACTTATGCTAATGAGTAGAAAACATACAAATAAACCAATAGAGAGTAGAAAGGGAGTTGAAGAGAAAAAAACAACACAAGTAATAAATAATCTTAGAGAGAGAAAATGTTATCTTGCTCATAGTTAAACACAAATCAAAGTAACATGAGATTTCTCCTCTATCAGGCTAGAGAAAATAGTTGTATCTAGGTTGCTGAAGAATGTTTATTATATTTATCATTATACAGACTGAAATTTTATACAGAATTTTGAAGAATACATTTAAAATATCTGTCAAAACGTAACAGTGCACATGCCTTTTGTACCAACCTTTCTATTGTTATAAATTTACCTAACAGATGTATTTTCAAAAGCATGTCATGATTTTACCACTCTTTGATGTAACAATTTTTTAAAAAGGTTAGCAACATGATAATAAGCATTAATAGGGATGTAGTTAGTTAAATCAAAAATGTTCAGTCAATGAACAATAGGCAGAATATCAAACAATTGAAACAATTGAAATAGGAAAGTATGTGTTCATATAGAAATCACTAAGAAACATTAACATAGGAGAAACCTATGATAAGGAACATAAGTAACTGGTGATTCCTTTTTATAAATAAAAAAAACGAACAACATATGTTTATGTAAAATACATTTGAAACTACTTTCTCAAAGGATACATTATAAAAATATATTGACAATACCACCTTTTGAAGAGAAGCAAGTGGGATGGGAAATAACGGAGGAATAACTATTTCGTTTCGTAATTATCTTTACACTGTTTAAATATTTTTGAAAAGTATATGCATTACTGTCATGCTTTTGCAAAAAAAATGAAGTTAAACTACTTTAATTTTGTGTTTTTACAAAAAATCTAAAGCTAAAGATTTTTTAAATTCTTCATTTTATAAAAGTTGACTCTATAATTATACATATTTGACAGCGTGCAAATTCTTCACTTATATCTGAACTGTTGCCCTTAGCATTTTTCACTTCTTCCTATGTTCTCCTATACTGAATCTATCCTTATTAATTTGCTAATTCTGCTATGAGGAAATTCTTGGTATTTTAAGGTTTTTTTGCCTAAAATTGAAGACAGCCATCTTCATGAAAGGATTATATTATTCTTCAAGGTTTTGGAGGTACTTAAAATATACTCAGTTATATACCCTAAAAAAGAATAAATTCCCTCACTTGTTTTCCACTGTGATTTTTGTATGCCATCTGCATTAATAGTATGTATCTATAGCTCCTCTGAATTCCATATTATTACTTCCCCCACCCTTGACCTTCAAACAAAGTATATCGTGTTTTAAAATTCTGATCATACCTTTAAGAATAAGTAACCAAGTGATAAACAGCCAGAAATAAACAATTTAAACACAGGAAGGTATTTTCTGTGCTTTGAATTTAAAACACTCATTTAAAAGGAAAACAGAGCCTGTTTTTTTCCATTTCCATGTTTCATTACGTCTGTTTATTTTTGTCCTCATTCCTCTTTTCTTTATGTTTTTCTAGAAATTCCAGTAAAAGGCATGTAAAAATGTAACCTGATCAAAGGAGTTTAAGAAATCTCAGCTAACACCAGCCCTTTAGTGTGAGCGCTACTGCTTAACAACTCAAGGGTGTGAGGAGCTATGAATAAAGAAAGAACATTTTGCCATGAATTATTCAACTAGCCATGGGATGCTGTTATCTCCACTCCAGTGGCTTTTAATTGCACATGTAAGAGAGAATTCTGCTTATCTGGCATTCAATTTGATGCCAAAGTACAGCTTGCCCAAGCAGGGTGGGAGGCAAGACATGAGGATCTCATCAGACAAGCAGCTGCCATTCATGAATGCATTAAAGAATAGGGCATAGGATTGTAACAGGGAAGCTAGAAGGCAGACATGGAAAGAAATGTGAATACTTGACATGAGATGGCCTTTTTCTTTGATCTAGGTGTATGTTGCTGAATCTTGAATGAACTATAGAATTGTGCGTGCTATATAAATCAACTGCAGCCCTGTGTTAGAAGCCCAAGGTTAATCCCTGGGGCAAAGATGACACTGAACTTTACATCAGGCTCTCAGAGGTGTTCTTTTATGCTAAATGGAGTGTTGGCTCAATTCTGAGAAGCTACTGGTTTAATTTTTGAAAGTCTATTTAAAATAAATTTGTTAATCAAGCTAAATAATTTTCCTAAAACTTTTTCCTCATCCCAGATTCCCAGAGGAGATGTCTTTTGGCACCTGTGTTAAAACTTTTCAAAACAATTTACTTGTAAAATACTATTTTAAATATTTTGAGATTTAATTTGGAACCTCTTCCTAATTTACATCTCTCACTATAATAGATGGGTCTTTCATATTATTTTACATACCCATTTCCAAACTTAATTGCATATATATGCACACACACTTTTCATCACTTACCATTTGTCCTGCATCGTACAGAGTATAGAGAATGTAGAAATTACAAGGACCCATAGATAAACACCCTTGTATTATGGAGCTCAACGACAAGAGCAAAGGCAGACACACAACAAAGCTACGGTACCACATGGCTATCTCTCATAGAAAGCTTGTGCCAGGCACAATGGAAACAGTGTAGAAGCTGGGATACACAAGGCATCCTGGGATAAGGAGCTGGAACAAGTGTAAAAGAAGTCAAAGAGGGCTTCACTGAGAAGACAACAGTTGTGGTGAGACTTGATGGGTGCTTATTTATTTATAAAGTTGACAGGAGAAGGAGGGTAAGATTCCTGATCTAGAAGGCAACGTGCGCATGAAGATTCAGAGCTACGGCAGGGTTGGAGAGTTTGGGAGAAGAGCAAGTCTTAAATTGGCTTTAAGGGGAGTAGCAATCAGTGTGAAAAGCATATACTTGGTCAGGTGCCGATTTATGAAGCACTGTGTACTTAGATGTAATTCTGAAGGAAGCAGTGAGCCACTGTAGAATTTTCAGGAGTAATATGATTAGATTTCTGATGCAGACAAGCTCCCTGATGACACTGTCCCTTTGATGGTTCCTTTAAGGGTCTCTATAAAACTTCATGGGGGCCAAAACCAAAAGTGTTAACTGTAGGTTAATTGACAGAGCAGAGAGTTTGAATCAGAAGAATTAGGTGTTCTTTTATGCTTTCTCTCTTTTAAAGTACATGAGTTTGAACAATGCACTTTTTCCTTCTTTTAAGATGTAAGCCCCATGTATTCCAGGAGCCTAAAATAATTTCTTACACATATGTAATGCTCAATAAATATTTGTAGAATATGTGAATGAATTTCTGGGTTATTAATCTATGTTATTTTTACTAAAATGAGGAGGGTCGAAATTGCTTTTCCACTCCTGTAGTGTGAAGAGATCCATGTGATTCTAAGTTAAGTGCACAACTACACCATACTCCTTAGAGAAATTATTGTTTTTGAACCAATTATCACCAGCCTCGGGAAATTATGATGGGAAAGGAGAAGCTATGAATCAGCTTCAAGGCACTTTCTTCTCCAGTGCTTTATGTTCTATTTTGATGCACTCTTAACAGTCTTCTCCTTTGCTGGATCTTTTTTCTCTTCCTACATTTTAAATGTCTTAGTTCCCAGGGAGTCAGTCCTAGGGCCTCTTTTTACTTTTTATTTTCTCCTGTGAGTACATAAGTAACACACTTGTATTTCGAGTTCAGATATTTCTCCTGAGCACAAGACTGTTGATTTGACTGTAAACCTGGCATCGCTATACATGTTTCTACCCCGATCAAGTGTTTTTCCTCCCTTACTATTCCACTGCCTTTTTCCTTTGGTGCTGCAACAATATCATTCCTACTACCCTGTCCCCTTGGACATCTAATATAATCATTACAATGGATATGGGCTTTTCCAAGAAGCAAAACTATTCAATTTATTTTCTACCTGGTGAAGGTCCCTGAAGAAAGGAATATAAAGGAAGGCTGTCACCTTGAAATATGTGAGGAACCATGGTAAAGGAAACATAGAAAAGGAAAAGCTTATAAATTAACGTCTCACAAATGATATAACCACATTTCTCCCATGTTATTTTAAAGAACTTAATGTGGTAGGTGACTATTTTTTGTGTTCAGTCTGCCATCTGAAGTCCTCTTTTCTTTATCATAATTGATGGAAATTCTAGGCCCCTGGGAAAGTGGCAGATTTCCTGATATTTTTATCTTGCAAAGTATTATATCACCAGTACCTTGGAACATAATGGGTTTGTTAATTAATAAACAAACAAATGGCTCTAAACACATGCCCATGCCTTACTTCTACAGGACACTGAAACCAGGGATCATGGACTAGCTCTTAATTCCCTTTCCTCCATTGTTACCTATGTATAACACGTTCTGACCCCTCCATCAAAATTGACTGAATCTCTCATATTTCCTCACTCAACTTGCTTTAGTGGTTTTCCAATTGTCTCTTATTTTATTCTCCCAGTTTCCACATTGTTGGTTATAATTATTCAAAGTCTGATTAAATGCTACATTCACAGTGAATTCTTCTCTGAATCATCCTCTAGTTTGAAATGCAATACATCATTCCCCATATACCAAGATCACATTTTTTATTAGTCTGGATAGATTTTAATAATATCTCTTTTTTTCTCTATGAAGTTTGTGTAAAGCCTTTTATTTATGCTTACTTCAATAGTACAGTATAGGATTGAGAATGGATGGGCAGTTAAAATTCTGGTTAGCTCTATACATGAGAATGTTAATAGACCCACAAAGGTACTGGCAGTGTCAGTTTTCATTGTAAGCTTTATAAGGCAGCTAAAATTACCTACTGCATTACACTTTGTGTACTGTTATTTCTATTTATTTCATCAGAACTGCACTTAGACATAAGCGTATGGTTCAGTTCGCTTTTTTTTCCTTTTCCTTTTTTTATTGTTGTTCAATTACAGTTGTCCCCATTTTCCCCCATTACTACCCCCTGCCCTACTCACCTCCACCACTCACATTCAATCATCACCTCCCCCCACTGTCTTTGTCCATGGGCCCTTTATACATCTTCCTTGAGGACCCTTGCCTGTCTTTGCCCTGTTATATCCCTCCCGCATCCCCTCAGGTCACTGTCAGCTTGTTCTTTATTTCCATGTCTCTGGTTCTGTTTTGCTTTCTTGTTTGTTTTGTTGTTTAGGTTCCACTTATAGGTGAGATCATATGGTTTTGTCTTTTACTGCCTGGCTTATTTCACTTAGCATAATGCTCACCAGTTCCATCTATACTGTTGCAAAGGATAGGATCTCCTTCTTTCTTTCCTCTGAATTGTATTCCATTGTGTAAATGTACCAGTTTTCTGATCCACTCATTTACTAATGGGCACTTAGGCTGTTTCTAGCACTTGGCTATTGTAAATTGTGCCACTCTGAACATTGGGGTGCATAAGTTGTTTTGCATTGATGTTTCAGGATTCTTAGGGTATAATCCTAGTAGTGAAATCACAGGGTCAAAAGGCAGTTCCATTTTTAGTTTGTTGAGGAAATTCCGTATTGTTTTCCACAGTGGCTGCACCAGTCTCCATTTCTACCATTAATGTACTAGGTATCCCTTTTTCCCCATCCTCACCATCATTTGTTGTGTGTTGATTTGTTTATGATGGCCACACTGACAAGTGTGAAGTGGTAGCTCATTGTACTTTTAATTTGCATCTCTGATAGCTAGTGATGCTGAGCATCCTTTCATATGTCTCTGGGCCTCCTGTATGTCCTCCTTGGAGAAGTGTCTGTTCAGGTCCTCTGTCCATTTTTTAATTGAATTGTTTGTCTTCCTGGTGTGGAGTTGTTTGAGTTCTTTATATATTTTGAAGATCAAACCCTTGTCCGAGGTATCATTGGCAAATATATTTTCCCATAAGGCTGGTTCTCTATTCATTTTGCTGATGCTTTCTTTAGCCATGCAGAAACTTTTTAATTTGATGAAGTCCCATTTGTTTATTCTTTCCTTTATGTTCCTTGCTCTAGGGTATATATCACTGAAAATATTGCTGTGTGGAATATCTGAACTTGTCCTGCCTATGTTCCCCTCTAGGATTTTTATGGTGTCACAACTTATATTTAAGTCTTTATCCATCTTGAGTTTATTTTTATGTATGGTATAAGTTGATCTAGTTTCATTTTTTTGCATGAAACTGTCCAAATCTCCCTATAGCATTTGTTGAAGAGGCTATTTTTACTCAATTTTATGCTCCTGCCCTCTTTGTTGAATATTAATTGACCACAGAGACATGGGTTTATTTCTGGGCTCTCTGTTCTGCTCCATTGATCTTTTTTTCTTGGTATATTTTATTGAGTATGCTACTACAGCTGTCCCATTTTCCTGCCTTTATCCCCTCCGCCATGCACCCTATCCCATTATCCCCACACATCTTAGTCCACTTCCATGGGTTGGACACACCAGTCCTTTGGCTTCTTAATTTCCCACACTACTCCCAGCGTCCCCCTTTCCACTTTTTTTTTTTGTCAACATTTTCTTGCCACCACTTTCCCCAGATCCACCCACCCCCACCTCCCACTCTCAATCCTTCCCCCATTTGGCTTTGTCTGTGGGTCCTTTATGCATGTTCCTTGATGTTCCACCGATCTTTGTGTCTGTTCTTATGTCAGCACCAAACTGTTTTGATTATAGTGGCCTTATAGTTTCATGTCAGGTATTGTGACCCCTCCAACTTTGTTTTTCTTTCTCAAAATTGCTAAAGCTATTTGGGGTTGTTTATGGTTCCATGTAAATTTTTGAAATGTTTATTCTATATTGTGAAATATGGCATTGGTATTTTAGTAGGGATTGCACTGAATCTATAAATTGCTTTGGGTAGTATGGACATTTTGATGGTGTTAATTCTTCTAATCCATGAAAACAATATATGCTTCCATTTAGTTCTGTATTCCTTAATTTCTTTCTTCAGTGTTGTGTAGTTTTCTGAGTGTGGGTCTTTTATCTCCTTGTTTAGGTTTATTCTTATGTACTTTATTTTTCTGTCACTGTAGCAAATCAGATTTTTTTCCTGATTGCTCTTTCTGATATTTCATTGTTGGTATACAAAAATGCCTCCAATTTCTGAATATTGACTTTGTATCCTGCTGTTTTGCCAAATTCACTTATTAGGTCAAGTAGTTTTGGGGTGGAGCCTATAAGGTTTTCTATGTACACTGTCATGTCATCTGCAAACAATGACAGTTGTACTTCCTCCTTTACAATTTGGATACCTTTTCTTTTCCTTATCTTATCACTGTGGCTAGGACTTCCAATACTATGTTGAATTTAAGGAGTGAAAGCAAATACCCTTGTCTTGCTCCCAATCTTAATGGGAAAGATTTTAGGTTTTGGCCATTGAGTATGATGTTGCCCGTAGGTTTCTTATATATGGCCTTTATTACTTGGAGGTATGCCCCCTCTACTCCCACTTTGCTGAGTGTTTTTTATCATAAATGAGCCTTGTAACTTATCAAATGCTTTTTCTGCATCTATTAATATGATCATGTGATTTTTGTCCTTCCTTTTGTTTATGTGATGTATTATGTTTATTGATTTGCAAATATTGTAGCAGCCTTGCATCCCTGGTATGAACCTTACTTAGTCATGGTGTATGATCTGTTTAACACATTGCTGGTTGTGGTTTACCAATATTTTGTTGAGAATTTTAAAATCTATGTTCATCAGCAATATTAGCCTATAGTTTTTTTTCTTTATTGTGTCTTTTTCTGGTTTTGGAATTAGGATGATTCTGTCCTCATAATAATAGTTTGAGAGTCTTCCCTCTTAGATTTTTTGGAATAGCCTAACAAGGATAGAGGTCAGCTTTTCCTTAAATGTTTTGTAAAATGTCCTGTGAAACTGTCTGGACCAGAGCTTTTGTGTGCTAGGAGTTTTCTGATTAGTTCTTGAATTTCACCAGCTGTTGTCAGTCTATTCAGGCTTTCTACTTCTTCTTGATTCAGTTCTGGAAGATTATATGTTTTCAGAAATTTATCTATTTCACCCAGGTTTTCAAATTTCTTGGCATATAGTTGTCCATAGTAAATTTTTACAATCCTTTGTATTTCTGTGGTGTCAGGTGTAATCTCTCCTCTTTCATTTCTGATTTTATTTATTTGTGTCCTCTCTCATTTTTTCTTGATGAGTCTGATCAAAGGCTTATTAATTTTGTTTATCTTTTCAAAGAATCAGCTTCTGGATTTATTGATCTTTGAATTGTTTTTTTGGTCTCTATGTCATTTAATTCTGATCTGATTGGTTATTTCCTTCCTTCTAGTTGCTCTGGGTTTTGTTTGTTGTTTCTCCAGTTCTTGTAGATGTGGGGTTAGGTTGTTTATTTGAAATGTTTCTATCTTTTTTAGGCAGACCTGTATTGCTATGAACTTCCCTCTCAGGACTGCCTTCACTGTGTCCCATAGGTTTTGGACTGTCGTGTGTTCACTTTTGTTTCTTTCCAGAAACTTTTTGATTTCTTCATTGATCTCATTATTAACCCATTCATTGTTTAATAACATACTATTCAATCTCTATGAATTTAAATGTTTGTTTTTTCCTTGAGGTTGGTTTCTAGTTTCAGGCTCTTGTGGTCCGAGAAAATGCTTGATATAATTTCAGTGTTCTTAAATTTGTTGAGGCTTGGTTTGTGTCCTATCATGTGGCTTATCTTTGAAAATATTCCATGTGCATTTGAAAAGAATGTCTATTTTGCTTCTTTGGGATGAAAGGTTCTATATGTATCAGTTAAGTCCATTTGATCTAGGACATCATTCAATGCTGCAATATCCTTATCAATATTTTGTTTAGAATATCTATCTATTGTTGAGAGTGGGGTGTTAAAATCCCCTACTATAAATGTGTTGCTGTCTGTGTCTTTCTTGATGTCCTCCAAGATATTCCTTATATATTAGGGTGCTCCTATGTTGGGTGCTTATTTGTTTACAATGTTTATGTCTTCTCGATGGATTCTTCCCTTGAGTATTATGAAATGTCCTTCTGTGTCTCCTCTTATGGCCTTTGTTTTGAAGTCTATTTTGTCTGATATAAATATTGCTACCCCAGCTTTTTTTCCCTGTCCGTTTGCTTGAAATACTTTTTTCCAAACTTTCATTTCCAGATTGTGTAGGTCTTTTGTTCTGAGGTGGGTCTCCTGTAGGCAGCATATGTGTAGGCTATGTTTTCTTATCCATTCAGCTACCCTATGTCTTTCGATTGGAGCACTTAATCCATTTACATTTAAGGTTGTTATTGATAGAGACTTAATCATTTTTCCCCTTTGTGACTGTCTTCCTCTCTCTCATTCTTTTTGTTCACCTTCTTAAAGCAGTCCCTTTAGCATACCTCAAAAATTTGGTTTCATGGATATGTGTTCTTTTAGCCTTCTTTTGTCTGGGAAACTCCTTATTTAACCTTCCATTTTAATTGAGAGCCTTGCTGGGCAGAGTAGTCTTGGTTGCAGGCCTTTTCTTTTCATTACTCAGAATACTTCTTTCCATTCCCATCTGGCTTGTAGTGTTTGTTGAGAAAACTTCTGCTAGCCTTATCAGAGTTCCCTTGTATATTACTTTGGAAAGAGACCTATTCTAAGACACACCATAGCTAAAATGATAAATTTTAAACATAAAGAGAGAATCTCAAAGGCAGAAAGGGAGAAACAGGAAGTAACATACAAGGGAGCTCTGATAAGGCTAGCAGCTAATTTCTCAACAAACACTACAAGCCAGATGGGAATGGCAAGAAATATTCTGAGTAATGAAAAACAAAGTCCTGCAACCAAGACTACTCTGCCCAACAAGGTTCTCAATTAAAATGGAAAGTTAAATAAGGAGTTTCTCATACAAATGAAGGCTAAAAGAATACACCTCTACCAAACCAGCATTGCAAGATATGCTAAAGGGGCTGCTTTAAGAAGATGAACAAAAAGAATGAGAGAGAGGAAGACAGTCACTAAGGGGAAAAATGATTAAGTCCCTATCAATAACAACCTTAAATGTAAATGGATTAAGTGCTCCAATCAAAAGACATAGGGTAGCTGAATGGATAAAAAAACATGACCCACCCATATGCTGCCCACAGTAGTGTGGGAAATTAATAAGCCAAAGAACTGATGTGTGTAGCCCATGGACATGAACTGAGAGGTGTGGGGATGATGAATGGGGTGCAGGGCAGAGGGGATATAGGGGAGAAAAATGGGATAACTGTAATAACATACTTAATAAAATATACCCATAAATAAATACATACATACATACATACATAAATAAAAATTTTGACTTAAAAAAAAAAAGAGTAGGCCTCTTTGGTTTACTCTTGATGGGGACCCCCTGTGCTTCCTGAACTTGTATGGCTTTTCCCCTTAACAGCTTAGGAAAGTTTTCTGTCATTGTTTTTTCAAACATGTTTTCTATCTCTTGGTCCATTTCTTCTCCCTCTGGTATTCCTATAATTCAGATGTTATTACGGTTCATGTTGTCCTGCAGTTCCTTTTAGCTCTCTTCATGTATTTTGAGTCTTTTTTCATGCTGCCTCTCTCCCTGGGTATTCCTTTCTACCTGTCTTCCAGCTTACTACCTGGATCCTCTGATTCCTCCAGCCTGCTTGTAATTCCTTCTAGTGTGTGTGTGTGTGTGTGTGTGTGTGTGTGTGTGTGTGTGTTTTATTTCAGATATTGTATTCTTCATTTCTTCTTGGTTTTGTTTGTAGTTTCTATTTCTTTTTTCATGCTGTTATAGTTCCAGCTCAGTTCCTTGTAGTTGTCAGTGAGTTCCTTGAGCATTGTTATAACCACTCTTTTGAATTCTGTGTCTGATAGTTTTCTTGCCTCCATTTAATTTAGCTCTTTTACTAGGGATTCTCCCATTCCTTTTAACTCCATGTTCTTTCTCTGTCTCCCCATTTTAGGTGACTCTTTCTGTTTGTTTCTGTGATTCTGGATGCTCTGCTTTGCCAGCTGTCTGCTTGGGGTGAACTTCTGTGGTAGGAGTTCTGTGGGACTCAGTGGTACAGTCTCTTTGATCTCCTTGTCTGGATGCTCTAGGGTTGCCCTTTCTTCTGTTTTTGTGGGCTCTCTTGTTGTACTGAACTTTACCTTTTGGTGCCTTCTTTGTTGGTGGGTTCTCCCCTCTAGCAGGCTTACTGGTAGTTGCATGTGTTTGTTTTTTTTTTGTTTGTTTGTTTTGATTTTTTATTCTCTCTTTCATATTGCATTTTAATTTTTCTTCTTTCACTTCCCTCATATTCCAAATAACATACTACCCTTGTCTTGTGTGCTATTGTACAGATGTTGGTTAACAAAGCAGTGTTATCAGACAACAAAATCTGCGCCAGCAAAAGAACCTCCTCACCACAGCAGCAATCGCAACACAATTGAACTAAAATTAATAGAGGTGAAGGAAGATTGCAGATATTTTAAGATATGTCAGAGGAAATATGAAATGCCTAAAAGAAGGAAAAATGTTATTGAGTGGTAAGAGGGAGAAGAATTGATGAGTTGGGATAGTTTTGAGGCAAAGGAAGGGAGAGAACAAAATTTTAAATGTAAGTAAAACACCAAAGGTAGATGGGAATAATGGGGTAAAAAAAAAAAAAGGAAGAGTATACCATTAGGTCTGAAGTAAATTTTAAAAGGTACTGGAGCAGCAGGAGCAAAATTGCTGAAAAACCACAGCAGGGTCAATAGTAACGACAGCTGAATGAAATTTAATAAAGGTGGAACAGGAATAAGAATATTGTAGAAAAGCAAAAAGTGAGTATGAGATGTCTGCATTGAAGAAAAATGATTTTGAGAGGATGAGAGAAGCAAACTAATAAGAGTAAGGAGTAAAGCCAAGGTTGAGAGAAAGGGGGAAAAAAGGGAACGAGAAAAAATTGAAATGAAATTCCTCCCAACTGATCAGGGGCAGGAAGAAGGCAAAATGGAGTAAGACAGAAGGAGAGCAGGAGAGTATTCTACGGGATTTAAAGTACAAACAGTGAACAAATGGGAGTTCCTTTGGAGAAGAACAATAATAACATGGTAGTTCACCTAACTAGCCATTGTTTATAAAAGGTGGAAAAGAAATAAGACTCTTATTAGAAGGGGGAAAAGAATGTGAGCTGACTTTAAAAAGAAAAGCACTTAAGCGAGGTTAGATGGAGGAGAGATAGTGGGAGTGAGGGATAGAAACTTCGCATAGTGTGAGAGAAAATAAAGTTTACAACAATAATAAAGCTCAGGAAGATACCAAAATGGATTAATAACAGGGAAGAGTGCTGTGTAGGATTTGGAATAACAATAGTGTGATAAGAAATATATAACCTGATTTAAAAGAATAAAAAGTAGCCCTGGTTTGTGTGGCTCAGTGGATTGAATGCCAGCCTGCAAACCAAAGGGTTGCTGGTTTGATTCCCAGGCAGGGCACATGCCTGGGTTGTGGGCCAGATACCTGGTAGGGGGCACACAAGAGGTAAGCACACATTGATGTTTCTCTCCCTCTTTCTCCCTCCCTTCCCCTCTTTCTCTTAAAAAAAAAAAAAGAAAAGAAAAGAATAAAAAGCAAAAGACCAAGGGCAATATGTTATTTGGAATATGAGTGAAGTGAAAGAAGAAAAATTAAAATGCAATATGAAAGAGAGAATAAAAAATCAAAACAAACAAAAAAACAAACAATACACAAAACCGAATAAATGGAAAGATGAAAGAGAAATTTAAAAAACAACATGCAAGTTCTGATGAAGAACTATGTGAAATTTGCCTGAGCAATTGGTGCTTATCTTCTGCCTTCTTTCTGGCTCTGTCTCTGGTTTTCTCTCAGCTTCAGGTCTTACTGTCTTACTCTTGAGGAAAAAAAAAAAAAAAAAAGAGAGACCTTCCCAGCTGATTTTGCAGATCTTGCCAGTTCCTACAGGCAGAGGGGGGCTGGGCTCAGTTTTTACTCTCCTGTGGTTCTGCCAGGATGGGGGCTTAGTCTGGGCTACAATAATCACAGATGCCCAGTTTTCAGCCCACACCTTCAGAGCACTGTGCAGTCTGCACTCTCCACTCTGTGCATTTGTGCCGGGCTGGTGCAGACAAGCCACCTCGCTTTGCAACCCTTTGATCAGTCTGTGAGGTACACTGAGTGAGAGCACATCATGCCCCCTCTCCTCCCTCTTTGTTTGGCCTAGTCACTGTGGGCGAGAGGTTCCTGCACAGTGAGCCTCAGTTCCACTTTTGAAAAAAGTCTCCTGGGTGACACGGCATCTCTGAACCACCTTCCAGCTTTCCACATAGTCCAATCCTCTGGCAAGTCCAGAGGCTGTCTGGGTCATGACAAGTCATAGAAAGTCATGACCTGCCTCCTCTCCAGGCTCCAGCTGTCACCAGGATCCCCCAAGTTCTCTGGCAATGTCCCTGCCGGCTACCACTGCCCCAGCCTGGGTATGCCACTGGCTATGTGTCTCTTGCTGTATTGTTTTTTTTTTTTCCTGCCAGCAACTTTATGCTTCCAGGTCTCTTCTGGCATAGGTCTGGGATTCCTGCCCCTGAGAGGGGAAAGAGCCTCTAGGCTGTGATCACTGACCTGGCTCTCCTCCAATGTACCTGCGGCAGCCTCAGTCTCTGGGACCTTCCCATAGGCCTATAAAACCCCTTACCACCTGTTTTGAAGAACCTTCTGCATACTTTGTCTTCCAAACTTCATATCACCTGAGATTCTTTTGGCTGTTCACTTTGCTTTTTGGAAGATTAGTTAAGTGTCCCAGTTGGGTGCATGAGCAAGTAGGCTCGGCTCCCACCTACATCATTGTCACCTTCTCCCTCCCATCTCTTGTTTCAAAATGGTAAGGATAACTTTTGTTCTAGCTCTGTGTTAGCTTACCTGAGGACAAGCAACATATTGAAATCTTCCTATCCTAGGGGATAGCACAAGGCCCAGTAGAAGTCCTCAATACGTATTTTAGTTAAATTGAGTTGAATTGAACTGAATTTCTGTTAAAAACTTATATAGTAATATAAATAAGAACAAATCTCACAGGAGTTATTGTAAATTAAAAGTTAACCTAAGAGTTGCACAAATATATCCACTAGAAGAATTTAGATAAATTCGATGGAAGCAAAAGTAACTTTGCATACAACATTAATTAGATATTATATGAGAAGAGAAGCTTCATCATATCAGTAGTGTCTTCATATTTATGAAATAATCTAATTCACTTGTGATAGTTTAAAAAATATTTCCATGATCTTGAACTCGGAGAGCAATGGAAAATCAAAAGTATTTCCTCTCAAAATGGTGAAGAGCTTTTCACAGATATTTGGGGTGTTGTTCATCTAAGTGTTAATGGATTACAAGAAGGAAGACTTTGGTTTCCTCCCTTTGAACATAAATGTCTTAAGCAAAACAGTGAAAGAAAAAAAGAAAAGAAAAAACAATGCCTAAAAGCATTAGTTTTGACCTAAACTTCTGTCATATTATAGTTTGTTTTCTTCCAATATTTTTTATTTGGACCTTTTCCCCTGTGGTTTGGTTGAGTTAGATAGCTTTGCTACAAAATCTCTTTGCCAAGCTTCTTAAAAACAGTCACAGTAAGTTGATTACAGCAAACTCTAGTGAAAGTCACTACTTCCATGGCAACCATTATAAGGTTTATACATATTCTCATAAAGAGGTAGGGCCAATGATTCTACACAAACACAAAGGCCCATAAGGAATTAACACACAAACACACACTGATTACAGTGAAGATGGTCAGGGCAGCAGTAATCCTGCATTAAAGATTTAATTCATTAATGCAAGCAGATTTTTTATACCCAGTATAAAAAAAGCAAATAAGAAAAATACAGGCTGTGCAATGATTTATTGATTTAGAAATAAATGTTAAATGTCTGTTAGTGTAAATGATTTTGAGAACGTTTTCTCTGAGTATAATCGATATTTTGGTTTATATATGTGGAAATTTCTGTAAAAGCCTGGTTAGTAAATATGTCTGTAGGTCATGTAGCCTTTCTTGTGACTACCTGGCATAAGTAAACAAATGGGTGCTGCTCTGTTGCAATAAAATTTCATTTAAAATTCAGGCAATGAAACAGAATTGCCCTGCAGTCTGTAGTTTGTCTAACCTGTTTCAGGCAATTGGAAATTTACACATATCATTTGATTTAATTGTTAATATAATAATATGAGGTAAAGGTAGTATTCATTCTACAGATGAGGAAATTGAGGTTCTGAGAATTTAAATGGCCCAAGGTCAGAGAAAATCAGAACATGGACCCAGTCTATCTGATTTTTTAAAAAATTTATATGACGCTTTATTTTTATTTTTATTACTTTTAATTTTTTTATTGTTGTGCAATTGCAAGTGTCCCCATTTTCCCCTCATTACTCTCCCCTGCCCTGCCCATCCCCCCTCCCACAGTCAATCCTCCCCTGACCCTGTTGTCCATGCCCATGGGTTCTTTATACACGTTGTTCCTTGACTTGACCCTTCCCCATCTTTCTGCTGTTAACCACCCCCATCCCTTCTAGTCACTCTCAGTTTGTTCTTTATTTCCATGTCTCTGGTTCTCTTTACCTCCCTTGTTTGTTTTGTTGATTATGTTCCACCTATAGGTGAGATCATATGGTATTTATCTTTTACTGCCTGGTTTATTTCACTTAGCATAATGCTCTCCAGTTCCATCTATGCTGTGGAGAAGGGTAGGAGTTCCTTCTTTCTTTCTTCTGCAGAGTATTTCATTATGTAAATGTTCCACAGTTCTTTGATCCATTCATTTACTGATGGGCACTTAGTGTTTTCAGTGCTTGGCTATTGTAAATAATGCTGGTATGAACATAGGGGTGCATAAGTTCTTTTGAATTGATGTTTCAGGATTCTTAGGCTATATTCTCAGCAGTCTATCTGATTTTAAAGCATAACTCCTAATCACTACACTTATCTAATGATACTAACTAGCGTACATCGATGCTATTGCACCAGCAGCATGCTAAACTCTCTGTGTCTATGACTTCATTTAACTTTTAAGATCCATATGAGGTAGGTACAATTAGTATTTTCTGTTTGCAAATAAGAAGCCAAGACCAGGCAAATCTGAGAACATTTTCCAAAGTCAACAAAAAAGTATATCTATCTTTGTTTAACTTACTCTATTTAATTCAGTGACTGAAATAATGCAATTATTTTTTAAATGTGTCCTCAGTGACTTCGCAAGTATATAAAAGATTGTGCTTGTCTAAAGAGCTCTTGAATTCTGGTAGATGATTCCAGATTTGCAATGCTTATTTTTTAATCTGCAGTTTTACTTTGATTGTAACTTGGTTTCAATTCACTCTGCTTTATGAGGAGTAATTTCATGAAGAGGCAAAAAGGGTGATTGTGGTTGCAGTTAATTAGAATTTCTAATTAAAATCATCCTAAAAAACAGCCAATTTCAATAGAAGAGTAATTACTAATCTGTAAATTAAGGAAACTGTATACCACAGGACTTTTTTTCCTATTGAATTGAAAACACCCACTTTAAATTACCATACCATGAATAAACATTCAGTAAAGGTAGAATGCATATGGCAATAAGGTTAAATTTAATTTGACCACATGTAATTCAGTTAAATCCTAAAGATTCAATAACTGACGATTGATCTTGCTTTATTCACACCCCCTTTCATTTTTCCATTTTAATTTTTGAGGGCAGATTTTCTTCCCTCAAATGAGGGTTCTGTGAACCTGCCGGGATTTCACATTTGTATTTGTGTCATGCCTAGATGCAAGAGCATGTGTGTGTGTGAATGTGTGTGCTTTAGGAAATATGGATGAAATTCTTAGTGTGGTATCTGGTACTTAAGCATTAAACCCTTGCTTCTTCCCTGTGTGGAAAGACTTGGGAATTTGCCTCAGGGAGAGAAGTCCTCTTTTAGGAGGATTTTTTTTCCCCTCCTAGTTCTCAAACTAAAACCCCATTTGTAGGATGTTATGGTCACTACACAGCCCATCTTGCGTGCATCCTCTTCGAACTCCAAAATTATTTTAAAAACTTAAGCATCTTTCTGAATTTCTGCATCTACTCATTCTGTATTTGTGAATGTGGTTAGTAAAAGAAATAATCGTTCTGGAAATATATTGTTTCTCTTTACTTCATATGTGTGGTCAAAACTCAGTGTGGACACTGAGTCCATCTGTCCCTGAAAATGGTGCTAAGATTAGTGTTAGAGTATAAGCATCATATTTACTTTTAAGTACACTAAATATATACATTTACTTTTTTAAATTAATAGATTTTATTTTTAGGACAGTTCTCAGTGTACAGAACAATTGAGCAGAAAGTAAAGAGTTTCTATGTAATTTTATCCCACATAATTTCTCCTATTAACATTTGTTAAAGTGGATAAGCCAATATTGAAATATTAAATGGAGTCCATAGCTTACCTTACAGCTCATACTTTGTGTTCTAGAGTTCTATAGGTTTTAGGAAATGCATAAGGTCCCATTTCCACCATTACATCTGTAATTTCCACCCTAAACATCTGTGCTCTACCTATCCATTGCCCCCTTTCCCCCAACCCCTGGCAAACGCTGATTCTTTTTGCTCTCTCTATAGTTTTCTTGTTTCTGAAATGTCAAACTGTTAGAATAACATAGTATTTGCCTTTGCAAGCTTCTCTCTTTCACTTAGTGATATGCACTTAAAATTCCTTTATGACTTTTTATGGCATGATAGCTCATTTTTTATCACTAAATAATGTTCACTTGTAAGGATGTAGCACAGTTTGTTTATCATTATTCATTATTTGCAATTCACCTAGTCAGTGACATCTTGTTTACTTCCAAGTTCTTACAGCTATGAATAAAGCTGTAACAAACATTCATATGCAGATTTTTGTGTGTAGATAAATTTTCAACTCATTTGGGTAAAAATCTAGGACCACAAGTGCTGGCTCATGTAGTAAGATTGTGTTTAGCTTTGTAAGAATTACCAAACATTCTTCCAAAATTACTGTACCATTTTGCATTCCCACCATCAATGAGTGAGAATTCATGTTGCCCCACATCCTTGCAAGAATTTGACGTTTTCAGTGTTTTGGATTTTAGCCATTCTAATACCACTGGTATCTCATTTTGTTGCTTTTTTTGAAATTTGTAATTCCCTAATGAGATATGGTGTTGAACATTTTATCATATGATTATTTTCCTTCTGTATATCTCATTTGGTGAAGTGTCTGTTTAGATCTTTTGCCCACTTTTTAATTGGGTTGTTTTCTACTTGTTGAATTTTAAGTAATCTTTGTATATTTTGGATTGAAGTCCTTTTTCAGATATATATGTGTTTTTCAAATATTTTCTCCCAGTTTATGGCTTGTCTTTCCTTTTCTTAACAGTATCTTTCATAGAGCCAAAGTCTTACAATTTAATTGAGTTAAATTTAGTTGATAAATCCCACTAATTAACTTTTTCCTTCATGGATTCATTTTTGGTGCTTTATATGAAAATCCATTGTCAAATCCAAGGTCACCAAGATTTCCTCCTGTGTTATCTTCTAGAAGTTTCATATTTTTTGTTTTTACATTAGATCAGTGACATACATTGACCTACTTTTTGTGAAAGGTTTAAGATCAGCATTTAGTTCATTCATTTGCACGTGGGTGTCCAGTTATTCCAATACATAAATTTACTTTTTATTTGCTACTCTATTTATTGATATTTATAGTTTCAAATCAACATTTTCAAGTTGATAAGCTTATCAAATGTCTTTGTAAAAAGGCCTTTTTGTCATATCAACATTCCAAGGAATTTGGTACCTAGGCATTGCATAGTTTTCAGATTTGTCTAAACATTAACACATCTCAGCAAAAATGTTCCTTCCCCATTCTTAGTTCCTTGGGCTGCTTTGAGCAGGACAGTTTGGACTGTGTGAAAGTACTGGAGGCCATGACTGGAAAAGCTTCATAATTAAAATTTCATATCAAAAGCAAACTGGGGAAATCAAATAGAAGAAAAGAATACATATGTCTCTGCTTACATTGTAGCAGCTTTGGGAGGTGATGGCATACACCACGTGTTACTTTCTGTTTCCAGGAGAATGTGGTAGCCAAGTAAGCACATTGAAATGGCCACAGTCTCTACTGTGTGGCTGCTGATCATTTCTGTCAAGTAGTACGGTTCGGTTCCTGCATTATACTTTATGTTTTCCCAGTTACACAGTGCTCAGACATCTGTTCAGTTTAAAAATCATATATTCTTGGGGAAATACTTGGCCAGATTTCAGACTATTTCAGCAGAGTACAGTTTTTTTAAGTAATTACACTATATATCTGCACCTGGAATAAAAAAAGGATATATAAGAGAAAAAATCTACATATCTATATATGTGTGTGTTTGTTATATAGGCATACTCAAATACACACACACACACACACACATTTGTGTGTATATATATACACACTCATATATAGTTGCTTCTTTTCTGTCTTAATATTTATGACAAAATAGCTTACATTTATATACCATCATGCTCAAAGGACTTTTACATTTAATAATTTATTTAATCTAATGGAGAAAGAAGCTCTCTCTTTTAAATTAACATCAAAGCAGAAGTTTATTTTCAGGGTGGGAATTCAAATATTTGAACATACCTTTTACTTGGCAAGTCATCTTCTCCCCAAGGACAGATAAGAGGCCATTAAATCTAGCCCAGCAGACTGAGAATTCAGCAAATCAAATGACATGTAAGGAATTGAAATATGAACTGCACATTAAATTCTGAACTTAGGTAGTTTGGGGAAAGAAATATTTTAATGGGTTTGATGGGAATTTGTGTTTAAAAAGCATGTGTTATGCGAATTCTGGGAAGGGAGGGGAAGTTAAGTAACTAAACCAGGTTGAGAAGAAAAAGCACACCATTGATCACCCTAAGTCAGTGTCTAAAATATCTCTGCTTTTCAGTTTGACACAACAATCAGTTGTAAAGTGATAGGAGAACATTCTCTTTTAGGATGTGCTCTATTAAATATAATACTGATTCAGTAACAATCTAAATCCCAAATGAGTTTTCCCCACAAATGCTGTTAATAATCCACTCCGGGAGAGCACACCATGTTTCTTCATTGAAAATTAAAAATGATGAGTAGAATATAGGCAAGAAAGAAGAGAAGCCAATATTTTATATCTTATTCTTATTAATTTTGTATTTGTGTGTGTCTGGATTTGCTTGGACCTTAAGTATTTGGCCCCATGACTCTCTTTCTACCTGTAAACCATGTCTTTCATTTTGGGTTCAGGCACCACGCTTGTTACTTCTATAAAAAGCTTTATGTTCCATAAGAAATGAAACATGTGATTTTTATATTATTCTGCCTGTAACCTAGGACTATTGAGTGGGGTCCATTGGGATCCACAGGCATCTACTCACACGCTGCACACAGCTCCTGGTGCTCAGAAGGGTCTCACACTAACTTAAATGCTCTGCTGTCACAGTTTTGCTATTCCTAATAATTTTTGAATGAGAACGCTGCGTTTCCATTTTGCACTGTGTCTCACAATCATGCAGCTTTCCTTGCAAACTGGACTAAAATCTACAGTGATGAATACAGCAAGATTTCAATCTCATTCCTGGACCTTATAACCATGTGAACTTGGGCAAGTTAGTTGGCCTTAGAGAGCCTGCCTTACCCTTATTTATAAAGTGAGGATTAAATCTGTGTAACCCAGAGAACCGTACTGATGTTTGAATGAAATAAAATATGTAAAGGACCTAGCAAAGATAAGGCAAATATAGGTTTGTTTGTTGTTTTTTAAATCTCAGCAGTCCACACTAGACAATTGCCTGGGGGCTGTGTGAGGGATGCTGGTACCCCATTTAGGCTCACAACTGAAGGCCAACATTAAGTGAAGCACAAAGGGGTAGCAGCCTTGGCCCCTGCCTGACACAGCAGTTGATTCTTGCTAAGCACATAGTAAGCCTGAGATTTGATCCCCCATTCTTTCACGCTTCTTGCCCACATTAAAGCTTCCTTGTAATCTTTAGCCAGGAAAGTTGAGACTAAATTCCTTTCTTAGCTATAGATGCTTGTGTCTAAATTAGGGCTGGACTTTTGAACGGTTCTTAAAGCCTTACTTTGAAAATCCCAAACTTATAATTTGTAAATTATAACTTTCACAATGTATGAGTATGTTTTATTTCCCTAAATTTTCCCATATTTTCACTAGGGACTCCATATCAGTTCATTATTTTTTTTCAGTTGTTCTACTTGTTATCCCTTATGCTCATAATCAGAAACATAAGTTATTATGCTGAAGAATGAAGCTCAAGTCAAGAAGGAGAACAGAAATATAGGTATGCTTAGCATGGCACTTCTGTAAGATGTCAGATATTGACTTGTAGCATTGTTTTTTCATGAACTATATTACCTGCTTTGACTGCAGAGATCAGGGACTCGTCAACATGGTTTTAAATAGTATCAAAATCCTCCAGGGGCTCTCTTCCTGAAGCAATCATTGTTTTGAGGGGACTTGGATGTGCAAGTGACTATGATTAATTTTAAAAATGTGGCAAATTCTAGAAATAAGGTTATATTTTAGGGGAGGGGTGACATGGAAACTGTGTAGACTGCTCCAAAACACACCAAACTCCACACTCAATTCATTAGTCTTCTGAGATTTTCCCCCTAGACTTACTGAGATATACTTGAAAAATTTTGTAGGTTTAAGCAGTACAGTGTTATAATTTCATAAGGATATATATTGAGAAATGTTAACATAATAAGGTTAGCTAACACATCCTTCACCTCACATAATTACCATTTTATTGTTGTTGTTATGGTGAGAACATTTCAAGTGTACTGTCCTAGCAAATTTCAAATATACAACATGGTATTGTTAACTATAGTCACCACGCTGTCCATTAGGTCCCTGCAACTTATTCATCACATAACTGGAAGTTTGTTCCCCTACCCTCACCCTTCAGCTCCTGGAAACCACTGATCTCTCAGCTTCTATGATTTTCTTTTTACTGTTGTTTAAGTACGGTTGTCTCTATTTGTCCACCCACTACTCCCCACCACTCCACCAATCCCCACCTCCCACCCTCAATCCTACCCCCTTTGGCTTTGTCCATGTGTCCTTTATACATGTTCCTTGACAACCCTTCCTTTATTTTCCCCTATTATCCCTCCCCATGCCCCTATGGTTACTGTTAGTTTAGTTTGTTCTTTATTTCAATGTCTCTGGTTATATTTTGCTTGCTTGTTTGTTTTGTGGATTAGATTCTACTTACAGGTGAGATCATATGGTATTTGCCTTTCACTACCTGGCTTATTTCACTTAACATAATACTCTCCAGAACCATCCATGCTGTTGCAAAGGGTAGGAGTTCTTTCTTTCTGCTGCATAGTATTCCATTCTGCAAATGTACCATAGTTTTTTGATCCACTCATCACTAATGGGCGCTTAGGTTGCTTCCAACACTTGGCTACTGTAAATTATGCTGCTATGAACATTGGGGTGCATGGGTTCTTTTAGGTATATCAAAAATGGTGTTCGGAGATCTCGACAGCTACATGCAAGAAAATGAAACTCGACTGCCAACTTATAACATACATAGAAATGAACTCAAAGTAGATAAAGACTTAAATATAAGTTGTGACACCATAAAAGTCCTAGAGGAGAACATACGAAGGAAAACCTCAGATACTCCATGCAGCAATATTTTCACCAATGTGTCTCCTAGAGCAAAGGGCATAAAGGAAAGAATAAACAAATGGGATTTCATCAAAATAAAAAGCTCCTGCACAGCTAAAGAAAACATCAGCAAAATGAAAAGGGAGCCAACTATGTGGGAAAATATATTTGCCAATGATACCTCAGACAAGGGTTTAATCTCCAAAATATGCAAAGAACTCACATGACTCCACTCCAGGAAGACATACAACCCAATTAAAAAATGAGCAAGGACCTGAACAGACACTTCTCCAAGAAGGACATACACAGGGCCCAGAGACACATGAAAGGATGCTCAGCATCACTAACCATCAGAGAGATGCAAATTAAAACCACAATGAGATAGCACTTCACGCCAGTCAGAATGACCATCATAAGCAAATCAACAAACAACAAGTGCTGGCGAGGATGTGGAGAAAAGGGAACCCTAGTACACTGTTGGTGGGAATGAAGACTGGTGCACCCACTGTGAAAAGCAGTATGGAATTTCCTCAGGAAACTAAAAATAGATCAGCTTCTATGATCTTAATTACTTTTCAAAATAGGTTTTTATAACTGAGGGATGTTTTCTTTAACAGAAATAATTCAAACTACAGAACATGAATATCGGGTGCTTAGCTAGTTCATTTTTATCAATTAACAGATTGGTTAACTGAGGTTCTATAATTTTTAGTAGAATATGAAAATAAAACAGGGACTGTGAAGTAACCAAACTCTATTATACAACCAAGGCTGTGAAAGATTAGATACATGAATCAGTTTCTCCAGATCCTTTGGGTTAAATGACAGTAGACTTTTTTTGCTACCCTAAGAGCTATCTGGGAGTTCTGGGCAGTAGAGAACTTCCCCTGAGCATTTTTCCTTCTTTAGTGTACACTGTGTCCTGTCTCAGTCAGAGACACCCTTCAACCAGTCAGCAGACATACCCTCCCCATCTGTGGCTCTGAAACTCAGTGAACTTGTGGACTCACAGCAGATGATTAAAGACTGAGTGAGGGACCAACCCAAGTCCAACCCAAGGAGCTGCTTTTGAGGGCAGAATTGTTCTCTACAATTCTGTGGGCACCTCATCTAGTCTCTAATCCTCAGTAATTCATCTGTAAATTTAGCATAATTATAATGGCCTCTGCTCATCTGTCTTCGAAGCACTGTTTTGATGAAAGCTTGGAAAATATAAGCCAAAGTACTTGCTAACCTGCTTCATCGATTTAATATTGCAATATATATTAGCATATGATTACAGGTATAATATTAACATTACTATTATTAACATTAATATAAAACTATATCCAAACTATTGGAATAAAATGACTTTTTTAAAAAGTGCTTTTAATTCAGGCCCTAGCCAAGTAGCTAGTTAGTTAGAGCATGGTTCCAATAAGAGAACTTTGTGGGCTCGATATCCAGTCAGGGCACATACAAGAAGCAACCAATGAATGCATACATAAGTGGAACAACAAATCAGTGTTTCTCTCTCTCTCTCTCTCAAGATCAATAAAATAAATAAATAAAGAGCTTAATTCAAAACTATAATTAGTTTTAGAACTTTATGTATTTTCTAATGGATTTCTTAAGTGACCAAAAGATGAAAGAGTATATCTCCTTTTTAAAGATGATATTAATCTATAGATAATGGAGGATAAGTGCAAAAAATAAATACTTAGGCACAGATAAATAGTGATGTAAAAATTTAAATAGTCCATGTAATGATACTCAGAGATTTAAAAATATTTCCATTTTGATGTAAGTGGTTTTCTGTTGTTTTCCAAAGTCAAATTATTATATATTTTAATTTTATATTTTTAAATATATTTTATTTATTATGCTATTACAGTTGTCCCAATTTTCCCCTTTGCCTCGCTCTACCCTGTACCCCTATTCCTCCCAGCACTCCCTTCTTAGTTCATCTCCACAGGTCATGCATATAAGTTCTTCGGCTACCCCATTACTTATATTTTTCTTATTATCCTCCTATCTATTTTGTACCTACCAACATGTGCTTCTTAATCCATGCACTTTTCCCCTTCCCCCTCCTGACTGATAACCCTCCAAATGATCTCCATGTCTATGATTCTGTTCCTGTTCTGCATGTTCATTTAGCTTGTAATTTGGATTCAATCACTGATAGTTGTGAATTTATTGCCATTTTAATGTTCATTGTTTTGATCTTCTTCTTTTTCTTATATAAGTCCCTTTAGCATCTCAGACAATAATGGCTTAATGATGATGAAATCCTTCACCTTTGCCTTGTCTCGGAAGCACTTTAGCTGCCCTGCAATTCTAAATGATAGCTTTGCTGGGTAGAGTAACCTAGGTTGTAAGACCTTGATTTTTATCACTTTGAATACTTCTTGCCAGTCTCTTCTAGCCTGGAAAGTTTCTATTGAGAAATCACTTGACAATCTTATGGGAACTCCCTTGTAGGTAACTCCCTGCTTTTCTCTTGCTTCTTTTAAGATTCTTTCTTTGTCTTTAACTTTTGGCATTTTAATTATGATGTATATTGGTGTGGTCCTCTTTGTGTCCATCTTGTTTGGGATTTTCTGTGCTTCCTGGACTTGTATGTCTATTTCCTTCACCAGATTAAGGAAGTTCTTTTTCATTTTTTTTCAAATAAGTTTTCAATTTCCTGCTATTCCCTTCCTCCTTCTGGTTCCCTTATGATTCAGATATTGGTATGTCCAGAGGTTCCTAAGCCTGTCCTCATTTTTTTTTTAATTATTTTTCTTTTCCTGTTGTTCCAATTGAATGCTTTTTCCTTCCTTGTGTTTCAAATTGTTGATTTGATTCTGCGGCTCATCCCATCCACTGTTGATTCCATATAGATTTTTCTTTATTTCACTTAATGCAACCTTCATTTCTGCCTGGATCTTTTTTATGCTGTTGGAGTATCCAATGAGTTTCTGAAGCATCCTGATAACCAGTGTTTTGAACTGTGCATCTGATAGGTTGCTTACCTCCATTTCATTTAGTTCTTTTTCCAGAGCTTTGTTCTCTTCTTTCATTTGGTCCATATTCCTTTGTCTGCTCATTTTGGGAGCCTCCCT
Source organism: Mormoops blainvillei (assembly GCA_004026545.1). Taxonomy (NCBI): domain Eukaryota; kingdom Metazoa; phylum Chordata; class Mammalia; order Chiroptera; family Mormoopidae; genus Mormoops; species Mormoops blainvillei. The sequence continues at coordinate 160,718 of PVJD01000520.1, read as the reverse complement.
GTGTTTGTGTGTTAGGTAGAGCTGCTTATACTCCCTAATTTAGCACACCTGTTAAGTTATATGGGGCAGAGCTTTAGGTATTCGCCAGAGAAGTGCAACCCGTGTCACTGTGTCACTGTTCTGTTGCTCTGTGTGGGAGAGGGCTCACAGAGGGGACAGTGCCACTTCCTGGCTTCTGGAGTTTTGCCTGGGAGGGAGCTGTCTCCCCACTTGTGCTTTGCTTTTTCCTCATATGCCACTGGTACCCCTCCAGCTGTTGCCCTGGTGCTGAATACCAGAGGGGGTGGGTCTGCACAAGTCCCAAGTTTGTTGTGAGCCCTTTAAGAGGACACAGTTTCTTCTGCTACCCCAACCCCCCTGGTTTTTATAGCCAGAAGTTATGGGGACTTATCTTCCTGGCACTGGTACCCTAGGCTGGGTGGTCTGGACTAGGGCTGTGGTCCCTTGTTCCTAAGGTATCCCTCCTGTTTTTTATTCACCACACATGGATGTGGGATTACCTGCTCCTGTCTACCTACCCCCCTGCACCACTCTGTGTCTCTACACCTCTCTGTGCCTCTCCATGCCTCTGTGCCTCCTATCCAGCTGGATGAATGTGGCTTCTTTAAATCCTTAGTTGTCAGACTTCCACACAGCTCAATTACCTAAAAAACTCGGTGTGAAATTTGTTTTGTAGCCTGCTTGGTTTTTTTGTTGGTTTGTTTGTTCGTTTTTCATTATAATTGTGCACAGAGGCGAGGCGTGTTTACCTACTCCTCCATCTTGACTAGAAGTAAAGTATTACGTATTTTTACAATATACATTCTTATTAATATGCATTTGACAGTTCAGTACAATTTCAACGATTGATTTAGTTTTCTTTTGAATTGAGAGACTGCAAGGTTAGAAATTTGGGAGACAGGTACACGTGAAGATAGACCTCTATGTGACCTCTCTGTGCTGAGTATGTGTATCAGCCAGTTCCACTGTTAGGGCCCTTCCAAACTTTTTAACTTTGTTAAGGAACATTACCACAGAGGCAGCCTGACCTCCCAAAGCCTTTACCTCATTCAAGCTCCCTCATATTTAGTTAGTTTTGTCACTAATATTGGCTAAGATTTGGATGTACTTTTGGGTCTTCATGACTGGTCTTGCTGGCCTTCACATTGTAAATGATGCCCACCTCCACACTACCTAACTCCTAGCTGATGCCCCCACCCCTGACTCCTTTCCAGTCCACTTCACCAATTATGTCTCCTACCTATTGCCTGGAAAACTGCTGCTGTTCATGTCAACTCTGCTTCAAAAACTATGGATGAGTTTCCAAAACCTAGATAAGAAAAGCAAAAGAAGGAGTCATTTGTTAATCGTGGGGTTAGATACACCCTCTTTGTTTGGATGCTGAAGTAGGCACCTGGGGAAAACAAAATACCAACACAAACCCTGAAGAAATGGCATTAATTGATTGAAGGTGTGCCACCCAGTTAGGAATCAAGGCATTGCCAGCTGCGTCCTCAAACAGATGTTGATTCAGGCATGCAGAGTCACTACTGGGGAGGAATTTCTGTAGTGCTGATCCTACTATGGAATCTATTGAAACGTTAGGTGAGGAGCATTCCAGGTGTGAGATCACATTGTTAAAGGACTGGTAATGAGGGGCAATTGAACTTGATTTAGATATTTATATAACTTGCTGAGAGAACCTTCTGCTAAAGACACCCTTTGGAGTTGGAAGAAAAAAATGTGTGGAAGCAGGTGGACAAAGGGCTTTGATTTTTCCTCCCTTTAGATGACAGGTAAATGCCAATCTGCACCAGCCTGAAAACATAATCAGCCAGGTAGCTGAGAGAACATTATCTTCAGTACTGACACTATCACAGCATTCACTTTTTCACACATTATAGGTTTACAATTTCCCATTGACTAAGGTAATTGGCAATTTCAGTGAACTAACTTAGAAATCTGTTTTCTTTTAACTAAAACATAATATATAATCAGTATCAAATTTCTGTTCTACAACTGTTGAAATGGCTTATTTCCAGAAATGTTTAGAGTGTTTAATAGTTTGTACCCAGATGTAGTTTTAGAAGTTACTGAAAAATGGGTGCTTTCTTACATATAATTCCAACCTTCTACCCATGTTAATTGCTAGTGAAATGTCAGCTTGTTTTTCAAGAATTTAATGAGAACTGAAGCCTTAGCAAGGAGTATTACTGTATCTCCCATCCAAATGAATCTCATCTGTTGATGTCTGTGCTGGTCTGTGAGGGAAACATGACCCCTAATGGGAGGAATAGCAAATACGTGAAGTATTTTGTTTAATTTTTAGCTGTAGTAAGACTTAAGAGTGATCACCAAGAATCTTGTAAGTATCAGTTATGCCCCTTAATGGGCATGTATGTAGAGAAAGTTTATGTCTCTACATTTGAGAACATTAAATTTTGGGTATAATTTTTATGAGACATTCTGGGACTTCAGTTGTATAAGAGTAAGTCACTGGAGGAGGCTAAGACCCAAGGTGGAACCGCAGGGCTAGTCCCACATCTTGATCCATATTAAAGAGGGAAGGTCAGTTAAGATAATTTTGGCTACTCAAAATGTGGTTCATGGACCTACAGCACTGGCATCCCCTGGGAACTTATATGGAGAGTAGAATCTCAGTCCCCACCCTAGACCTACTGAATTAACTTAACAATCTCCCTGGGTGATTTGTATACACACCTCAAAACTCTATTAACAAGGGGTTTTGGTGTGTCTGTGCTCAGTCTGGCCTGGAGTAGAACACCCACTGGCTATCACCTGGCATTATAATTTGGGAAGCTGAGATTCTGATACTGTTTAAAGTTCAGTGTCAAGAAGGCACCAGGCTGGTGTCCCACTTGGACCTTGCAGTTTGACTTAAAAGGATCAATGAATTGGCGAGGGCTTGGGAGAGTCAGTGGCAAAAGGAGAGATTTGCCACCCCTTTAGGGGCCAAGAACCTTGCTAGCCTTTAGATTATTAGAATAAGATCCAGTATACTCTATTATTTCCCAAAGATTTTGAATGTTATTATGTAGGCATTTGTAAAGAATTAGATATTTAAAGCAGAAACATTCCTTTTATCAGTAAATCCATCAGTTATTCATATTCTACAGGTCCTAGGAGCCCATAGATAAAAATATAGTGATAAAAATGATCCCTGAAGAATATTTCTATAGCTTTGATCCCATTCTGCAGGGAACTCTAACCTTCCAGGGAAGTCAAACCTTTAGGAATAAATACACGATTATGTAATGACTTCATAATATCTGATTTTTTTTTCTCTGTAATGGTTTAGAGAGGTTCCAGGTAAAGCAGGAGGAATGAAGACAGAGGAACTTGTTGCAGTCAGTTATTCATGGATTCTGGGGGATGGCAGCTCTGCCATTGTTAGCATGTGATTTTTAATGTCTCTCTGAGGATTCTATCAGGCATGACTTGGCCCAATTAGCCAAAAGAAGAAGAGAATATGGCTGGATACATGTGTGGAACGTTTCCTAGGGGCCAGTCTAGAAACGGTATGGATGGCATCTTTCTACCCACATTTCCATGCCTAGAACTCAGTCACATTGCAAGCCAAACTGCCAGGTAGTCAAATATCATTTGCCTTGTTCCTGGGAAGAGGAGGAGATGCATTTTTGTGGACAACTAGTATTCCTGTAACAATGTCAATATCCCAAATAGATACGATGGACCCAACACTGAGCATAGGCAGCCACTGACACTGAGTGTTCCCACAACACCGCTTCCACTGCCAACAGTGAACTGGGCAAGAGAGTGATGCCCTGCATCAATGACAAGGTGACCCTCATGCGACGACTTATGCTATTGACACTCAACTTCCAGTTCAGCTGAGCTTTTGGAGATTAGAGAAAATATATATTTGAATTGGCACTGCTATTTTCCTGAAGACCTGTTGCCTAGGTACAAATTTGAGTTGTAAATGTTGGAAAGGCAATTCACAGAAACAGTGGTTTAAGCATAAAACTGTGCTTTATACTATACCCCAAATCATCGTTTCTAACTAAAACTGAAATGAAATAGCTTTGTCTCAGACTTGAATACTTGAATAGTCAAATACTCAGACTTAAATATTTTCCAGGAGTTTGTAGAGCTTATGCTCCAATGGAATAGACTGGTGTGTATACGAAAAATAACGAAATCAAGTTTCAGTTTTCTATTTCTTCTTTATGTTTCATTCCATCACTCTCTTCTAGTTTTTGTAGATTCTCCTAAGTCTGTCTCCTCTCTGACTCTTGTTTGCGCATTCTGTAGACTCAAGATCCTCTTGTCATAACAAATGTCAGGCTGGTCCCTGAGAGTAGTAACAGCGGTAACCCAAGAACACTATAAGGAAAGCACTATACTGAAGGGTCTGTCAAAATTTGTTTCCCAATGGGGCTGGGTCAGAAACCTTTCTATGGATGTTATTGAACAAATCCCTTTTAGCTATGTATATGACAACAAGTTGTCAGTTGATTCTGACAAATTTAGTTTATAGCCTGAACTTATGATATTATAGTATAAATATCATAGTCAGTATTTGCATTTAATAGTAGTAGGTCTCTTCATTTATAAAGAAGAAATATGCTGTGGTGGAAAATACTTCATAAGGAGTCACAATAGAGAGCAAATTACAATTGATCCCACTTCCGATGTGACCTTGGATGAATTAAACATTTGTAAAATGTTAGAAATAATACCTACCTCACAGGCTTGATTTAATATTGAAATGAAATAATATATATAAAGCATTTAGCATAGTTGTCAATTATGATCATTGTAATTATTAACCATCAATAATCTGAAGAAATTAATAGACAGATACTTCCAAGAGAGAGCCTCTATATTTTCCTTTTTTTTTTTTTGCTCATATATCCCTGGATGCCACCAAATATTATATATAAATATATATTGAAAATATATGTTTTCAAATTTTTTTATTTATTGATTTGAGAGAGAGAGAGAGAGGCACGGATTTAGTGGTACACTTATTTATGCATTAATTGGTTGATTCTTGTATGTACTCTGACTAGGGGTGGAACCCATAATCTTAGGGTATCATTTCTTGTACAATGCTCTAACCAACTAAGCTAACCAACCAGGGCTATATTTGTTTTATTGAACAGCACTATAATAGGACTATATTACTCTTTAAGTTTATTTCTAATACTAATGATTCTACCATGAAAGTTATATACTCTTCCAACTCATTTTAGATCCTTAAAATAGTGTTTTTCAAGATTTTTGAAAATCAACTTTTTTGAATAGGTGATTTTCATTCCAGAAATGATTTTTTGTTGTATGTCAGACTCAGTACACCTTTGATTTATGTTCAGGTTGTTTTTTGAGGCTTTAAAGAATCACAGCTGGGTGGAAAAATTATTCTTGGCAAACTTATTTCCCAACCAGGAAACCACAAGTGATGGATTGCTAGAATAAGGACCATAATATATACTGAGAATACAAAGGAGATACATGGTTTCTTCAAGATAAACTTAGATTTGTAAGAAGTGAGCTTGTATTTTATTAACTTTCTGCATATAAGAAAAGTCAGGCAATATACTATTTCTGCTTAAATTCACAGTAGCCTATGCCTAGCCTAGCCAATTTTAATATTGAACTATAAACCACCTAAGGAATATCATAATACATTCTCAGTACAGACAGGCTTTGTTTCCACAACAAGTTTTTATAATTACTAGGGCATAAGTACAAGGATTTCTCAAAAATGAGTTTATCATTAAAATTTTAATCTGGCTCAGTTAGTTGGACATCATCCCCCAGAGCGAAAGGTCATTGGTTCGACTTCAGGGTCAGGGTCCATGCCTGGGTTGCAGGTTTGGGCCCTAGCTGTGACACATATGAGAGACAAATGATCAATCTTCCTCTCTCACATTGATGTTTCTCTCCCTTTCTTTTCCTCTCCCTTCCCCTCTCTCTAAAAATAAATAAAACCTTTAAAAAAATAAATCTGAATTATTAGTTATATCTACTACCAGTATGTATATGTTTCTGTTGTTGATTATTTAATATTTCTCATACATAATAGCATTGTTTACAGTACCTGCACCCACAAAAATAGGTTACATGTAATTATTATGCTATTCTCTTACATTCTGTGTGTAACTAAAGAGAGAATGTAACTATTATTACATTCTCTTTGAATGCATTGGTTTATTTAACTTTCACTTCCCTCTGAGCTCTATGCTATTTAATCCCATATTATAGAAGAGAAAACTGAAATGTAATATTGTGGGTTATATAGTGGGTGATATGTTGAAGCTAGAATGTAAGTTCTGGAACTCTTGCTCCAAAAGATGGGCTTCAGATCTTTCTTGAAAATATAATTTTAATAATATACTTTACTTAATACAGTCTATCCTAAATATTATCATGTTTACATGTTCTCAATAAAAAAAAAGTTATTAATGAGATACATTACTTTTTTTTTCCAAGTCTTCAAAATCCATTATGCATTTCACACTGACAGCACATCTCAGTTTGGACTAGCCTCATTTGAAGTGTATGAAAGGCACATGTGGTTAGTGGCTACCACATTGGGAAACACAGATTTAGGCATTTATTTATGATTTGCTAGGGTGAGTAGCATGAGGAAAAGTATAAAGTCATACCTGGAAATTCTAAATGGATCTTTGGTCAAAGATTTCCTTTGTGGAATTTGATGCAGGGAATGTAAATTCACTATGTATCTAACATTATTAATATATGAAATCATTTTTATGTAACTTAATACTCTAAAAAATCCTACGAGATGAATAAGATGATGCTTATTTTGCGAATAAGGAAAATGAAACTCAGACAGTGTGGGTGGCTGCCCAAAGGTTTCCAGAGAGCTACTGGAGGAGCACGGCGCAAATCCAGGGCTGTCCTGCATCGGAACCCAGAAGCTTTCCCTCCAGCACACCCTGAACACCATTCCATTTTCCAGCCACACAGATGTCCTGGATGTCTGGTGGGAGACAAGTGAGTAACCAAGAGTACAGCATGAGAAGGTGACTCAGCCCAGTATGAGAACAGTGAGAAAGGGCCCCAGCTGAGACTGGGTTAGGGACAGCTTCTTGGAGCAGATGATTCTGAGCCTGCTGAGGGTGACAGAGCTGAGGCTAAGGCTGATTCAGGTAGCCGTTATGGGAAGGGGTTGAGAGATGCCCTTTGGGGACAGCACATGGCACTGCATGGCTAGAACAGGGGCAGATGAAGTCCAGATTTTGATGGTGTCCTTCCTCCCTTTGCAACTCTGATGTGTACAAATGAATATATAATATTTTATATGATTCCCTCTTTCTTTTAGTAAGACAGCTTTAAGTTAAAATTACATGTGAGGCACATAAAAGTGAGGCATAGCAGTTTGAATACTGGTGTATTAAAGATTGGATCAGTGTTCTTAAAACATGAAGGAAGAACTGTCTCTGGAAATGTGGGTATATAATCAAAGTCATCTTCATCGACTGTTTATGTAGTCCGTAAATATTTCAAAATGTGTTTTGGGTATAATCTTTGTTCCAAGAACACATAATTACTAATAACAATATTAGCAGTATGATTTTATATGGTTGTCTGCTCAAGTTTTATGTTCAGTGGTATAGGATATGATTTGTGCCCAGAAGTATCATAGCTCCTGTCCTTGAGGTAATAATACAGCACTGGCCAGGATTGAGTGTGATGCATGAGAGCAAAGCATTAAGGAGATCTGAGCTTCATCTTAACATTTTGCTAGTGCCCAATATTTACTCTTCTTAGGACTTAGACGGGGGGCAAAGCCCAATTCAATCATGTATACTTCAGTTGTATAAGGCTCCCCATGCCAAATCGGGTCTTCCCTCTGCAGAGAAGAGCTGGAAGGCAAAGTGTTATCATGGACTCTTGGAATGCAGAAAAATAGAGAGTAAATCCGGCAATTGATTCATCAAAATCCAAGACTGCAAAGATGTCTACCAGAAGCCTTTGAGACAAGAAGATAGGCAAAGTCCATGTTGGAGAAGCATAATAAAGTAGAAATAGGTTGGAATTAATCTTGTTCAAAAACTACACCTTCTATTATAAAGATTGTGTACTCCCACCAGGTCAACTGGAAGGTTTTAAAAACCTGCCTGTTTCAGACAGGTAGGATTTGAATATATAAAGGAGAAATTTGATAAAATTCTAGACAAAAATACAAACAGGGGTCAGAACTGGGAGGCAGAGTTTGTAGAGCACTCTATCCATATTTTCAAAGCATTATAAAGATCCGTCATTGGGCAGTTATTCATTATATGGCCAATACTAGTTATCATCACATTTTGAGCTCATATCATGTATGAAATATCATTAAAGATAATGCATAGACATGCTCTATGATAGCTACAAAAGCTCTGACTCTGTGGTAGCGATTTCCAACCGGTGTGCCAGGGTAGACTCACTGGTACTGCAAGAATTTTTAAAACATGCAATACCTGACTATATAGTCAGGAGCACTGACTTCTTTTACCTTAAATTGTCAAATTAAAAAAGAAAAAAAGACAAGATGCAACACAACAATAGCTGTCCGGTGTGATTGAATCAAAATTGTACCTTTTTTTGTCAGATCAGTAAAAAATATAATATATTTTTGGTGTGTTGCAGAATTTTTATAATTAGCTTATGTGTGCTATGAGATTAAAATGGTTTAAAATCATTGCTCTATGGCTTTGAAAAGAAAGGAAACTCTTAAAAAATACATGACTTGCTATAGTTTCTGGTGAACAGAATACTTGCTCACTCTTGGAAATGCCTTTCAGTTCAACAGAATAGTGACCAGATAACTTTATCCTAGTGTATCCATGGTTCCCCAAAGATGTGTTTGCTGTTGCTTGTCTAAGGACTGTTAAAGCTAGTATTTACTGGTTTATGTCTGATTTCTTCCCTTTTCCTTTACTTTAGGAACATGTCTTGGATCTCTCTCTCTCTCTCTCTTTCTCTCTCTCTCTCTCTTTCTCTCCCCACCCCACCGTCTCTCCCCACTAGTGTCTATGACTCTGTGATCTAAGCCAGTTGAGACACAAAATATAGACAAATCCAATTTAAGAAATACACACAAACATTTTTTTCCAAATATTTTATTTCCCTCTATGCCTTTTCTATCTAGCTAGATGGCTGGGTCCTGTTTATCACCAATTCCTTCATTTCTGGATCTTAAAAAAAAAAACAAAACAACAAAAAAAAAACACTTCTTTCTTTTACTCATGGTCCTTAGAATCTTCTTGGACCTATGTGTGTGCTTACTTTCTAGTCCCATCTGCTGTTACACAGCCTGCTTGATAATGGGCCTTTGGATCCTACCAAAACATAAGGTCAGCATTCACCATCAAAGGTCTAAATATGATGCCTTTGGTAATAGAACAATTATATGAAAGAGACACTCAATGTATTGCTCATGACTTCAGTAGTGATGTCCACTTTCTCTAGGGGAACAAAACAAAAATCTCCTCTTATAAAGAAAGCTTCAAACTCAGATAACTGATCCATGGAATAGATCTCTTATGTATAACAGACTTACTACAGAGGAGTTGAGGCTCTTAAAGTATTTCTTAAACCATGATATGCTACAATTAATGTATTGCAGAGCTTCTATACCATATTTATTACTTCCACTGCCCAATTAATTACAACATTGGTCAGAATCTGACTTAAGTACTTAATAAGTTGCATAAATGAATGAATGAGTGAATGGATGGTATTTAAATTATCTTTATGTTTAAATATTTGTGGCTTTCCTGGGTTCTTATGCTTGACTACACCCAGCACGTTTGTTTGCAAAAGGAAGTTTCTGCTACTTCCCAGAGAATCCCATTCAGTCAGCAAGAGGCTAAGACCCTGCAGCAACTTCAGGAGCCACCCACACTAAATGTCTGCCATCCTCCACCTAGTGCTTGAAACTGGAGAAACTGAACCAGAGTAGAATTGTAAATAGTTGGTCAGGTCCTTCTTTTGGGGATTTTCATGATTGACAGTTGTATCATAGCAAGTAATAATGAGCAGAAGGATAAGGATTTAGGTGATGCACAGTTTTTGGGTAGGTTCATTGTCTATAGAGTTACCTCTGTCTGTCGCTCAGGGTGGGAGGGTGGGAATGATTTTCTTTGGCTGCTACATGCTGGCAGGGTTCATTTTGGTCAGGGGGAGTCTTGGATTGAGGAAAAATTCTATCCCTTGGGTGAATGCATTCAGCAGTCCCTGGGGAGATATAAATTGGACAGCTTACTGAGCTACAGACAACACAGAACAAAGAAAAAAATGGGTTTGATTTTAATCTATTGAAAGAAATCTAGGCTACATATGCTCTTCAATGCCTTTCCCCATAAACGCATCCTTACTGGGGCTATATGACAGAGAATGGTGCCATTTTGTTGCAGTCCAAATATGACTGTGTGTCTCGCTTTGTGATGGCAGTGGCAATGCTCCAAGGGAAGAGACAGCAAAAGTCAAAATAAAAATATATTCACTGATTTAAAAAATTTCTTTGTTTCTATGTTTCTTTTGCTACCGCCAGTTACCTGTCTCTGATGCCTGAGGAAGGCTTTGTAGTGCCTTTACTTGCTGTTGAATTTATACTATACACTTACTGGCACTCTTTCCTTTCTTGGCTTTTTCTAACAACAGCACAGTATCATCTTTCAACCCTTTTGGCTTTGTTTCTGTGAATGATTTTCTTCCTTTCCCTTATCCTACCATATGGATCATAATAAAACTAATTTACAACATTGAGTTTAGAACCTTAATTTAAAGAGATGGAAGGAGTCTACCTTAAATCTTAACCAATCCTAAAGAAGCAACTGGAATTACATATGTGTGTACTTGTTTATGTGTGTATGTTTGCATATGAGGGAGGGGTGAGCGAAATCTAGAAACAGGTTAGATTTCAGAAGGGCTTTGCAATATCTGTGAGGCTAGTATGAAAATAAGGTAATGAGACATAACAATCTCAAAGTGATGTGTTAAAGCAAATGCAAACTTTTAGAGGAACTAATGAAAAACTTTTCCATGGCTCTCAAACCCCTTGCACATTTCTATCATTTAAAGAGAAAGGAACTTAGTTTTTAGGGAGGTGGTTTATAAAGTTTTATATATGAAAACATTGTGCTATGATATAAGTACTTGCCTATCTCTTCTCTTCAAGACCATAAAGAGGGGCTTTAACAGGACCACTTTCTGATTGCCCTCTCTTGACATTTGTCCTTTGTGGTTAGGGGCAATAGGGAATCTTGTCTTGCTTTACTCTTGAGACAGCCAAAGCAGACCCTGACACCAGGACACAGGGGTGACTGCAAATGGGAAAGGTACTGTATGCAATCACAGCTGATAATAGCTCAAATCCCATGCCAGAAATAAAACTCAGGGTGGACATATCAGCCAGGATCATTTTTTTTAAATCCTCTTCAAGACACAAGGTGCTAGACTGAGAGAATCTCAGGAGTAAAATACTGAGATAAATACAAGTAAAATATTAAGAGTTTTGGGGAGGTAGTAAGAGACAGCCACAGTTGAGTCACTTTCATATTGTGTAAAAGCAAGCAGAGGGCTCAGTCGGGATACCTCCAAAGGACTGTAGACAGGTCCTACAGAAGAATAAGTTAGCATTGAAAATCTCTAGGGGATATCTTCTAAGTACTCGGTCCCCCGCCATGTTACCATGTCATACTTACCCAGCCTCTCTTCCTGACTTTTTAGCTTAGTGGTGTCACAGTGAGCATAATAAAGAGCTACCAAGTGAGTGAGATGGTGAGAGACAGGAAATGACAGAGAGTAAAGGACCAGCTGGATTTATGAACTGGGTATTTCATGGAGTGGATGAAGCTTCATTATCGATTAGATGCAGGAGCTGGAAAAGGGAAAAAGGAGGGGCGACACAAAGATATGTCTTGTTGGGGCCATTGGCTGCATGTTGGTTCCATCCAGAACCCTGAGGGAAGTGCAGGTTTGGTGGGGAAGTTAGATATTTTGTTTGATTCTTTTTGAGTTTGAGCTGCCAAAAGGAGATAGCCAACAGGACCTATAATCTGTCCCACTGATATTGTTTGTCAGATTATCAAATACCATGAGAGTAAATAAGTCATCCATATAGACAATAAATAGTGAACAAAGAAAGTCTTTACCCTAAGCCCAGGAATTACCTTTGTTTAAAAAGTGGGCAAAAGAAGAGGCACTGACAAATGAGATAAGTGCAGCAAGAGGCAAGCCAAACAAACACAAGTGATGGTGGTATTGACTTTGAGTGCAATTTTATAGCAATAAGTAGGACTCGATGACTGCTTGGCTGTAGAGGAAAATAGGGAACCTAAGATGACTCAAATACTTTCAGTGGTTGGAATTGGAGAGAGACTGGTATTATATTGGCATCCACTTCCAAGTGTGGAAATGGTGATACTGGGAGCTAGACAGGGGAAAAAAATATCTTTGCTTTTGACAGGTTTTGTTTGCAGTGATAGCATATATCCATAATTTATCTATAAAATACCTGTATCTATAAAACACATCCAAAAATATGTAAATATAGGTTTGGGCTTCTAGGTGTTAGAAGTGTGGGCAGGTTTCTTTATAATTTTTGTTAACTATTACATGTACTTTGCTACTGAACTGTTTTTTTTTCCTTTTATCTCTATTCTCATGTGTTCTTAAAAACTATTTGATTTAATCTATAACAATGACCTTACAATGTACTTTATGATGTATATACCTTGATGTTGTATAATTTGTGGTATTTCTAGCTTGCAGATGAATCTGCAAGAGCCACACTGTGTTACTACAGTGGTTGATGTCATTAGATTGGAAATAATTTAAATCCATCATTGTTATAGATAAACCTGTGCTACGTGGCAATATTTTTTGAAACTTTCATAAAAATTAAATATCTTATTTTAAAAACTGTTCTTGCACTAAGATAGCTAACAGACAGCCCACTTAGCTCTCTTTTGGGTAGGCCAATCTATGCAGTTCTCTTGGGAGAATATGGATGTAGGTTTATATAGGTGAGAAATCAAACTAAGTTTAATGGAGGGCAATTTTGTGGAATTATGCCCGAATTTTATGCATGGAGGGTCCATAGAAAAGGAAAACAGATAAGACACCAATGGGAAATGACCCACATGTGTTCTAAGATTATACCTTTGGAAGAGAAAGTTTCTTCTAAATTCTTTGGTTCTTCAAATAGTTCATATTTCTTTGGCACAGAACACTTAGAAGGTTGGTAGAGAAGAGACCTGCCGCAGAGTCAGAGAAGGTGTAGCTAATGAAGTGGGAAGAGAAACAGGCAAATATAGTGTCACAGAAGCCAAGAGAAGATGATTTCAACATGGATGGGTGGATGGATGGATGGAGAGATAAGATGTGAAGAGATAGGGGACCATTTGGTTTGGCAAAATGTTATTTGGTAGCTTTGATAAGAGCTACTATAATGGAGTGGTGAATATGATGGGCCAGTTGGAAATGATAAATAGAAAACCAAAAAGCAGTCATATGGCAGAGAATATATTCAAATTAGTGGAGGAATTTTTTAGGACAATTGAGAAATAGGCTAGTGACTGGAGGAGATAGGGCCATACATGTATAAAGGCAATGCATAAGAGAACAAAAGGGAACATTTGGGCTTTTGGAGGGGCACACATGTTCTTTCATTTTAATAGGATGAAAAGTAAAGTCAGTAGGTAGAAATGCATGTAAGGTGGTGTAACTGATTGTGGAAAGATGTGCTTTTCTTAGTGATGGACGCAGCAAAGTCATGGGCAGGGAGGAGCCCAGGGAACCACTGGAGTTTTGAAGAGGAAAGATTAGTGATGCAATTGTCATCTTGAAAGTGTTACAGTGCAAACCAAGTATGAAGTACATTAGGCACAAAGGCAATAGACATGTGTTTGCAGAAATATGAATATAAAGAACAAATCCAGCCAAACAAGATACAAAATGTAAAGTAAGGATATGAAGAATGTTAACTATTAATTTCTCTTAAATGTAGAACTAAAGTTAAATGTTTTTAAGAGTTATAGTTATAGAAGCAGAAGTAAATCATAATGATATTAAATAATAATGAAATTAACCAAAAAATTAGGATATGGAGATGCTGAAAGTATAAAGAAAAGATTAAGTGGTAAACTGATTTTTCTCATTTTTAATAGTGAAGTATCACATTATGTCAAATGAGAGAAAAAAATATATTATCTCATGTATGTGTAAAACTAAGCCCTAGAAAGATTATAAAGAAACAGAAATAAACTAAAATAGGATTTGGTGTATGAATAAGATATATGTGTCTTACTGTATGTTGCTTCACATTTAAAAAGAGCCATAAGTGAATATTAAACTGTAGTTAATTATATGCACACTGAGCGTCTAAAAGTAAGTGTACTGACATTTGCAACTTACTTCAGAATTCATTAAAATAAAATACAATTTTGGCAAAAATCTGATGGGTGTGAGGAGGAAGGAGAAACATATTAGGAAAATTGGAAGTTTAGTAATACCCTTATCTTTTAGAATGGTAAATCTGTGGGTCTTTCTAAATAATTAGTTGATAAATTGTGGTTTAAATTTGTAATTCAGTTATAAAGACAATAAATGTAAAATTCCCAGGCCAAAAATACTTTTCAAATTTTCAGGAAAAAATACTCAAGACCTTTTAAGTTCTAGCATTAAACAAATGTATATTGTATAATCCTTACTTATTCCCCATGTTATAGTATTTCTGTTGACTCCAGTTGGAAGAGGGAAGGGGGACCAAGAATAGACCAAAAAGTCTATTCTTATGTATCCCTGTCCATGTGGATCCTGTGAGAAACCCCATGTCCAGTAGTAACTAGATAACTGCCCCATTGGCTCTTATTAACAGTCCAATAGAAACTGGCGTTGTGTGTGCTGTGTGAGAATTCTACTTCTTTTTTCCTCCCTCTATTTGATAAAACTGTTGGGGTAAAAAAAGCCAGTTTCTCAAACCTATTCTACAGTTGGGTAAAACACCCTCCCTCTATTTGTACCACAAACGTGTCTGACCACTTTCCTGGTACATTGTCCTAGTGCTAATATGTCAGAAGGAGGCCCCGTACCTGTCCATTCTCACAGACCTCCTTGGACAGCTGCTTCAAAAACCATTGATTTGTAATGACAAAGTGATTCTGCACTGGTACAAACAGAGAATCCCTATCAAATCCTTCAGCAGCCCAGTGCTATACAATTTAAGGCCTATAAATTCAGTCTGTACAGTCTTAATTTACAATTCTTTGAAAAACATGATGGGCAGGTATCCTCCGATGAACACCGTCTAGTGTTTGCATGACTGAATTGGTTGCATAGCATCTAGTATAAACTCCTTGAAGTTGCTGATGTGTAGAAGACATGTACCCTTTTTCCCAGCACAGATTCAGGGTTTTCCCTATTGTCAATACCTTTGGCATTTGATTAAAAGTCCCTTACCATATTTTAAATAATCAAATTGTTCTACTATATTTTAAAGGTTTTTTTTAAATTATATTTTATATAGATATAAAATTTGAATATATAAATAAGTTTGTATCCTATTTCTTCAGTTAACATTGTATCATCACTATTTTTTTGTTTGTGAATAGATATAATAATTACCACTCAGATAGTCTTCAATTTGAAAGTAATTAGATTTCCAATTTGTGGCTATCACAAAAATGTTAAAATGAACATAGAACTTCTTTGTGTTAGCATTATTGTTTGGTTAGAGTTTTCTTTTTCAAACAATAGTACTAAAGCAAATACCTTGGAGATTGATGTGCTTTGACTGCATTTAGTTAAATTGTTTTCTGAAATTTATACCAATTTACCTCTACCAGTAATCTATTTGAATCATAATTTTACTACATAATTATGAGCTTTGAACACCTGATCATCAGAGGTTTTGATTCTACAGAGTATTTGTTTCTTCTTTGTCTTAATTCCTTAACTGTCCTTTCCCTTGTGTGCTGTAAGGGATCCATTTTTAAAAGTAAGAGGTGGTGTCTGATCTTAGTATCTGCAAATTTTTTTCTAGGGTTTTTTGTTCTTAACCAAGGATTAAGTGTCTAGTTCAATGTGTGCTATTCGTTCTTTGAAATTTTCCCTCTAATGTGCTGTCTTTTCTGGCTTGCTGGGTTTGCAGTGAGATTTATGGTAATGATTTTGTGCCTGCGTTCTGCTATTATGTTCTGTATTTAATGCTTGCTTAAGACTCTTGCTAGAGATCAAGGAATAAATGTGCTATCACATCACAGGAAAATGATGTTAATTTTAGAGCAAATGTAATACACTAACTTTTAGAAAATGGCCTGTCTTTTATATTATGTGTGAAGAGTCTTATATGTAGGTTATAATTATTGAAATTTGTGTGTGTACGTGTGTGTCAACATAGATTGACCTTTGAAGACAAGAAAAAACTCAGCTCAGACCCAGGCTCTACCATTTCCTAGCTTAGATTAATGTTTTCACAATTCTCAAGGATTCATGACAGTTAAGTATGAAAGACTATGCCCCTCTAATATGATATTTTTGAGAATTAAATGTGATTATATGCAAAGACTCAATTATAGTTGCTGGGAAACAATACATACTCAATAAATACTAGGTATCTGTGTCTGTCCTCTCAATATGCAATGGACAGGCCAATTTCCATAGGAAGTAGAATGAATGAGACTGGAGAGTCACTTAGATAAACCCAAGTAATGTCCTTATTGTCAACCCACACATCATTTGGCTGTGGAAGAAGCCCATTTCTAATTTCAGAAACCAACCTGATGTTAGAGACTCTAGGAGGGCCACAATTCTGTAGTCCAGCTGAATACAGACAAGAGAGGTTCCCATGTGGCAAAACAATAAAATACAAAGTTGGTTAATTAGCATGATAGTTAGGAGGCAATATGGCAAGTATTGTAGCAAACTGGAAAAGGTTTGGGTCTAAAGTCAGAAACTAATGTTGTAAAATGTGTCTGCTGTTATATTTCTTATTTGAATGTTCCTTATTGATCTCTGATTCAGTAAATTTCCTCTATTTTATGTTGTTATATATTAGTTATGATAAGTGGAAATAAAAGTAAGAACTGGTGCAATTTTCCAGGAAAATTAATGGAAATTAACCTACTTTGGGGGATCTAGCATGATACATTATAAAGAAGATGGGTGATTTGGGGAGAATAAGTAGTATTTAACTAGCTAACCCAAATAAAAAATAGCTTATCCTTCTTTTTTGTTTAAATCACTTTGAATGTATAGTGATAAGGTTTTCTTATATGCTCCAGAAATATGTTCCTCATTTGTATAGTCACACAGGCAAGTGTCTCAAAACTGGTTATCTTTCAATATTAAACTTTGCTTTATGGAATGGCAAATAACTAAGAGGCAATATGTGGTAAACTCTAATTGAAGTGTAGCCAGAAATCCCAGTCTCCACATTCCCTGCAGCTTCTACCCCAGTGCTTTCCTCTTTGTTATGGTCACTCAAAGACTCATTTTTGAAAGCCAAGGTTTGATGTTCAAGCTTGAACTTAAAAGAAATTAGAAGTTAATCCTATAATAAAAGTTGTTTCTGAAAAAGAGTCTAGGGTGAGATTATTTATTAAATAATGTGTTTATTTATTATTCATTTGGACTTTGTTAAAAATAACTGTTTTTAAAAAATATGTTATTGTTCAAGTACAGTTTTGTCCATTTTACCCCCACCATTCCCCACTTCCCACATCCTCAACCCCACCCCCGTTGAGTTTATCCATGAGTCCCCCATATATGTTCCTTGACCACCCATCCTCTGTTCCCCCCCACCCCGTCTTCCTCTCCCTGCTCCTCTGTTCAGTGTCAGTTTGTTCTTCACTTTAATGTCTCCAGTTAGATTTAACTTGCTTGTTTGTTTTGTTGATTAGTCTTCACTCTAGGTGAAATCATATGGCATTTGTCTTTTACTGCCTGCCTGGCTTATTTCACTTAGCATAATGCTCTCCAGATCCACCCATACTGTTGCAAATGATAGTAACCCCTTCTTTCCTTCTGCTGCATAGTATTCCGTTGTGAAAATGTACCACAGTTTTTGAGCCACTCATTTACTGATGGGCACCTAGGTTGCTTCCAACACTTGGCTATTGTAAATTGTGCTGCTATGAACATTGGGGTACATAGGTTCTTTTGAATTGGTGTTTCCAGATTTTGAGGGTATAATTTCTACTTAGAATTCATTCACATTGAATACCTAGCTAAAATAAATTATATGCAACTTAAGGCAGAAGAGTTGCTAAATTTCTCTATGGACCTAGAGCTGTGTCTCATACAAATGGTATATTTGAAAGAACATGACATTTTCCTCCTTACTTTTCATTTTTGAAAAAAATAAGCTAATATACCTTATTTATTTTTGAGCAGACTTTTGTTTTTAGAAAAACTAAGTGGGCTGTACATAAAGTTCCCATATAATCCCTTACCATCTACCAGTTTTGCATATTATTATCTTACATTAATATAGTTCATCTAACAGTTGATAAACATTATTATTAACCACTGTTAAATTCTACAGTTCATATTGGGGTTCATTTTTTTTGTCTGTGGCACATCCTACAGGTTTTGAGAAATGCGTTTTACATATTGATGTACATCCAATGACATAAAATAGTTTCCTGCCTTAAATAACTCCTTTTCCCCATCTATTTATCCCACCCTTCCTCCCACTGAAGCCCTGGCAACCACTGATCTTTTTACTATATAGCTTTGCTTTTTCTAGAATATCTTACAGTTGGAATGATACAATGTGTCGCTTTTTCATGTTAGCTTTTTTTCACAGTAATATACATTTAAGTTTCTCCCATGTGTTGTCATGGCTTCATTGCTCATATCTTTTTTTTTTAATTGTTGTTCAATTATAGTTGTCCCCATTCTCCCCCCCATTACTCTCCCCCATCCTACCCACCCTGACCTCCCATATTCAATCCTCCTACCCCTGTTTTCTTTGTCCATGGGTCCTTTATATATATTCATTGATGATTCTTCCCCTTCTTTCCCCTGTTATCCCATTCCCCTACCCCTCTGGTCATTGTCAGTTTGTTCTTTATTTCCATGTCTCTGATTCTATTTTGCTCATTTGTTTTGTTGATTAGATTCCATCTATAGGTGAGATCATATACCTGTCTTTCACTGCCTGGCTTATTTCACTTAGCATAGTGCTCTCCAGTTCCACCCATGCTGTCATGAAGGGTAGGAGCTCCTTCTTTCTTTCTGCTGCATTGTATTCCATTGCATATATGTACCATAGTTTTTTGATCCACTCATTCACTGATGGGAGCTTAGGCTGTTTCCTGCACTTGGTTATTGTAAGTTGCGCTGCTCTGAACATTGGGGTACGTAGGTTCTTTTGAATTGGTGTTTCAGGATTCTTAGGGTATAATCCTAGCAGCAGAATTGCCAGGTCAAAAAGCAGTTCCATTTTTAGTTTTTTTGAGGAAATTCCATACTGTGTTCCACAGTGGCTGCCTATCTCTTTAGCACTGAATAATACCTCTTTGTATGGGTGTTCTGCAGTTTGTTTACTAATTCACCTTCTGAAGAGCATCTTGGTTGCTTCTACATTTTGGCAATTATAAGTGGAGCTGCTATAAACATACATGTATGAGTTTCTGTGTGGACAAATTTCCAGCTCATTTGAGTAAATACCAAGGAAAGTGACTGTAAGTTATCCTGACACTGCCTGACTTCAGGATTCATTACAAAGCTATAGTAATCAGGACAGTATGGTATTAGAAGAGAACAGGTAAATAGACCAATGAAATAGACTTGAGAGCCCTGAAGCAGATACATAAAAATACAGTCAACTGACCTTGGACAAAAGAGAAAAGGCCATTCAATGGAGAAAGCACATCCCTTTTAGCAAATGGTGCTGTGACAACTAAACACCCACATGTAAGTTTCTTTTAACTTTTTATGGTGGTAATAGAAATAGTATTGTGGTTTTAATTAAAATTTTAATTATTAATTGCTGCTATATTAGAAAGAAATTATCTTTTGTTTGTGATCCTTGTGTCCTACAACCTTGCCACAATCACTTATTAGTACCAGGGATATTTTTATTGATTCTTTTTCTATTTACTAATAGACTGTCATGTTGTCTACAAATAAAGTCACTTTTATTTCTTCCTTCCTAGTATGTTCATATTTTATTTCCTTTTCTTGGCACCCTGCACTAGCTAGAACTTCTAGTATATCACTGAATAGGAGTGGTAAAAGCACACAGCCTTATCTTGTTCCCAATTTTAGCAGGAAAGCATGTTGTCTCTCACCATTAAATATGATATTTGCTATAGGTATTTTGTAGGTGTTCTTTGCCAGTTTGAGGAAGTTTCACTCTCTTCCTAGTTTGCTGAAAATTTCCATCACGGGCAAGTGTTAAATTTTGTCAAATGATTTTTCTGCAACTACCGATACAATCATTTTTTCATTCTGTAGCTTGTTGATATAATTGATTACCTTAATTAATTTTGGATTGTTGAGCCAGTCGTGCATATCTGGAGTATCACTTGGTTATAGTATGTACTTTTTAAATATATTGTCTATTTGAGTTGCTAAATATTTTGTCGAGGATATTTGTGTTTCTATCCTTGAGATGTATTGGTCTGTGATTTCCCTTTCCTGTAATGTCTTTGGTTTTGGCCTTTGGGTAACTCTCCTCAGAGTAAGCAAGTTGATACTCCTTCTGCTTCTACATTTTGGAGAAGATTGTAGAGATTTTATTTCCTTTCAAGTGGTATTTCATCCCTAAATATTTAGTAAAATTAACCATTTAATGCACCTAGGCTGGTATTTTCTGCTTTAGAAGACTATTAATTATTCATTCAATTTATTTAATATATGTAGACCTAATTAGATCATTTCTCCTTGTGTGAGCTTTGGTAGATTGTGCCTTTTAAGAAATTAGTCCATTTCATCTATGTTTTTAAAATTATGACCATAGTTTTGTTCATTGTACTCTTTTCTTATCATTTTAATATCCATAGGATAAGTAGTGATAGCTCTTCTTTCATCTATGATATTAATTATCTGTCTTTTCTCTTTCTTAGTTAAAGATTTACCAGCTTTATTGATCTTTTCAAAGAACTAGCTTTGCATTTAATTGATTTTTTTCAATTGGTTGCCAGTTATCAATCTCATTGATTTCTCATTAATTTTCATTGTTTCTTTTCCTCTGCCTACTTTGGATATACAGTTGCTCTTCTTTCTCTAGTTTTATAAGGTGGAAATTTAGAGCATTGATTTTATATTTTCTTCATTTTTAATATATTCATTCAATACTATAAATTCCTGAACACTGATTTTGCTGAATCCCACAAATTTTGGTAAGTTGCATTTTATTTCCATTTAGTCCAAAATATTTTTAAATTTCTCTTGAGACTTCTTCTTTACCCCATGTGTTATTTAATATCCAAATAGTTAGACATTTTCTATCTACTTGTGATTGATTTATGATTTAATTCCATTGTGATCTGAAAGCACACTTTGTCTGATACCTATTCTTTTAAATTAAAAAAAAACACAATGTTTTTTCTGGCCCAGAATGTGGTCTATCTTGTTAAATATTTTATGTGAGTTAGAGAAGAATGTGTATTGCACTGCTGTTGGATGAAGAATTCTATAGATGTCAAGTAGATCCAGTTGGTTAATAGTGACGTTCAGTTCAATTATGTCCTGACTGATTTCCACCTGCTGGTTTTATCAGTTGCTGATAGAGGAATGTTTAAATCTTTGACTATTCAGTAGATGCATCAATTTATCCTTGAAGGTTTATCAGTTATTGCCTCAGATATTTTTAAACTCCACCACTTTATACTCTGGTGTATAACAAAGGTGCATGCACTTTCAAGTCAGTTATGTCTTCAAGAATACTTAATCCTTTTATCATTATGAAGTGCCCTCTTTATTTCTGATAATTTTCCCTCCTCTGAAGTCAGGTTTGTCTGAAATTACTATAGCTACTCTAGCTTTCTTTAACTAGTATTAGAATTTTATATCTTTCACCATCCCTCTACTTTTAGTCTATCTGTGTCCATATATTTAAAGTATATTTCTTCTAGACAATGTATAGTTGGGACATTACTTTTTACTCTAACAGTCTTTGTTTTTTAATTTATATATTTAGACCATTGGCACTTAAAGTGATTACTGACATGACCTCTTTTTTTAAGGCTGTGTATATGTATATGTATACACACATATATATCACATTTTCTTCATTCATGTGTCAATGAGCACTTAGGTCTTTTTCATGTCTTATATATTATGACTAATGCTGCAATGAATATCTTGGTGCAGGTATCTCTTTGAGGCACTGATTTCAGTTCCTTTGGGTATATACCCATAAGTAGAATTGCTCAATCATATGGTAGTTATATTTTTAACTTTCTGAGGAACCTTCATACTGTTTTCCTTTATGACTGCACCAATTTACATTCCCACCAACAATATGCAAGGTTTCCATTTTCTCCACATACTCACAAACACTTTATCTTTTATCTTTTTTAAAATAGCCATTCTAACAGATATGAAGTGATACCGTGGTTTTGATTTGCATTCCATGATGATTACTGATGTTGAGTACTTTTTTTTTCATTCACGTGTTGGCTATTTGTATGTCATCTTTTGAGAAATGCTTCTATAATTTTTTTGCCCATTTTTCCATCAATTTATCTGTTTTTTTATTATCAAATTATTTGTATTACTTATATAAATTGGATATTAACTCCTTATCAGATTTGTTGTTTGCAAATATTTCCTCACATTCTTTAGGTTACTTTTTTCTCTATTGATTGTTTTACTGTGCAGAAGCTTTTTAGTTTGATGCACTCCTACTTCTCCATTTTGCTCTTCTCATTTCTGCATTTGGGGTCATATCTAAAAAATTACTGCCTAGACCAATGTCAAGAAAATTTTCCCCTATGTTTTCTTCTAATAGTTTTGTAGTTTTAGATCTTACATTTCAGTTTTTGATCTATTTTGAGTTGCAATAACATGTATGCAACTGAAGGACATTATACTAAGTGAAATAAACCAGGCTCTGGAAGAAGAGTAATGCATGATCTCACCTCAGTATGGAATCTGTATGGAATTTATATGATAGATTCCAGAGGCTGGAGAATGTGGAAATGGGGAGATGTTGGTAAAAGAGTACAAAGTTTCAGTTTTACAGGATGGATAAATTCTGGAAATATAATGTGCAACATGAGGACTACGATTAGCACTGTAGTGTATCCTTGAAATTTGTTAAGAGAGTAGATCTTAAGTGTTCTCACCACAGACAAGAAATGTAACTATCTGAACTAATGGATAGGTTAGCTCGATTGTGGTAACCATTTCACAATGTGCATATATGGCAAAATATCACACTGTGCAACTTAAATAAATGTATATAATTTTAATTTGTTAATGATACCTCAATAAAGTTGAGAAAAATAAAGTGATTATCGATACACTTGAATTAATATCCACCATATTTAACTGTTTTCTATTTCTTGCCCATTTTTTAATGTTTTGTTTGTTTGTCTTCCACTCTTTTTCTGCGTTCTCTGGCTTTAAACCTTTTTTAAAGGTTTAAAGTGGCTGCGGTTGCTCTTGAGTTTGTGTAGATTTACAACTATTCCAAGTCCTCTTTCACTACACTGCTTGCTGTAGCTCTCAGTGTAAGAGTGCCAGGGGCTACAGCGTCCTTGATTTGTTTGCCCTGTTGTAGGATAGCCCCACTGATGTGGTGGTAAGGTGTGGGGGGAGCGGAAGCATCCTTTAGGCCTATGATCACATCTCAGCCTTTCAGCGAACCTGTGCCTCTGAATTTTGAATTGCACAAATGATTCTCAAGATTCTCAGTTTCTCTTCCCTCCTTTACATGGGACAGGAAGGCAAGAGGAAGCTTGTGTTGAGTATTTTCCTTGATTCAGGTCTGTTTGAGTCTGGCAGAATAGTTTCTGTTCAGGGCAGGCTTTGTTAAGAAGAGAATTCTCTGGGCATATTTCAACATGACTACTTTTTCCCTCTCGCTTCTTAAATCAGCAGAGGATTTTTCTACAGTCTTTTCAGTGAGAAATTGGTAGGAATCCTGGAGGTAAAACTCACAAAAGCGTGGGGTTCCCTATAACAGGGTATCCCTGCTGTTTTTAATTCTCAGGCTTGTTCACACTGAGCTTCAGGAAATTCATCAATTACAGTTTATGGTTTCCTACCCCAGTAATCCTCTTGGTTTTAATTAATAAGAAAAAATTACATAGTATAATGTCTTCCTCCTTTCTTATGATGGGATCTCATCTTTTTTGTCCTAATATTTTACCATACGCTTTTTGTAAAATTACAACAATAGAAAAGGAAGCCAATTCTGAAGCTATACCAGGAAATAAGATTTGAAGAATCAAAGGGACCAATTCAAAAACCTTTTATAATACACTTCATGAATTCCTTGGGTTTTCATTTGTGATTATTTTATATTGAATGGGAAGAGAACAAGATTCTGTCAATGATGGAAGTCAGTACTTCTCACAGTGTGACAATTCTCAGCCCAGACTTTGATTAACACTGATTTGTTTGTGATATCACAATACTGAGTGTTATGACTTAGTCTTCTAGGCAAATCTTAGGGACATACTCAACACTATTATTCAGGATGACAATATATTTAGAAAGAAATGTTTATCTTTCTACTTTGTAACTGCAGAAGTGTTATTTTCTGTACCAGAATAATGATAAATCAATTGGGAAAGTTACAAAACAACTTTGATTTAACCATTAAGTGTTATATTATGCCAACGGTTTGTAATTTCAGAGAGAGAGGAACAAATTGAAAAAAAATGTATTTGAAAACTTCACCTGGTAACAATCACAATTGATTTGTTAATGGAGTTTCCATAAATACACCAAAACTTATCTCAGTGAAAAGTGGATGTTGTTTAACTAAGTTAAAATTTATTTTGTTCTCATTGTAAAATTAGAAAAAGTTGAAAGGGCAAAGAAGAAAATAAAATTCACTTTATCTCACAACCCTAATATACCTGAAATTTTAGTTTTCTATTAATATCATGAGAAATTATTACAAATTTAGCTTCTTAAAATGTTTAAAAAGTATTATCTAGTAATTCTTTGGGTCAGAAACCTGAGTGGTTTTGGTTTGCTTTTCTGCTTAGAATCTCATATGACTGGAATCAGGGTGTCTGATGGCCTGGGCTTTTACACAGAGGCTCTAAAGGGGAACCTGTTTTCAGGTTCTTTCAGATTCAGCTCATTGTGGCTGGGGGGCTGTGACCACTATCTCCTTGCTGCCTGTAAGCTGGGGCCTCTCTCAAACCCCTGTGCTCCTGTGTTCCTTGTTGTGTTGCTCCCTCCATCTTCAGACCAATAATGGTCCTTCAACTCTTCTGATGCTTCAGTTGCTCTGACTGCTGCTGCTGCTGCAACTCTTTTGCCTCTAGCCTGGGAAAGTTTTTTGCTTTTAAGTGACTAGACTTTTCTTTCTTTTTTGGATATTTTTCCATTACTGTTTAACCCATTTTATATCTCCTCTCCGCCACGATCCAGGAATTATTTTGGACTCTTTTTTCTTCTTGTTGTTCTGATTGGTTGTTTATTTGCTTCCTTATATTCCAAATCATTGATTTGACTCTTGACTTAATCCACTCTACTGTTGTTTCCCTGAAATAAAGACAGTAAATTGATCTTTATTTCAATTAGTGTATCCTTCATATCTGACTAGACTTTTTTATGATGTTGAGTTCTTTGAGCATCCTTATAACCAGTGTTTTGAACTCTGCATCTGATAGATTGCTTATTTCCATTTTTTTTTAGCTCTTTTTCTGGAGTTTTGATATGCTTTTTCATTTGAGCCATTTTTCTTTGTCTCCTCTTTTTGGCAGCCTCCTTATGTTTGTTTCTTTGTATTAGATACAGTTGCTTTGACTCTGTGTCTTGGTAGTGTGGCCTAATATAGTAAGTGTCATGAAGGGTCCAGTGGCACAGCCTCCGCTATCACCCAAACTGGTTACTTAATGTGCACCCTCCATGTGGGCTGAGTACATCTCCTCTTATTGTTAAGCCTTGGTTGCTGTTGGCAAGTCAATGGGAGGGATTTATCTAGGCCACTCAGCTGCAAGGATTGCCTGTGACCACTTACCAACCTCTGCCTTTCGTAGAGGATCAACCATGCCAGGGCAGGGTGGTGGTGTTCCAACATGATTTGTAGTGGTCCACTGGATGTGCTGGCCCTAGGGTTTCCCAGGTGGTGCAGGCCAAGGTCAGCCTCCACCTATTTTTTGGCCAGGGCTGTCCTTCCTGAGCTATAAAGCAATCTGAGATGGCTGCTACCTGTGTTGGGCTTGGAGATACCCAGGCAAAGACAGGCTGTAAATCTAGGCTGGCTGCTGCTAGTGCTGGACCTGGGGCTCACTAGGCCAGCTGTTGTTTGTTTGATAGGGGTTAGGAAGTTGTGAAGCATAACACAAGACCAGCCATTCATATGGTAAAGCAACTTGGGTGGGCCCATAAACTGGGTGGAGTGGAGTCTCTGGGGATCTCCAAGGCAGTTCAAGCAATGTTAGCTGGGTCAAAGGAGTCTCAGATATGGTACAAACTTGCTGGCTCTCTGAGGGGGGAGAGTTTAGAAAAGTGATAATGGCCTCTGCTCACCTTGATGACAGATACCTCAGTTTCTCCCTGTGTATCTCTGGTGTCTTTCGAAGTACTACCCTGCTGCTGGAGCTCAGAGGGAATGAGTCTGAGTAGGTGAGCCCATGTGTGGGTTCTTTAAGAGGAACTACTTGGGGCTCTAGCAGTTTCGCCCATTGATTCAATCCCTGCTGGCTTTTGCAGCCAGAAGTTGTGGGGATTTATCTTTCTGGCACTGGAACACTAAGCTGGGGAGCCTGGTGTGGGACTGGGACCGCTCACTCCCAGGATATCCCTCCTGAATTTTTATCCACTACACGTGGGTGAGGGACCAGCCCATCTTGTGTCTGTACCTCTCCTACCAGTCTGGTTGGATGTGGTTTCATTAATTGTGTCGTTGTCAGACGTCCATTCAACTTGATTTCTGACAATTCTGAGTGATAGTTGTTCTATATTTCAGCTGTAATTTTGATGTGGTATGCAAAGAGGCAAGCCATGCCTGACTATACCACCATCTTGACCAGAAGTACAGAATGATTAGGAGTATTTATTGTCAAATTATTACCGGAAAGAATGTCTTATTTTAAATTTCCATCAACCCTATACAAAGTCTCTTTTATTATCCCATTCCTAGGATAAATGATAAATATACTTTAATTATAATACTGGATATGATGGTTTTTGAAAATATGGGGGTGAGAAAAAGTAGGTTTACAGTTGGTGGTGAGTATGTGAAGCAGTTTATTTTTGTATTATTATTTATTAATTAATTATTATGTATTTGTATTACAATTGTAAATCTACTTTTGCCCTCCCCTGTATTTTATATATATTTTAAGTAGCCATGTGTCAATCAGTTTTATCTGTTTTCAATGAGTTTTTATCTAGAATGGATTTGTCTTATTTTGATAACTTTAATTCTTTATTTTTTTCCTCTTTTTTTAAATTAAAAGTATAGCATCAGACTACAGTCAAAAATATTATATACATAAAAAAATATTGTATTAGATAAAGAGTAAATTTTCTTCTCATTCTGAAACCCAAAATAGAAGCAATTGCTGTTAATAGAATATATTATAGCAATACACAAATATTTTTCACTTAGTGAAAATATATTGGTAGCATTAATTTACTATGTAGAATAATGCCATGGATTCTGGAAATTCCAAAATAATATTACTGAAAATTTTCCTTTGCACAGAAATTTAAAATAATTATTTTTTCCTTTGAAAAATATTGATGTTTAGTGAGATACACTGTTTCTAATTTTGAATTATTGTTATTTCTCAAGTCCCTTCAGAATATGGTTCTTAGATATGCTCTAAGGTTTTACACTGTCATATTTTCATAATGTACATTTGAAATATGTATGTAATGCTGATAAGCTCACATTTCTCAGTAGAAATTTTGATACTGAATATATGTTTTAATGTTCTGAAATGCATTTCTGATTCCAAAGATACTGCTCAGCATCATTGGGTAATGCAGGAAATGCTTTGTGGCCATGAAGCATGAAGCATTACTAATATCTCTTAGAATATAAAATGAGTTTGTTTTCTAAAGTCAATGTGATTCTAAGTTTTCAAATTTTCTTTATAGCTATTTAGAGCACAGTTTTAGTACAATAATTTGAAAAGTAAGATTTAACATCTGTGATATTGACAGTACTATTGCTCGGTAACTTAAAAGCAAGAAAATTTTTGCATCCAATTAGAGATTAATTTTTTTATTGTTCTTCCCAGTTAGTCTTTGAGAGGCTACAATTCAGGATATATCAATACTTTGTGAAATATTCAGACATGTTGACATATTTAATTGTTTTATGGAATGGAAATACATATATAAGTAAAAATATTTCTATTTTATATACATATAGTTATTCCTATAATGCACATAATTTACATACTAATACTTATGAACTGCATAGTTTAGTTATTTAGTTATATTTGAATATTCAATCAATCGTTTAGAAAACATAGAAGTGGCACAATTATATTATTTTAGCAACAGACCACCTTGGGCTACTTTGTGGAACATACATGTTTCATAGAAGCCACACTTGAAAACCTTTATTCCAGGGCAGATGTGTGGAGCAGCATTTTCCCATGAGTTTGGCATGTTTGTACTCTGTTCATTTTAATCTTTTTTCACACATTGTGCAAACAGAAGTATAAATACAAAAACTGTATGCCAATAGCCAGAATTAATTTTTACAAATAGGAAAAATGTAAATAAATTTACTCTTTAAACATTAAATTGAATTTAATAAGCTATTCCTAGCTCTAACCTTGTGGCTTAGAAAAATCATTAGTAAAATAATAAATACTTACTGAGCATTAACTATGTGCAGTTAATGCTTTATTGTGATTTTTTAACAGGTGAGGAAACTAAAATTAAGGAAAGATAAATAACTTGCATGAAGTTCAGAGGTTTTAAGTGATAGAAGCAAAATTTTAATTTAGCTCATGTTCAGAGCATACAGTATTAACCATTATTCTACTTGCTATATAGAGCTATCCATTTCCTCTCTCTTATTCCATTCCTTATAAGTGATGACTCTCAAAATTTAATCTGCATTCAAATCTTCTGGAAGGCTTGTATGTATAATACTAATGCTAGACCCCACTCCCATATCTTCTAATTCAGTAAGTCTGGATAGACCCTGATGACTTAAATGTCTACCAAATCCCAGGTGATCTTAACACTACTTTTCCAGGGACCACACTTTGAAAACCACTTCTTTATAGTCTCTCTAAAGTTTATTGATAGACAGGTGGTACCCACTGTTAGTGGTCTATTGTTATTCCATACACCTGTTTTGATTGAGCTAGATTTGGATATCTGTGAGTCCAGATGTCCTTGATTTAAGGATGATGTTAAATATTCTAGTACCGTCTTAAAGCTCTCATTAATTACCTATCACATAAAAGTCCTAATTGATTAATTTATTATTCATTACTCTAGCTGGTCAGAGCCCTTCAGTCAGCCTAGACCTAGTTTGTGAATTTAGAAATATATCTTATAGAATTCACTGGTATATTGTCTAATTGTAAAAAAAGAAATAAAAATGTCTGGGCATGTAGGCAAGAACATATTTAGAGCCTTCCACTACAGATACAAAAACTCTATTTAAGAAGACATACTCAATTTAATTTTATTATAACATCTTTATCTCTATGTCCTCATTGTTAATTATGCCCCTTTATTACTTTACCTGTAACCTATTCAGTTTACAAAGTTTTGAATATTGCTCTTTTATTGTATACTTTTTATGTAAAATTATTTCTACAAATAAATACTTTCTTATAATGTTGTCTTATTCCCAGATGCTATATTTAAAAATAACAATGCAACTTACTATAAATCTATTCTAGAAATATTTTTAAATGATTTTAGTAGGAAACACAATGCTATAGGACTTCAATAGGTGCAATTGGAAGTGGTGCTTTGTACCAGGCAGGGTCCTTCACTTCTGGGTCTGCCTCATAAATTTTAGGCATTAGGACCCATGTTCTTATCACTATTGAAGGAGGAGATAGAAAAGCCTGGGAGATGAGATCGAGATCTAACCATGTGATCTGTACAGAGGGAGGTGAGCAAGTGTAAGGGAGGCAGATGATGTGTACCATTCAATAGACAAGCAAACAAAATCAATTCCCTGATGCTGATTACATGAGCTTTTCTGGCAACTGACTGCTAATGTGAGAAAAAAAAGGGAGCAAGAACACCAAGAATGTGCTTTAAGTATACTTTTTAAATACTAGTGCACTCAGCCTTAATAGTTGTTGCTTTTAAACAGGTCACAGATATGATATACACACAAACCATACAGACACACATAGACACACACTTAGATATAAGTGCCCCTGTGTAAGCACCCAGTGAAAAAATTTTCCAAGGTTATAGTCTTCAACATGTTTTTTAAAAATCCATTATAATTTCCCATAAAACACCATTGCCATAGCAACTTGAAAGCCATTGATATTCAAAAGTAAAACAACCTAGTTTTGCTGTCCTGGCTATTGATTATTTCATTGTACTATCACATGTATTTAATTAGATGCACTCATTTTCTTTTCATGCTGAAGGTGGTTAAGACCTTGGATATAAACACTGAGAAACAGGTACAAATATTTCACTCATTTAGAAAGTAGTGCTTTTTCATGTTATCCCCTTGTGTGCAATGTTTTTTCTACATTTGCCCAATGTATGTTAAACCTATTTGCTCACAATATCAGCAAGCTGAATGCTGTTTATGAACAGAGGTAATGGTATGAGCCCATTTTCCTATCCTTTTAACCCCAGCCATATACATGAAAGGGAAGGGAATTTAAATCTCACACTGAATGTCCTTATCTTTCACTTCCATGTGCCCAAATCATTCCATATCCCAGCTCAGAACACCACTTCTGATATACAGCACTGATAAATCATTCTACCATTCTACAGGTATGTTCTGTTTTCTCTTGCAGTATTTTGTACTGTCATAATTTTTTCATTAAAAACTATAACAATAAATTGCATCTTTATTTATTATTTTGCTTCTCAGCTGAGGATAAGTTTATTGATGGAGGTGAGAGAGAGAGAGAGAGAGAGAGAGAGAGAGAGAGAAACACTGATATATGAGAGAAACATTGATTGGTTGATTGGTTGCCTCTGGTGCATTCCCCAATCAGGGATAGAACCCACAACCTAAGTATATGCCCTGATCGGGAAATGAACCTACAACCTTTTGGTGTATGGGCCAATGTTCTGACCAATTGAGCCACCTGACACCTGGCCAGAGTGGATTGTATCTTTTCTGAACTTTTTCTTCTATTTTCTGTAGCCTTGTGACTTTCCCTCTTTCCGCCAATCTCTCTCAGGCATAGAGAGGGAAGAACACTGATTTTCACTTGAGTACCATCTCAGGCCCAAACCCTTTCTTAAGCATCATATATAGGTAATCTTTCTTAATCTCTGCCAGAGTCTTATGAGGTATGAACTATTTTCACTTAGTATGTGAAAAAAAAAAATCCTGAGGGGCTAAGTAAATTGTATAAATTATAAAATTGAACGTAAAACATATTTTAGTGACTAGGCATAAGGGGATTAGAAACCTTGTTTTTTCTGAATGTCTTGGGTGAGAGGAGCCTTCTGCCAATACATGAATAGTCAGGGGTTCTTCCTGTGTAAGCATTAGGGAGGGTGCTCTGAATGAGCACACTCATTTATGTGTGTAGTCATAAATATATACACACATGCACACACGTCCACAAATGGGCATGTGCATGTGAGTATACACATGAACACACATTCACACATGCATGCATACATGCACACATATACACATGTCCACAGAGGTAGCTGGTTAAAGTTCTTGGAGAAGGAGGAAACACAGAGGAATCTAAAGTCTGCTGGAGGTTAGCAAAATTGTACCCTGTGTAGTAGACTCTTCTTCATGCCCACTCTATGAAGTATTTCTAGGAAGTCTAAAAATAAAACCACAAATTGCTTAGATAAATGAGATTTATTATAAAAAGCAATATCCAGATGAGCTCCCTGTTCTGCTTGACATGAGGCCTTGACAAAGTAGTGGGGGTGTTGCGGAAGACACTGGCTGATGGCAGGAACATCACAGTTTCTCTTTCTGCACCATACCAGTGCTTTCTCAGCTCTTCGATTATGTTTGGGGGATTTGTGGAGGCAGGGAGCGAAGGAGCATCAATATACATAAAGCAAATGTGTCGTGTGTGTTATGAGGGAGCTTAATTCAGAGAATTTGCTGCTTCTAAAGAAGTAGTCAATTATAATAAAATATCTTTGGGGGAAAGAAGACTGTTTCTCAAAAATCAAGTAAGGACCTGTGTCCTACCTAAGAAATTCACCTGTGTTCTGTGTTTCTTGCCCATCGGGGCTCCTGGGGCTTTTGTAGTATGTGGCTCTCCCAGTGTTTCAGACAGATTTCTTCCAAATTGTTCCATTTTCTCTAACAGACCATGACATTATTGTGATTAATTTGACCATAATTGAGTTTTATTACAAAACTGACATTTGTCTTTGACTTTGGCAGGAAGCTTGCTCCTTTGTCATCATTATCTACAGCCAGCCAGCTGGAGCTATGGTGCCAGACATTGTACAAATGACAGTCCACCTAACCAAGCTAGACGTGTGTGTGTGTGTGTGTGTGGTGTTGGGTTGAGGTGGAGAAAGTAAGGGGCAGGAAAGGGGAGAAGAAAGAGGCCTTTATGCACAAAGTTTATCCAGTGGTCCTCAGGAAGTAGTCAAGATATGACAACCCCAAGCTGAATGAACAGTAGCACTAATTGCCAAATACTTTCTATTAATTGGTTTAGGAAGGAGTACTCCTATATCATGTTGAACCTATTTTACACTTTGTCCTGAGGTAGATGAATTAAACTTTTAAAAATAAATATAGTGATATTTTATTAAGTATATCAATATATGCATTGCTAAGTTTGAATATGTGTTATTGCCAAACATAGCAGAAAAATGAAAAGGAATGAATATGCCAGCAACAATAGAAAAAAGTATACAAGTAAAAAACAAATATATTAAACTTCCAATGACAAACTTCAGGGAAATTGTGAGTTAAGTAAAACCATATTTATATCATGAAATGTTAATTATTCATTAAGCTCACATTTTCAGAGAATTTTAATGGCATATTTTTATAATTATATAATAATACAGGGTAGGGCAAAAGTAGGTGTATAGTTGTTTGTATGGAAAATAATACAATAGTTAATAAATAATAATACAAGAATAAGAATAAACCCTGTGACTTGCAAACTCAGCTGTAAACCTATATTTGCCCCACCCTGTATTAAGTGTAAAAAACATGATACAATTCCAGTTTTCCACCCCTTAATTGTGTAACAATTTTCATGTATGTGGTTGAAGTCTGTCCAGAACAATGCATAATTTTAACAGTGTTTCTCCCTGGAAACAGAGAAAAGGAATGATTTTTTATTTTATTAATTTTATTTTACTATGATTTCTAAATGTATGCTAAATTTTATAAATTGCCATCATAATAAAGGTATAATCATTTACAATCAGAAGAAAACTTTAAAAATCCTATCACAAATCAAAGAATCCATGAAGTTTTTGGCATCATGTATGGTGATTGCTGGGGGAGGAGGGTATAAAGGAACTAAACAGTAATGGAAAAAATACAACAAAGGTTAATAAATAAATATATATTAAAATAAAATAATAAATAAATAAAATTAAAGAGGTACAGTTTCTTTAATCTACAATGTTAGACCAAATTATTATCAGTATTTTTCTCCACTTATATGTTATGTCTTCAATATTTAGGAACTCCACTAATGTAAATTAAGGAAACCAGTGCTTAACATTTAGGAAAAAAATATAGAGTAAAAAAAAATTAAATGTCTGCTTCAGAAATCTCAGAATCCTGTGTCATTATGTGAATTTTAAGGGGCAGAGGCACATTAGCTCTAAGCTACTATTTGAAGGGGATGGGTCAGATGGGTCTGTGAAAGAAATGAAAACTGGAGAACAGGAAAGGTGAGTATGTGGCTTGACAAAGAACTAAGTCCCTGAAACATATTCTGCAACAAGATTTCCCCCGATCTTTGTTTTCTGAGGAACCACTGAAATAACTCAAGTACTAGGGATTGGTATTGGTGCATGCAAAGTGAAGCTCCCCCCAAATCCTTCAAAAGAAAAGTATCTGTGAAAAAAGATGTGAAATTCCTCCATCTACCAGATTTTCATTAGTTCTAGGGCTTCCCAATTTGTCTGTAATCACTCAACCACTTCCTTCCTTGAACTCCCAAAATTCATATACTGAAATCCTAAACCCCAGGACTTCAGAATGTGACTCTGTTAGGAAATAGGGTCGAAAAGAGGTACTTAAGGTAAAATTAGGTCACTAATGTAATATGACTGGTGTCCTTACCAGAACTGGAGAGAAGGACACAGGCACATACAGAGGAAGACACAGGGAGAAGATACCATCTGCAAGCCAAGGAGAGAGACCTCAGAAGAAACCAGTTTTACCAAGTCCTTGACCTTGAATTTCTGGCCTCCAGGAAAGTGAGAAAATAAATTTCCATTGCTTAAGCCTCCCAGCCTGTGGTAGTTTGTTGTGGCAGCAAACTAATACAACTACCATCATCCTACTCACCACTGCCTTAGAAAAATAAGCACTAACCCTCACCCTTTTCTCTAAGGTTCTCTGACTGGCCTCTGTTTTCTACAGGTTAATAATAATTCCTATGTGCTTATTACAGTCAGCACTATCAAAGACATTGCATATACATTATTATTTAATTAATATTAATAGCAACTCTGTGAGATGGAGATACTTAATTTCATTTTAGAGCAGCTGAGCTTAATTAACCTGTTTAGTATCATGGAGAACTAGTGCCCAAGTATTGAGATGACAGTTCCATTTTAGCTTTTATTGTTCCACATGTAGGACACTTAGGGTCTTGAAAGTTTTGGAACTTAAAGGATTTTGGAAATTAAAAGGCTACCTCTTCAAGGTTTCCCTATTGCTCTAGTTAAAGACTTACTGATGAAGATAACAGTCAGATCTACTGGAAGTTTATATTAAGGATGGTGGTGAGAAATGGATCAGTGGACCTGTCACATATTCCCCCAACAAAATTTATTATGGAGGCCTTGGAGATGCATAGACCTGGGAGAAATGCCAAGTCTGACAGCTGACTGGCTGTATTACTTGGAGCAATGTCTTGGAGGTTCTATTTTTCCCTTTAAAATGAGGATAATAACTACTTTATGGAGCTGTGATGAATAAATGACTGTCTGCATATGAAACAGCAGAGTGGCTGATGCAGAATGAATAGTATTTGTCTACTATTAGTATTATCTGAGATTACAGAGGGATAGCTATTCTCTTAAAAGACAGAGATCTCACTAAAAAGCCATTAACACTTTCTGACTGACTATAAAATAAAATTGATCTGATTAACTTGAAAGACTTTAAACTGGAGTGAGGTGACAAAAAAAATCTCATTTAATCTTCATGGGAAAACTAAGGTGAAGCTATTCTTATTAGCCCTCTTTCAAAGATGATGAGACCGAAACTTATTTAATTCCCAAGGTCATACAGCTACTAGAGAGTAGAGCAAGGTTGCAAGCTCAGGCCTGTTTGATGCCAGCCATCCACATTTTTCACAGCTACTGCAGCCAAAGACCGACTCAAGTCTGTTAACTCTCAGTGAGTCCATATGTCTGTCTTGTTTTCTCAGAGCCTGTGCCAGGGGTAGGTGAAGTAGAACCCAAGTATGAACCATAGTTTGCCAGGTTACATTCTTCCTACATCAAGCCACCTGTCACTACAAGATGTGGGAGGAAACACAGAATTTTCCAGTTCGTCTTTCCACCTGGGTCAGCAGATGGCCAAAAATTTGCCATGGCTGAGAAACAGCTGGACATATTTAACATCCTTTCAGAGCCAACCCTGTAAGGAGGTAGAACTATATGTTGTCTCTGGAATTTCCTTGTATGAAAGTATATTTCACATTTAAAAAGCTAGTGAGCACCTAAAATATTAGTTTTGTAATTTGCCCTAAAATCAATACCATTTCTATACAGTGATGGTTCTTCCTCTTCTGGCTTCAAAAATTGTCTTTCTTGAGACAAGAAATTTTACTCCTCTGAAAATCACAACCATGACCCTAAATGGTAGGGGGGGGCTAATTGCTTTGACATTGGATAAAAGATACAGAGAGAATGTTAAAGTGTAGTTGATAAAAATCATTTACCCAAGTCAGATATTGTGCGCATTATATTGTCTCCACCCCTTTTTCTACTGATGTTTTAATTATAAGATGAAAAAGTATGCATGTATTATGTTTCTATTCCATGGTCTCTCCCAGGACTTTCTTTAATCTTTCAGGTTCCCAATTTTATTTGACTAAAAACAGAGATTTTCCCATAGTACCACTAATCATAGTGATAACAGTCACTGGATTCCCGACATTTTATTGTTTTTCTTTATGCTCCTTCAGTAGGTAAAGAAGGATAGGAAAAACCAATAGTTATGGAATCCCTACTTTTAAACTTTGGAAATGATGCTTAAACATTCGGGTGTTAACAACGAACTGGCCAAACTGGTCCCTCCGCCCAGGCTCCTTCCCCAGCACTTCATAAAATGTATTTGCTTCTGTGTATTTTCACTCTTGGGGGCATGCAGAGACAAACCCTTCCAAATCTGCTTAGTCCATCTGTCTCACCTCCAGTGTGGACTCTCAGCCAGATTTATTCTCCTCCTGGTTCCCAGGAAGTTCAGAATTTTACTTGCTTCTCTTTCATCCATCCTTCCCACACACTTTTCTTGGTGCCAGGCATCACATTGGGCAACAAAGTAGACAGAAGGACCAGCCTTTCTAGAATCTCGGCCAGATCTCAGCACAGACATAGTGAGATGGAAAGGTGTAGCACCTCTGGCCGAGCAGGGAAAGAGGAAGGGGCAGAAATATGCAAGGTAAAACCTTTTCCTTCTAACATAGACAATGAACTTTGAAAATAATTATGAAAATTATTTTTAAGCATATAATCTCTGCTCAGTGTTTTGAGATATATTTTTGGCATGTGCACAAGATTGAAGTCTTACTTCCAGCCAGAATAATTCACACCATGGCCCCGGCCTGGACTATCGTGTTTGTTTTCCCTATAATTACAAGACCCTTTTTTCAGAGACAGATGTGATAGGAAAGTTACCCCAGAAGGTTTTCTGCAACAATGTCAAAATTTTCACACTCCTATTTGGCCTCTCCTGACTTTTCCTACCAGGACTCCCTGTTAGGCACTGAGCTCCCAGGGCCTTTATGACAGAAAGACCAGGAATTTACTTCTAACTTCACCATTTCAGTTAACACTTCCATGATTTAATTTCATCATGTTAAATGCCTACATGGATAAGAAACACGCCTTTATAGCATTGTCAAACTTATATGAGAAAATGCATGTAAAAATTTTCCAGCACTTACTGTGTACAAGTATTATTTCTTTACATAGTCTGACTTTGAAAAAAGTCAAATCTATGTATTTTATTTAAAATGACAAGAAAAATTACCTGCTTTTTAAAATTTCCTACTTCCTTACTTGCTATGCAACTCTTGTCTGAAGCCACAAGATTTACTTTTAAGATGGATATTTTCTTTTGCTCTGTCTCATCCTAGTCACTACCATACTTCCTCTTCTATCTTCTTCTTTTTTTTTTTCCTTAACTGTTCTCATTTTCCCTAGTGGCAAAATCTGGTAATCCCCTCTTTAATCATTAGGAATTAAGTCACAGTAAAATATTTCTGTTTGGAATGCGTAGTAGCTTCCTACTCTGCCTTATGCAAGTGAGAACATAAATTACACTATAAAGAATTTATTAATTAAAATACATTAAATCAGCTTTTAAAAATTCAATGTTTTTAACAACATTTTATTCCAGGGAATTATAAGCCTGTATTTTCTATTATTACTGCTGTTTATATAAACTGGGTTGGCCAAAATATTCATTTGGCTTTTTCTGTAAGACGGCACTACTAGCACTCAGTTGCCTTTAACTTCATTCAAAACAATTTTGTTAGATTGTATTGTGACAGCTGTCATATCAGCATGCATAAAAAAAAACTTTACCATTTAGTCACCTTATACCACCTCCTCCTAGAAATCACTGCACCATTATCCATGTCCATGAGCCCTTCTTCTTTTTTGTTCAATCTATCCATCCCCTCACCTCCCAAGTAAATAAAAAAAATAAAATAAAAAACACCAACATTGGTGAATTTTTGTGTAACCATTTTAATATTGAAGATGGAAGAAAATACATAACATTTTCAATATATTATGCTTTACTATTTCAAGAAAGGTAAAAATGCAACTGAAACACAAAAGATTTGTGCAGTGTACAGAGAAAGTGCTGTGGCTGATCAGATGTGTCAAAAGTGGTTTGCAAAGTTTCATGCTGAAGATTCCTCACTGGACAGTGGTCCACAGTCAGGTAGAGCAGTTGAAATTAATAAGGATCATATGGAAACATTAATTGAGAACAATCAACATTATACCACACAGGAGATAGTGGACATATTCAAAATATCCAAATCAATAAAATTATTGGTGAAAATGAAAAACGTGTCTTATTTTATAGAGTTTTTGGTCAAACTTATATACACACACATACATATATATAATATATATATATATACACACACATATATGTATATATGCATATATTTACATACACATAAAGTGTTTAATACTAGCTTAATTTTTAAATAACCATAAAATACCAAGTTGACACTTTTTATTTTTTATAAGCAGTAAATGTAATGAAATGCTTATTAAATTCATAGAATATTAGACCCAACATGGTACTTAGGAACCACAAACCCATCATTAAATTCAAGGGCAATGTGTATATTTAATATTTATTGTTTTGAGCCTGAATATACATCAAGGAATTCCTAACCAGTGGGCTTCAAAGGACCTTGAAGATCTTTCTTGTCTGGATAGACCAGAAGTGGTTCAGAGGCATGTGTGAGGGCCTGCAGCACACTCTGGATACTGTGCCGGTAGCTTCCAAGCATTGTCCTGCTCTCATCCTTTAGCAA
Source organism: Mormoops blainvillei (assembly GCA_004026545.1). NCBI lineage: Eukaryota > Metazoa > Chordata > Mammalia > Chiroptera > Mormoopidae > Mormoops > Mormoops blainvillei. The sequence goes on along the minus strand of PVJD01000520.1, from coordinate 121,479 downwards.
CCCTGTCTTAAAAGTGTTAATATGCCTACTTAAGGATAAGAAGCATGTGGCTCTCAAGGTGAACATTCTCCCTTGTTGCTAGTAAGTGGTGAAAAGAGGTTTGTACGATATGTGATCCTAGCCCATGTACTTTTCTATTTCTTATATTCCTTTTAGTTTTTAAAAATAACTCATCCCTAATCTCTAGTAACTATTTATTTGCTACAAAGAACAATGCCTCTATTATCCAGAATTCAATTGAATACACAGATAACTATCCTGTTACCAAGTTGGATTATGTGAGAGTCTAACCAATATGCCCTTCATAGAAATGCAGATAAATGAGCGCTTAAAGATATTTTTTGTAAAACATGACATTGCATCCTTGGAAGCAAGCATTTAGTGTGAGGCAATTCTTAATGCAGAGCCCATGTTTGCTTGGACACTTTCGACACTGAGTATTTCAACCTCTTTCCTTGTTTTCCATCTGTCTGGTCTTTGCAAAGCAGAATGGATATAAATGAAAGCATTCTGAGCCATTCAATTAAATTTCATGCACAACTGGCCTAACCATTTCTCTTCAGTCTTATCTGAGTTGGTGACAGATGTGTGGCATGTTCAAAAGTATTTCCAAATTAAAAAGGGAAACATATTGAATGTTGGTTAACAGAGTCACAATATGTAAAATGGTGACATGTATCATCACTGTAAGAGAAACTAGGATGTAAAAGGAGACAGTGCAAATGTGCATTTCAAATTTCCTTATTGTGGTATGGTTGGGCCCAGAAGGTAAGAATGAGAAAAAGTATAGGTTGTAAAATGCACACTTTTACACTGGAAATTATGAGCTTCCTGATATGTGATAAACACCATTGCAAGGCAATTGGATTGGACTCTGAATTCTACCATTCACAGGGCTTTATTATACCATCTTGCTGGTAGACCTGAGTCTGATGATTTGTATAGATGGGATTATTGGTATCTCTGAGGCTGATGGAACCCTCATCTTCACCAATTCACTCAGCCTCACCAATCACTCTGTGAATCAGCTAATTGAAAAAGAGATCCTTGCAAGTTGTATATAATTAATCCATATTTGTCAATTGATTAGATATTGGGGTTTCAGGGAGAGCTTTTTATTTTTAATTTTTATTGAATTTATTGGGATGAAATTGGTTGATAAAATTATATAGGTTTCAAGTGTACAATTATAAAATACTTCATCTGTACATTGTATTGTGTGTTCACAATACTCCCCAAGATTTTTGATGAACTTTTGCAATTTTTTTTTTCATGGTAATAGAACCTATGAAGGCATGAGAGGAAAAAAAGGAGCAAAGTACACCTGTGGCCCCTAACCATGAGGCCCCTGGGAATTATGAGATTCTGAGTATGCACTGGGGAAAGGCAGAGCCCAGAGAAGCCTTCTATACTGACCACAAAGGGTGTGTTCTGAAGCTGACTGATGGTCTGAACTTCTGAAATCATCCACAGACTCCATCGTGGAGAGTGTGCAGTCCACTCAGACATTTGATTTACATCTACAGGTCCTTGATATTTGGTCCTGTCCAAAATGATCATGGAGACATGTGGTCCTCTCCAAAGCATCCTTGAAGTTTGATCCTGTCAAAAACATTCATTCTTAGAAAACTTCTCTAGGTTCAAATAGCCCTTAATATTATTTATACTTTGGGTTCACAACATTAATGCTATAAAATGCTATCATGTGTTATTGGTTTAAGAAATACCAATAAGCCTTCTTGCTTGGCTAGCCCAGCTGGTAAAAGCATATGTCAAGGACCAAATATCAGGGGCATTTTGTCACAGACTAAATGTCTCAGTGGATGTTTTGGACACAACCAATATCTGCTAATCAAGAAAGGAGTCAGGAAATATCCCCATGCATATGGGTCATTTAGAAAACTTCCTTTTGGCTGTAAATATTAATTAACTTAAGGAAAGAACATTAGCTTTAGATTAAAAGAGTTATAAGGGATATTATAAATAATTTAGCCAGATCCTTACTTCCATCTAGTGCTTGAGTCCCCTTTCTACTCACCCCACACAAAATAGCTTGCAAGTGCATTTATCCCCAGAACACATATTTTACATGATCCAGTTGACTCGACATCATCCAATTCCTGACTTGTGACAGTCAAGAGAAAAGACCTTCTCATTCCCATTTCTTGAGACATCTTTTCTGCCAGGTTCTAGCAATACTGGGAAGTTCCTCTCTATCAGACTCGAAGTCAATCCCTTGATGTCAGCAGTACTACTCAGGCCTATTTCATTTTATACATTTATTTTTATTATCAGCTACCTCAAGAAAGACACAAGACAGTTTATAGATTGATTTAGTAACTCTTTAATCATACTGCTATTCATCATAGTTTAAATAGGTCTACTGTGGTTACATATTAATTCAGCTGTTCTTGACAAAAGTTCTGGCTGGTTTTGGAAAGATGACAAAAATAAAAATGAAGAGCGCCAGTGATCCTTTATGACTCTGCCTTTGGGGCCAGGCTGTGCCTCACCAGAGCGCTTCCAGTCTTGGTTACCCCCCTGCACATACTCGACGGAGTCTGCAGAGCATGGAGGCTGATGACGCCCTTAAACAAAATACCCGTTATTTGAGCATATCTTTTACATCCTCCATGCCCAGTAGTAATTTCACAAAATCACTGGGAATCTATTTCAAGGCAAGCTTGGCATTTAAATTAGATGGTTGTAATTAGCATCTTGACTGCATGAAGTCAACAGTGTGAAAACGAAGGACAGGGAAAATTATATTGGCATTTTTTTTTTTTTGCTGTAGAAAAAAATGAAGTAAATAAAAAGGTAATATAGTGAAAAAACCCCACCAATTTAAACAAAGACGGCATGCAATTCTTTGGAATCAAAATGATAAACTTTACCACATATGCAAATTATTACGTAGTAAAATAATCTTTTAAAGTCTCTTTACCAGAAAATTCGCAAAATTTACCTCTCTTCTCCAGAGAGGTCCACAGACAGTGTCCTGCTCTCAAAATTATTCTAACACATTCCAAATGAATGTTCACACACATCCCTTTTTCTACCACTGTCAATTAAATTTTACCCAGTACTCAAGACATAAAACTCACTTCTAGATTATCTAAGAATAATCTTGGCCCAAATAAGGTGACCCCTGTTGACTTTTCCTCACCCTTGGGGTGATGCCACTGCCCAGAGCTAAGATGAGTTTGGATATTGATTTTATTGCAAGGAAAAGGTGGCTCTATACGCATACTGCTTTAAACTCATGTGTAACATCTTGTTGATTTCTAGGTACTTTCTGAGCAAGACTCAGATGTGATGAACCAGTGCAGAGCAGGGGGTGGAATCACTGTCATTTCAGCAGCAGTTAAGGAAATGGGAGTGTAACTGATTGTTTGGCTACATCATTTACCACTGCATTCAATGATTTGAACAGCTCCTATGTGGAAGGAGGATCACACTTATTTTGGGCAAGAGACACAGGAGAATGATAGGCTTGACTCAATATCAAGAATATAAAGCAGTCATGAGATGTTCTGGTAAGAGCACAGGAATTTTATGCAAAACACGATACTGAGCTCAAACCCAGATGCTGCTGCTGTTTTTCCATGAGGTTCCTTGGCCTCTCCGAAATGTACTTCCTCACATGTTAAATGAGGGTAACTACCTCTTTCTTAAAGTTAGGAAGAATTAAAAAACTGAAAGATATAAAGCATTTAGTATGCCTGTAACACTAGGGAGGAATGCTCAAGGGATTAGTGTAGGCTGTGCAGTCTCATTCTGGTAATATTGAGTGGGAACTCAAAATGACAATAAACCTATAAAATTGGCTTCCAACATAGGGACTTTATGAAAAATAAAAAATATTTAGTCCATTAAAGATTCACCTGATTAATGAATTAAGTTTTATTGGTCTACATTTTAGGAAACTGGAAATATGAAAATTAATTTTGTATTATGTGAATTTTAATGTAACTTCCTGAAAATAATTTCTTAACCTATATGAATGATTACAATCTGAAAAAATATAGACACAAATATGGTCAGTGAAAAAGATGCAGTGCTGTAAGTGTGTAACTTCTTAAATAAAATATTCACCAGTTAGCAGAAGAAATTAGAGAGGTATACATCTTGATCTTCATTAGAAATTTCCACAGCAGCTGCTCTGAAAATGACCATCCTCATGAGCTGATGACTTTCCCACTGTGGGCAAATGTGGGGGTGGTCCAGGGTCAGTTAAGCCATCCCTGGGTGGGGATTTTGCAAAGAGTTCCCCATGCAGATCGGGGAATAAGTGAATATTAAATTTCTCCTCTGCCATGATTCCTTAAAGTGTAGGGCTTAAATACTGGGAGTAGTATAGATGTATTTATGATTGATCACAATTAAAATTGAGGGAATCTGCTCTGGCTGGGTGGCTCAGTTGGTTGGAGCATTGTCCTGTACACCAAAAGGTTGCAGGTTTGATTCTTGGTCAGGGCACATACTTAGGCTGCATATTCAATTCCCAGTGGAGGCACAAATGGGAGACAACTGATCAATGTTTCTCTCTCACATCATTGTTTCTCTCTCTGTCTCTCAAATCAATAAACAGACCCTTAGGTGAGGATGTAGACATATGTACATGCATACATACAGCTGAAGGGATCCTCATAGAAAGGTTTGATAATGGAGACAGAAAATAGAATAAACCACTGTTCTCAGGAATGACTTTGCCTTCTAGGTAGTCTCAACCTAATTTTTTTCTTTACTTCAGTGAAGGAAAATGGGGTTTAAGGTTTTAAAGTGGGTATCCCAATGGAGGATGTGCTTTTGTACAGTTCTGGAGGAGTGGCATCAATGGAACCCACAAAACAAGAGCCACAAACAAAAGGGGGGGCAGGGGGTAGCTGACAGCAACCAGACCTCAGCCTGAGGCAGTGAGTATGGAATTCCTGAAACACGAGCAAAGGCCAAGACAAATGATGGGCCTATTCCAGAGCATGTCCCAAAATAGATTTAAAATTAAAACATCAAATTAATTAGGAATAAGGATAAATGAGAAGAAAATGAGCAGGGTGAAAGAGTAAAAAGTCAAAGAAAAGCAAACTAAGAGGTAAATTTAAGGAACAATAGAAATCTAAGGCCTTTTTAAAAAATTGTTATCATTTTTTATTTTCAGTTACAGTTGACATACATTATTATATTAGTTGCTGGTGTATACCCCAATGATTAGACATAGTAATCATCCCACTAAATTTTGCATCCATCTGACACCATGGGATAGGAGCTGGAGGGATGGGCGAAAAAGGTGAAGAAATTAAGAAGTAGAAATTGGTAGCTACATAGTCGTTATGGGGATATAAAGTACAGCATAGGGAACACAGCCAATAACATTGTAATGGCTATGTATGGTGCCAAATGGGTGAAAACATTTTCAGTATAGGGTTGTATAGCCAGACCACTGTGGGCAGGATGACCTAAGAGAAACAGTTTTCACATTGCTCTGTTTTTCTTTTCTAAATAAATATAGTAGGGATAGCTCAAAAGGCATTTGGATAATAAAGAAAAATACAAAGATGATACGTTAGTTATAGTCCTATCACTAAAACAGAGCAACTGTTTATATTGGGTTTTTTGTCCCATGACATTTTCAAAATAAGAACTTTTAGTTGAAAATGTTTTATTGGCAAATTTTATATTTAATTTTATATTAATCCAAAATATTTCCCTTGGTTATAAATCCTTTAAAATATAGTTTTAGTAACTATATATTATTCCTTAACTAGATGCACATTTATTTATTCTCCCATCATGTTGGTGTTGGACAACCAGGTTTGTTTTCATTATTTTTACCATTGGAAAAAAAAAACTAGCAAGTACATTTTTACTCACAAAGCTCTTCTTTTTTTCCCTTAAATTATACCACTAATAATGGAATTATTGGGTATAAACATAATCCAGATTTTGTTGTATAATGTTGCAATCAGTTTTCCAGTTGCATTTAGATAGGCAAAGACATGACTTTCTAGCCCTTCTCTAAGGCAGGACTTTTGTAGTTACTCTAACCTTCCTTTCAGGATAAATTGTGGTAATTTGTCATTAATCTGCTTCCTGAGAAAGAGAACATACAGCACTTGGCAGAAAACTGCTAATTAATCCTTCTGACTCCCTAGTGAGATAGGATGTAGGAATGTCACCAATTCCAATTCCAGAGATACAGGAGAGCTCTGCTGCCAGATAACTAAGATTTCTTCTAAACATGGTCTAGCTGGCTCCTGACTTTTTGGAGAAGGTTATGCATTGCTACATGTCCAATGCCCAGCGTCTCTCAATTTGTGACACCTTAATGCCCTTGGTTCTAGTTTAGAATTCTACTTTCACCCCCATGTGTTCTCCAGGCATAAACTTTTTTTTTTGTATATTTTATTGATTATACTTTTACAGTTGTCTCCTTTTTTCCCCTTCTTTATCCCCTCCACCCTACACCCCATTCCAACATCACTCCATCGGCATTTTCCTACCACCACTTTCCCCAGCCCCACCGCTCCCCACCTCCCACCCTCAATCCTTCCCCCATTTGGCTTTTTCAATGGATCCTTTATGCATGTTCCTTGATGACCCTTCCCCTCCTTTCCCTGTTATCCTCCTCGCTCCTCCTGTCTGGTTACTGTCAGTTTGTTTTTTATTTCAATGTTGCTGGTTATACTTTGCTTGCTTGTTTATTTTGTTGATTAGGTTCCACTTGTAGGTGAGATCATATGGTACCTGCCTTTCACTGCTCCAGGCATAAACTTTTTGTGACTGAGTTCTCCACAGTCTCAAGAAACAATGAAATTTACATAATCTTTGAGATGATGTTTAAAAATTATGTCTAATTTCCCTTCAGCTTTGATTATGGGCATTTGACTGGGAGCATCACCAGGTTCCTTCAGCCTCTTCTTGAGTCTCTGTGGAGAGTATAGTTCACAGTTCACACTGATTTCCAGACTGGCTCAGAATCGCCTCTTAGACTTTATATTCTTCTCATAGGACAGGATAGCTCCATGCAGCACTGACAGTGTTTTGGGTTTTTGTGTTGCTGTTGTTGTTTTTTGACTTTTGCTTTGGGAATAATTTCAACCATATTGAATGGGTACAAAAATAAAAATATTTCAAAGAGTGCTCAAATATTCTTATTCACATTCAGCTATAGATAACGTTTTACTCCATTTACTTTATAATTTTCAACCTTTCAATCAATCAGTATATAACTTTTTGTTCCCAATCCATCAGTGGCCTTTATTTTACCCTAATATTTCGGTGTGTGTTTCTTCTCATGGGTTATTAATATTCATTGCTAAGCATCAAGTTAAAAAACAAAAGGATGTTCCTTGATGAAAAATGACTTCTGGGTATATATTATACACTGAAACTTCTGTTTCAGGGAGTTGGAGATATAATTTGCCCATGTTTAGTTGAAGAAGACATCCGGAGTCTTTCTTTGTGACACCTGCTACTACCTGAATGATCAGAGATTTTATACAACCATGTTCTTCCCTTCACCTGAAGTACTCCTTTCAAATTCTCTTCTTCTTTAACATCACACTTTCTTTTACCAGAAACACCAAAGATCAGTTCAACTACCTCTTCGTTGTACTTTCTCAGAAATATTCCCTGGCAAAAATTTCCTTTATGACTCATATCATATTACTGTTTTCCCTGTGTTCTGTCTGTCAGGTGGTAAGCTTTGCAAAAGAGATAGCCTATGTAGTATTAGATTATTTTTCTCTCTAGGAATTAGCAGAGTGGCCCATTTTATGTACCCAAAAGTACGTTTGAATCTTACTATTATAATTCATCTGCCCTTATCCACTTAAATTATGATTTTTTATTTTGTTTAATCTTCTACTTTTTTTCTTGATGATTATAAATGGTTCATTTCATATCTATTAATTCAGTTCTGACTCTCTGCAAGGTGTTGTGACAGCAGCTTGAATGGGAACTTACACCATGTAGGAATTCTTTGGGCTGCAACACCAGATAATCTTGGCTAAGATATCTGAATGTAGGTGATTTCATCTTTAATGCAGTAGCTCATTGGTGTCATCACATTTTCAGGTTTGTTCTGTCTTTCACTCTGTCATCCACACGCCTGTCAGCTCATACAGGATAGCTCCTGCAGCTCCAAGCATCACATCTTTATATAACCATGTTTAAGGAAGAAAGAAAATGATCTAGGTAAAAAAGGATTTCTATTTATTGGGAGAAAAATATTTTCTAGAAATCCTCCAGAAGACTTCTTAAAGCATGTTTTCTAGGAATAACTCACATAAATATACTTAGTGTCGAAAGGAACATAGAATTGCCATGATTGTTTTGAGTAAATCATTAATCATATCTGAACTGGGCCTACTATCATCATAATCAAAACCAAGTTTCTGGTAGCCCTTGGATACTAACTAACAGTATCTTCTACACAACTAATATTGCAGGTTAACTTATATGACAGAATCACAAATCAGTGGGCCAGTGCAAGAGTTCAACACAAAACTGAGATATTCTAATAGAATTGGGGGGGTATAAAGGCAGACAAATGTATCACAATTAACCATTCCTTGGAGAGTGGGAAGAACGGAGATAGATGCATTTCATGGAGGTGATTTATATTAGTGAGTTACAACACAGGTTTGAAGTGTGACCTAGAAATCTAGAGATGGAAACTTTCATATGTCTAAGCATGGGAGCATGTCAGCAGACTGGTGTAAACCAGTTTATCCAAGCTCTGTTCCATGGAGCATTTTTTCCACAGATGTTATTAGGAAAATGAAGGTTATAGACAAGGTTGAGATAAGGACTATTTAGACTGTTTAATGTACAGGTACATACTGTGAATTTCTAAGAGAAGTCTGTAGTGGCAAGTGTTTCCCAAACTCACTTGACTATAGGTCAGGTTCACAGAGAATCTCATAAGCTTAATTCAGCTAAAAATAATTTGTCAAGTGTTGCCCTGAAATGTAAAAGGAAATCTGTCAGGAAAAAGGTAAGAACCCACTCCTAGAAAAAGATCTCAGATTTCCAGCCAGATTATAAGAAAGATACTAAAAACACTGGTCCAAAAGCAAATTTCAGTGACCAGGCTTTGGGCACAAAGAGAAAATGGGTCATAAGGTCCCATTGATCATCTAGGCATTAGCAGTACAACTGTTTGGTATTGGATCATCTGAATTTTGGCTTAAGAGTGGTAGCCACAGGGAAATATTTAATAAATAGGGAAAATTTTCCAGTAAGTTAATAGTATATTAAGGGTGACAGAAGCCATGTTTCTCACTGTAGGAGAAGATAGTTACAAATAAGGGAAAGAAGAAAAGTAGGATGTAACTTGATGTGAGATTGTATTTGGAACTATTAGCTTAGACTCTTGGTTTTCATTATACAGAAAGAGATATAGAGATGTGCTTAAATATGAATGTATGTGCATCTACGTACATGGGCGTGTATGTACATTTTTAGTTCTGTCACCTGAGCAAGCCCAGGAGCAGTGACATTCCACATGTTGACTTCTAAGAACTGTTCTCCTCCAAAAAGAATTAGATTTTCTGAGAGAAATGGTTGATTCCAGGCAGAACTAGAAAATTACAAGGAATTATAAAAAAATTCTGCGGTGTCTTTTTTGTGTAAGAAAACAAGGAGCTTCTCAAAGAATGATGAGGATATATTATAAGGACAGATGCATGAAAAAATGTATCCATTACGATAGAAATAAATGATTAATATAAATATTTAATGAGGAATGGGATATTTACATAGTTTCAGAGTCTTCCCACAAAATACCTGTATTTGTAAAAGGAACATGTAAATTTATAGTGGAAAAGGTTGTCATTCATTATTTTAATAAAGTAATCAATGTGAACATCATTAGTGATGGCTCAAGTCAAACCCCATAAGATGCAATCAGAAAAATTGAACATTACATCCATAATGTATACCCTAAGTTTAATCATGAGGGGGCATCAGGAAGACTCGGATTGAAAGATGGCCCACAAAATAACTGGCCTGTAATCTTCCATAGTGTCAAAGTCATGAAAGTTGAACAAACGTCCTAGACTGACGAAAACTAGAAATATGGCACCTGAGGGTAATGCCTACTTCTGACTCAGATCTTTTTATTACAAAAGATGTTATTGTGAAAACTGGTAAAACTTTAGTGAAGTCTGAGGATTAGATGATAGCAAAATAGCAAGGTTAATTTCCTAATTTGGTAGTTGTGATATAGTCATGTACGTAATTGCCTTTGTCCATGGATACCCAGTAAAGTACTTGAGGAAAGTGGAGCATCATGTCAGCAACTTTCTTTCAAAATTTCCCTGTAAGTGTAGAGTTGTTTTAAAATTAAGAAAGAAAACCAGAAGAGAAAGGGGGCAAAGCTAAAATGCTGAATTAAGTTCATGCATTGCATTCTAAGTGCTATTCCTGGATGAAATGCCCTTCCGACAGAGGGTGTTATGCAATTTCTTCATAAAGGTTAATAAACAACACACCCATTTTCCACACCATGTTCAAAGGTGAAATTGATTATTCAATGTACATTACATCTAGATTGGAGACTTGGACTTAATATAAAACAATTAAATGGATTTCATTTTGGAATTTGGTTTGGTTTTGAATATAGGTATTCTCATGAAAAGTAAAATGTTAAAATGCACCATGTCCTTGAAAATATTTCGATTATTTTTTAAATGACCACTATTACATTTGCCCACTCTGATCTGAAGGCTGAAATGAGTTGTGACTAATGCCCCAGCTGATGTTCCCAAATCACGGCAAAGATCAGATCTCTTCTGTTGCTCTAAATGAACTCTTGCCAGATACCTGAGATCTTGTCCAAATTTACATTCCAAGGGATTCTTCAAATCAGAGTTTTAAAAAAAGAACAAAACTTGCTATCATATAACCATCACCTTGGTAAGCCTGCAAAGTGCGATCTTTTATTTGGAAACATTCCCTTGAATTCTGTTGTTTCCACATGAAAAGATAAAATTGAATAAGCTACTCAGTGCCTATGTGTGAGTACTTTAAACTGAGCAGAGGATACCATTTACCCTTCTAAACAGCAATCTGTTGATTATGAAGCCAGTTGTCAGCATACCTGGCCAGTTGCAGTAATTGCAGAGAGCCAGTGAGATATTTAGCTGAAAGGATTTGGGCTGATATGTCTCTTTCAATTTTTGGTGAAATTACTCAAAGCTTCCAGAAGTTCTGGAATGTTTTAACAGTCCCATTGATAACTAGAAAAGCTATGTTCATGTTGTTATTTGAGTTAAAGCTCCCTCCCCTTTTGTGAAGGCTTCTCTGCTGTAAGGATTTCACAGAAATGGCTGAAAAGCTCCAGTGGTTTTACCCAGTCAATGAGATACTAAAGCAATAGAGCTGGAAGAATTTAGGCCACTTGGCCTCATTCCTAAAAAACGAATTAAAGACTGGACACCATAACATTTCCTAGAATTGTCTTCTGTGCCCTATTAGTGTTCTATCCTTAATGCAAACCTAGAATTAAGTAGCAAATTTTCTATAGGAACCAAATAAGAACAGGTTTTTCAGCATATCTTTTGTCTAGACTGGACTGTTAGTAGAATTAGAGTGAGGATACATTTTAGCCATTTTACCAGAAGATGAATATATTAAGCATTTACTAACTAGGTATTTGCAAAATACTTTCAAGGAATAAGTGCAATAACAGTGATCAATATAATTATTATAAAATTATAACAGAATCATTTAAATGAGCCATTTGAAAGGTCTTCATTAAATGTGATTGGATATTATGTTTATTAATTCATTAAGATCCATTTCAAATGCAAGACAAATAAAATGCATTATTAATGTCATAAAACAAATGGAAGAATGCCACACAGCACTATTATTTTTAAATTGCTTTTAAGTATTAACTAATTCATGTTTACTATTCTTTCAAGGACAGCTTGTATAAATTAACAAAATGGTTATAATAATTTTATTTGCCATAATACAAAATCCTTATTACAAAACTTGAACTCTTTTTAAATTTTCAGTCTGCCTGTTTTCTTGAAGTAGCATATTGTTATTGTGAAATATATATACATATAAATATGAAAATAAAAATTATATTGTTACTTATTAAGCTATACAGAGAAAATCCATGTTAACATTTTGGAATTTTTGATTTGGCCTCCCAGGTTTATATTTATTAACTTGTATGTGTGTGTGTGGCTATATTTCTTTCACGAAGTTGAAGTATTGTGTTATATATCTTACACATGTTATATTTACTTAAAAATATTAAGTGGAAAAGCTTTTCTACATTGTCGACATGTTTCCACTAAAATAACCCCAAATAAATAGCAAAACAAAACAAAACAGTTCTTTGGACAAATGACCAATTGTAGGTCTGGCGTATAAACATATACCAGGGATATAAGATGAGCCTGGAACATTTTATAACAGGTAGCAAGGAAACGAGGAAACTACAAGGACCTATTAAGAGTCCTCTTGAGCTGGCTTGGACTCCAAGTCCAACAGAGTCAGAAGGCAACTGGCCAAATGTCAGATAATTAGAGTATTAACAAGGTTAATAAACTGTAATTGATCAAAACACATCAAACATGTTCAACATCCATGAATTCACAATAATGCAAAAGAAAACAAAATGTATTATTTATCATTGCAGGATGATTTTGAAACAGCTCATTATTTAAAGAAAAGAAAAAAAAAACAACTAACTACTGAATAGAGAGAACCAAGCATTTATTTTGTTTTTTCTTTGATCTCCTTTGCCAGTGGTTAACCAAACAACACACCAAAGATTTTTTTTCAGTATTCTAGCTGGCAAGTTAGAAAAACTGATAAAATTAGAGTGTCACCATTTTGCAACTTCAGTGAATTCATAGATCTAGGCATTGATTATTAATAGCTGCCAACAGCAATAAATGAGAGACAGCCAAGTGTCATGCATGTCATCCACAGTGGAAGAAAGCGCATCATTTCAGAATTAGTCTTGATTAACAAAAGATGAACCTTATTCTGACCCAGGCTTTAAATCCAACTACAAAGTTACAGAAAATACAAAATTATTAGGTGACACCAATGACTGAAACTAGCACAGCTAAGACTGTGGGAAACCTACAGGGGGAAAAAAATCTACCTGGTTTCTCCAACAAATACATTGAAGATAAAGAGAAAAAAAGAGAAAGAAATGCATAGGGTTAAAAAAAGAGAAATATCAATTTCAATGTGTAGACTTAATTTAAAGTCAAATTCAAAGCATTAAAAAGTATAAACCACTTTTAACATTTGTGAGGCAATTAGAAATGTGCACACTAACTGAATATTTGATTATTTAAGAAAGTATTGTTAATTTTAGGTAAGATCATGGTGTATACATATGTATTTAAAAGATGTTTGTCATGTAGAGAGAGAATCTAAAAAATATGTATGGATGAAATGATATGAGGTTAATATATAATAATTGGAGGACAGAAAATAAGACCAAATTTGCCACAAATTAATCTTTATTAAAATGGATGACAGGGTTTATTATACTGTTTTGTCTAAAATTAATATAATAAAATGTTTAAAAGTATGTGCAGACCTTGACTATTCTTCCTTATAACAAAGTAATCTTTGAAGATATTGTTGCCAAAATATTCCATGACATTAATAATAATCTATTAATGTTCTTTATTTGGAATTTGAATCCATTTCAAAATTTGTGTTCCACTTTATTACATTTGTCCCCAGAAGCTATCAGTTTTCCAAATCCTGATTATTAGAATGTCTCTCCTTTTCCTATTATAATGGAATGACACTGTTGCTACATACAAAAATTCTGTGTATGATCCTAGCATGTTCCTGGGAAAACTTTGGATTCCACTTATTTGTAAGTTTGTTCAAGATTCAGCTCCTCTGTTCCTTTTGAATTCCTTTGGTTTTCTACCTTCTCTCTGGCTCTCAGGCTCTTTCTTTCTTTTGATAATTTCTCAAAGGTTATCATTCTTAATTTACCATTTCTATTTAAAAACCTTAAAAAGGTGATTGTAAACTTTAGATGCAGGGGCAGTTGGATTTCACCAGCAGTAATAGGTTTTTTTGTTGTTGTGTTTCCTCTTTGGTGGATCAGTTTCTGCAACAGGAAATCATCCAGGCTCTGTCTCATATGGTTGGCTACCATTTTTCTAGAAACTAACAGAGGAGTTTCACTTGAGGCTAGGGGAACAGGTATCTAACTCTTTTATAAGCTTTATGCCACTGTGTTTTTAGTTCCCCCCACCTTCAGAGGGCACCCGAATTCTTTTCATTCCTGATTCTTTCCAGGGTCCACATATAGCAATGGCTGGTTTATTTTATATACATTTTTTTTCCTGAAGTGTTCATTTCCTAAACCAACTACAAGTAGAAACTTTTAAGCTTCCAAACCACTGTTATCTCTACTTATTTTATTTCAACCTTGAGGGATCATGCCTTTTTTTTATAATTTGTGATTAAATTAGGTTCTGAGCTTTAGATATAATTTGTAGAAGGTAAAATGTTAAAGATTTTATTTAACTTATTAATGAGAACAATAGTGAGCCCTTACAAGTTCAAGAAAAATCCAAAATATAGATACATTTATAATTAGGAATGTAGAAATGAATGTGAAAGAAGAGGCAAAACTGCTTTCTTCCACAGTGGAGGATGGAAATTAGTTGAAGTTCTACCAGACAAAACAGACTGTGAATGTCTACAGGAATTGTTATTAGTTATCCACAATTTACGGAGTTTTGAAATAACTCCCACAGAATCAGAATCAGGTATCACAGAAAGGTTTACTGAAAAATGCATAATTTTTCATTGAAACATAATTTTTTCCCTTACTGGATCAAAACAAGGGTGAAGTCATGGGTTCAATAATCCAAGTTCAAGTATATTTATGACCATTTTACCTTTTTGTTTTCCAGGTGGACTTTATTAGATAAAGTGAAACCTGCATGTTTTCTTCTCAATCCAAAATAGTTTACTTTAAAGTTTCGGGAGAGCCTATTAATGTTATAACAAACGTTACCTGACTTCCATTTTGTGTCATGTGTTCTTACATGTCTCCTTTTTTTTTTTTCTTTCTGGTATTTTACTGAGTCAAAGCTGCCATAACAAAACTATTAAATTAAAAGTATTTGATGTCAGGTACTCTAAGAATTATCTCATTTATATGGTTTTTACCAACATTTAAACAATCATCGAAAAGCTTCCCCCTTATAGCTGAAAGTGTTAATTCACCCAAGATCTGTTACAGCCAGAGCATAGTTCCTCTCACAGCACCTTCTACAAGAGGATCACTCTGTCTAAGCACAAAATCAGAATTGTAGATGAAGTGCATCAGTGAATTTTTTTTATTCCTGAAGAGGCTTGTAAAAGTCACTGTCCTGACCCAATCAGAATCATTATTTGCCTTAGCAGTCCCCCACAATATAGTCCTCTTGCCCTCTTACCTATTGCTACAGCCCAGGTTGCCATTGGTGCTGCAGTTGTTCTGGATATTATTTGTCTGCAGTTGCTCCAAAATTATTCTGCAGTGTGTAAACATGTTCTCCCTCAACCATCGTTGGCTGAACAAATATGTTTCTATTGCTCATGCTATTTCTATTTCTGATTGCCAGTTCACAAATTCAGGACAAAGCAAGACTTTCAGAATGTGTGGCTATAGATTCTTTTGGAATGCTAATACTTATTACTGTCTTTTCCTTAAGTTCCTTATTAAGACTACAACAGATCTATAGCTCTTCAAGGTTATAGGTGAATATATATATTTTTTCACCTACATACATATACATATATGTATAGTCATATACACATACATAGATTTCTGTGTTGAGCCCTGTTTCAAAGTCTAACCCATTTCTGCAAATCCCTTTCTTCTGTGATAATTTTTCTGTTTCTTTTTTTAGGTCATATTTATTTTTAGAGAGAGGGGAAGGGAGGGAGTAACATCAATGTGTGGTTGCCTTTCACATGCTCCCTACTGAGGACCTGGTCCGCAACCCAGGCATGTACCCTGACTGGGAATCGAACCAACAACCCTTTGGTTCACAGGCTGACACTCAATCCACTGAACCACACCAACCTAACCCTGTTTCATGAAACGATTCTCTTTCCTACAGTTGTAGCACCTGGAGGTAAAAGCTGTCCTTTTGCACCAAAACATGTATCAGTGGGGGGCTCCAGAATTTCTATAATATCAGGTCTTAAGGTCAGCAATTTGGTTAGAATGAACAGGGAGAATATTAAAACTGTGTTTATATGGCACCTTTATGTAAGTTTGAGAAAATAGTAATTCTCCATAACAAAGGATGGAAGAGAAGCAGCCAGTAGATACTATTTGGGGTTGGGAAGTGTGTTTCTCTCTTCCTCTAACCCCAGCTACCTCTAGGCCCTACAACTGACTCTACTATGCCCCCTTGAGGTACAAATCAAAGAAAAGGAATGGGGCCAGGGTTTTATAGAGTCCAGTAGACAAGGAGTCATTAACAAAGCTGTGGAAGTAATGAGGAATGATATAGTATGATATACAAAAATAAGGTGGTCATGTTCACTTAGTTATTCCTTCTTTCTAGGAACATACAAGAATGGGGGTAGGGGAATTCCCAACCTTCAATGTGTCCCAGCTTCTAAGAATACAGAATTCATATAAAGTTCAATATTGGTACTGTTCATATGTGGTTTATATTCATGTTCTTTCTAGATGTACATCGTAACATATCTCCCAATCTTCAATCATAAGACAAGTGTGATTTCACTTCCCATTATAGTATATCATAATGTCAAAAATAAACAAGTCGGGCATGGGTTAAAGGCAATACAAATGGATTTTATTTGGTAATAACTTCTGTAATAAGAAGGAGAGCCCAGTGTAAAGTCAACTCAACTTCACCAGAATAAAATGGAAGAGGCTTTTAAAGTGCTGAAGGTAAGGCACCGAAGGGCACTGAGTAAGGAGTGGTTTGCTCCATGTGACCAAGCCATCTGGGTATGTAATTCACACCCAGATGGAGGAAGCAAGCTTCTCCCATCTTTATGACAGGAGATAGTGGTGCAAGTTGGAGGAAGGTGCCTGCCAACGTTAGGCCCTTACCCTCCCACAGGGACTTGGAGGGAGAGAGCTATCTCCTGAATTTTTGCATTTTAAAGAGTTGCTTTCCAAGTCCTTGAAAACAGTTTTCAGGTGGTAGAAGGTTTACACCTCAAAAGGCACAAAAAGAATTTATAATTGCAAACTTTCTCAAGTATGCTCTAAGAGTGAGTTCAGGAGCTTATCAGCCTATCACTAGTTTTTGACTAGGACAGACAGTAAGAACTGCAGGTAGCATTGAGCTTTCTTAGACATTTTAATAGGATCTGGGGTCATTCTATGACCCCAACTGGAAGCCTTGCTGAAGCTTGGTCAGGTCTCTTACTGAAGGGGATTGGACCACTGGTTATGCACCAAGAGTCTCATGCTGTTCTTAGTAGAAACATTCTTTTTATTAGAATAACTCATATTGTGCCTTGGCTGATGTGGCTTTGTGGATTGAGCATTGGTCTGCAAAATGAAAGGTTGCTGGTTCGATTGCCTATCAGGGCATATGCCTGGATTCTGGGCCAGGTCCCCAGTTAGGGGGCATGAGAGAGGCAGCCGATCCATGTTTTTCTCACATGATTCTTTCCATCGCTTTCTCCCTCCCTTCCCCTCTCTCTAAAAATAAATGAATAAAAACCTTTAAAAAAAAAAGAATAATTTGCATTGTGATGATGGTGGACATTTGCAGTGAAAGAATATCTTTGTAGCAAATTTCACCCCTGTAAGCTTCTCAAAAGCTCAATAAAACCCAAGGATTCACAGGAAATTAACCCTGTTCAGTCAATCAAGCCAAATAAGCATGGTGGCAGGTAGTAATATGAAATTACTGATTATTTGGAGTCCAAGAAAATCATTAAAAAAAACAACAACAACCTTACTGTGACCTAGTTCTTCAAATCGAAAAATGGCCTAACTTCATGGTGTATATGTGTGTTTTCCTTTCAGGCTGTACAGCATATTTCCCACCCTTAGTATTTTATAATTGCTTAGAAGCTTGCCTCAGCTGCTATTTATTAACTAGTATACTGACCTTGGACTATACATGAAACTGCCAACTCCTCCCAAAGAGTTACTAATTCCCTAAAATGTTCTGGTACTTA
Source organism: Mormoops blainvillei (assembly GCA_004026545.1). NCBI lineage: Eukaryota > Metazoa > Chordata > Mammalia > Chiroptera > Mormoopidae > Mormoops > Mormoops blainvillei. The sequence continues at coordinate 103,299 of PVJD01000520.1, read as the reverse complement.
TATGCTATATCTTAATTTATAGTATTGCATCAAAAACAACAATGAACATCTAGTGTTGTTTTATTAACCTCTTCTACATCAGCATGAGGGATTCATTTCTGTCTCACCAGGTAATAAAAAGGAAGTCACAGGAGTTATGGCAAATTTTGGTGAGGAAGTGATTCATAGCTGGGCAAATCTCCAGTGATTTGGACTTTGAGTATCATATATTCTGAAAGTAAGCTTCAGAGATTAATACAGATTGCTGGACCTTTATTCGTGTTAATTTATGTAAAAAGTGTTAACTGGTCTAGTTATTTTGAGAAGCAGAAAACATTTGATGTAGGTTTTTTTTTCTTTTAGACATCCAGAAGAACTTCATTGATCATATAATCCTTTAATTGATACTGTTATAGAAAGAAAAAAAAAAGATTCAGTAATCATAAGAGGATTGTGTAAAAGGAACAGATGCTGAGATCTCCTTCTCCAGAGATCTCACAAGTTTCTTTGTCCAGGTAGAACCTGAATTTTTATACTTCATCAAGTGATTCTGATGCAGATAGTTTAAGCCCACACATTGGGAATAAAACATTTTAGATGCCACATTCAACCAGAGAAGCTTTTGCTCAAGTTTGTGTATACGCTTCATGCCACTGAGTGGGCTCCAATTCTTGGCAACTCTGTGAAGGAGTGATGCATACAGTGTTCTGCCCTCAGCAGCTCCCTTCAGCTCATCTGAACTCACGCCTATGGTGTCTTTTACGGAGTCAATCCATCTCCGCTATCTGCTCTTTCTCTTTTCTTGATGCTTTCTATTTCCCCCAATGTTATTGTCTTTTCTAAAGGGTCCTACCTCCTCACAATGTGCCCAAAGTAGGACAGCTTCAATTTTGTCATCTTTGCCTCCATTGATGTTTCCGGTTTAATTTGTTTTAGGACCTGCATGTTCTTCTCTCTGGCAGTTGAGGTATCTGTAAAGCTCTCCTCTAACACCATATTTTTAAATGAATCATGTTTTTTTTCCCCTATTAGCCTTTGCATACAAACATCTGTAACTAATGGAAGGATATTATTAGGCTGGTAGTTGAGAAAAAAATAGAAGGTAACAGGAGGCCAAAGAGATTAAGAGAAGAAAGAGTAAGAAAATTGGGCCATCTATTTCTAGTGCTATTCCATTTTGTCATTTAGTTTAGCTAGAAGAAGACAACACGTACAAAATACAAGGGTGGTAGAAGTTCAAAGGTGGAAGATTACTGTGAGCTGTGGAGTTTGGATCAAGAAGATGTGCTTAGAAACAAAGCAATGTCTTTGGGAAAAGGATTTTAGAGATCTCCAGTTTGGAGATCTGCTGATTTCATTATAGCAGAAAAGAAGGGGGAAAAAATATATGTATATAATAGCATGTGGAAGAGAGGAGATAAACCAGCCATATCTCTCATGGTAGGTTCATGACCATTTTAAACAATAAAGGCATTTTTTCATAAGAATTCCTTTGGTACTTCAAAAATATTTCTAGAAGAATATTGTGGAAATGAAGGGATATGAGTTAGAAAACTGGGTCATAAAAGACATCACAGCTTCTTCCATGCTCCATCTCAGACCATTCACTCTGAGAGATAGCAGCCATGCCATGTCATAAGGACACTTGAGCAGCCCTATCAAGAAGTCCTTGTGTCAAGGAACTGAAGTCTGCTTGTCAATAGCCAACAAGAAGCTGAGACCTTTAGCAAACAATCTGTTAGTGTGCCATCTTGGAAGCAGAACCTCTAACTCAGTGGTCTTTAACTGGGGGTGATTTTGCTCCCCAGGCAATGTATGGTGATATTTTGATTGTCACAACTGGGAGGGAAGATTCTATTGGCATCTTGAGGGTAGAGGCTGTGGATGCTGCTAAAATCCTACAATGTACAACAAAATCCCCTCACAACAAAGAATTATCTAGCCCAAGATAGCAATAGTTCTAAGGTTAAAAACCCTGCTTTAGTCCCAGTCAGTCTTTCAGATGACTGCATCTTGGTTGACATCTGAACTGCAATGTCATGAGAGACTCTGAGTCAGAACTGCCCAACTGAGATGCTCCTCAATTTCTGACTCTCATGTGTCAGATAACAAATACACGCTGTTTTAAACAGCAACATTAGAGAAATAATGCAGCCCCCAAAATATTTCTCTGGGCAAGAGTAGATATTTTAAGGAACTGAATCAACTTGGGAATATTAAGGATGTTTGGAGGGCATAAAGGCACAGGAAGAACATGAGTAAACATTTCTGCAAAATAGGTTTGGCAGTTATGCAGAGTTTGTTATTTATTATTCATGAGACTTACCAAAAACTCAGCCAGTGATAATTATAACAAGTGGTATGATAGATCTGAAATTATATGTTTAATGAATCTTGGGAGAAAGGCACTGGTAACTGTCAAGTTTTCCAGGAGCAAATTAGGTGGTTGCAGGAGTCGGCAAGGCATTATGGAATCAGTAGGTGGAGAGAAAATTGAGCAGTGAAGTGAGATCGTGTTAAATGAAGGAGTTAGCAAGATTTTTAAAAAAGATACTTTAGAGATGATGCTGACACCTTTGTAAACATTAGTGAAGGAGTGAAGCAAGAGTGAAGACTCCAATGAAAAGAAGTCCAGGACACTGCTTTGCAGTTGTGATTGCATACAAATTTGATGAATAGCTTGTGAAAATGCCGATTCTAATTCAGAAAATCTAGTAAGGGGTCAGAGATCCTGCATTTGAGCAGAAAGTGTTAGTAAAAGGTGGAAAGATTTGATTCCGTAAGTAAACACTACTTGCGAGACCTCATGGATGGGAAAGGGTTACATTGATAAGACAGATAGTTAGAGAAGAGAAGAGGGATCCATTATTCTATGGATTGTACAAGATAGATGGATGATTATAGATAGATAATAGATAGATGATAGATAGATAGATAGATAGATAGATAGATAGATAGATAGATGATAGATATAGATAGATAGATAGATAGATAGATAGATAGATAGATAGATAGATAGATAGATAGATGATAGATAGATAGATAGATGAGAGATGAGAGATAGATAAAAAGAAAAGGTCACCAACATCCTACCGAGATTGAAGGTGATGGGAACAAAGGATGAAAGTAATAGGGAATGGAAAAGACTGGGAATAACTACAAAGAATGAATAAGATGGTGATGAGCTATATCCTAACATCAAGGGCCTCACCAAGTTTGGATAGATAGGATTTCTTTGAGCTATGCCACACAATCAAAAAAACAAGATGACTTGGAGCTCCCCCCCTTAGAGATGTCACACACACACACACACACACACACACACACACACACACACACACACAGTGGGGCAAGAGAATGCAGTGTCAGAAATTAAGTTCTCCTGGAGAATTTTCTTTTTCTTTTTTTCCCTGGTATGTAGGTTAAAGATATTCTTTTATAGAATTTAGTATATAACAAATTTTAAAAAAGCAAACTTCTTCACCTCCCATCATTAAATAACTAAATGTGCAAAAGAACCACAATTAAACAGGGCATCAAAGGCTATCCATTTTCTGTGAAACAACATATGCACAGATTTTCAAAGCTGTGAAAGAGACACTGTAGCAGCCAAAATTTGCAGCTGGAGAACAAGATGCATAGAACAGTTAGACAAGAGAACTACATTTTTTGTGTAGTTTTAGGGCTTGTGAAATGGAACTACAAATACCATTTCCCCCAGGGGTTCGCAGATGTGATTTTAAGTGACAATACATCTTGGTGACAGACTAGGCTTGACTCTCTTTCCTCTTAAGGGAAGGTTAGAGGAGCTACATTGAATGAGAGGATTTAAAATGCATTTTATTATTCTCAAGCATTTTATCTCTCATTGCAGGCTTTTTGGCAGATAGTTAAAGCTCCATGCAAATCATGCTAAAATAAAGAGGGTTTCTATGCTCACTCTGTAGTGTTCAGGCTTCTGAATACAGTTTGGTGTCCATTTCTGATAAAACGAGCGGGAATGTGGTGCTGACAAACCTTGGGCTAAAAGGAATTCAGCAAGAGCAGTTGTTCCAGCCCCTATAGCAGGCAATGTGTAATCTTAGGGGAAAATTATTTTCTCTCAACAAAGAGATGCACTTAAAATGAAAAAGAACTTCTATAGCCATCTTAGAGTTCTTCTAAATATGTGCATAGTACAATAAATAAGTAAATGGACATAATTCAGTGTATCTATAAAATCGTTCTATCATTAATTATTTTCCTATATGTGGATCAATTGACTTCAACTTTTCTGTTGACATGGAGGTAGATAAAATATGGCTCTTTTCTCAAGGAATCCCCAATCTGTTAAGGAATCCCCAATTTTGCAGCAAGCAAAATTTTACACAGCAGTGGAACAAGTAGTATGTTAAAGACAAACACCATGGTAAGTAATTCCTCTGCATTGGAAGAAACTTTCTTAGGTGGCCAGATCTTTAAGGAACAAAGAAATTGCCTAGTGATGAAAAAGAGTATCTTATACATCTACCGCCAAAAAGATGGCATTGGGACAACTTCTGGAGTATCTAAAAAGTATAAACAATTGTGTATTGACTGAAAATAAACTCTTGTCTAAAAGGGTGTTATGGAATTTATTTCACTGAGAAAAGCTTATTTCTTACAACTATTATATAAATTATATTAAATAAAATATAGTCATTTCTTAGATACCAGAAAAAATTCCAGATGGATCAAGGATTATAATGTTAAAACAATTACACTGTGAAAGGACATTAAAAAAAATTAGGTAGGAACAAAAGTGTCACAGGGATATAAAGTACAGCCTAGGGAATATAGTCACTAATATTGTAATGACTATGTATGGAAGGATCACTTTTTAAGTTATGTAAATATCTAACCATTATGTTGTTCACCTGAAGCTAACGTAATATTGAATTTCAACTGTAATTGAAAAATAAAAATGATAAAACTAGATCATTTATATACTTTCTTACTGAGGAAGACATTTCTAAGGGGAATAAAAGTAGAACTAAAGATAATGTTCTTTTCTTTTTGCAATAGAAATATTTATTGTCTTTTTTTCTTTTTCTTTTTTTTTTGTCTTTTTTTGGTGTTCAATTACAATACTCTTCATTTTCCTGCCACCACATTCCCATACCCCAGCCACTCATACCTCCACCCTCAATCCAATCGTTCCACACTTTGACTTTCCCCATGGGCCCTTTATTCATGTTCCTTGACAACCCTTTCCTGTTATCCCCCTCCCCACTCCCCTCAGGTTATAGTCAGCGTGTTCTTAATTCAATGTCACTGGTTATATTTTGCTGGTGTGTTTATTTTGTTCATTAGGTTCTACTTACAGGTGAGATTGTATGGTATTTGTTTTTCACTGCCTGTCTTATTTCATTTAGCATAGTACTATCTAGATCTAGCTATGCTGTCACAAAGGGTAGGAATTCCTTCTTTCTTTCTGTTGCATTGTATTCCATTGTATAAATGTACCATAGTTTTTTGATCCACTAAACTACTAATGGGCACTTAGGTTGTTGCCAATTCTTAGCTATTGTAAATTGTGCTGCTATGAATATTGGGATACATGGGTTCTTTTGAATTGGTGTTTCAGGATTCTTAGGGTATAATCCCAGCAATGGAATTCCTGGGTTAAAAGGGAGTTCCATTTTTAGTTTTTTGAGGAAATTCCATACTGTTTTCCACAATGGCTGCACCAGTCTGCATTCCCACCAACAGTGTACTAGGGTTCCCTTTTTCCCACAACTTCACCAGCGCTTGCTGTTTGTTGATTTGTTTATGATGGTCATTCTGACTGGTGTGAAGTGGTATCACATTGTGGTATTTATTTGTATCTCTCTGATGGCTAGTGATGCTGAGCAGCCTTTCATTTGTCTCTGAGCACTCTGTATGTCCTTTTTGAAGACGTGTCTGTTCAGGTCCTTTGACCATTTCTTAATTGGATTGTTTGTCTTCCTGGAGTGGAGTCGTGTGAGTTCTTTTTATATTTTAGAGATCAAGCCCTTATCTGAGGTATCATTGGCAAACATATTTTCTTATAAGATTGATTCCTTTTTCATTTTGCTGATGTTTTCTTTAGCCATGCAGAAGCTTTTTAATGAGATGAAGTCTCATTTGTTTATTGCTCCTTTTATGTCCATTGCTCTAGGAGACATATCTGTGAAAGTATTTCTGCATGGAATATTAAGATTTTCCTGCCTACGTTCACCTCTAGGACTTTTATGGTGTTGCAACTTACATTTTTTTATCCATCTTGAATATATTTTTGTGTGTGGTGTAAGCTGGTGGTCTAGTATCATTTTTTTGCATGTAGCTACCAAGGTCTCCCAGCACCATTTGTCGAAGAGACTAATTTTACTCCATTTTATGCTTCTGCCCCCTTTGTCAAATATTAATTGACCTTAGAGATATGGGTTTATTTCTGGGCTCTATGTTCTGTTCCATTGAACTATGTATCTGTTCTTATGCCAGTACCAGACTGTTTTGATTACAGTAACCTTATAATATAGTTTGATGTCAAGTATTGTGATCCCTCCTACTTTGTTCTTCTTTCTCAGCAGTGCTGTGGCTATTCACGATCGTTTATGGTTCCATATTAATTTTTGAATTGTTTGTTCTATATCTGTGAAATATATCATTGGTATTTTAATAGGGATTGCATTGAATCTATAAATTGCTTTGGATAGTAAGGACATTATGATGATTTTAATTCTTCCTATCCATGAACACAGTATATGCTTCCTTTTATTTTTTTTCTTCCTTAAGTTTTTTCTTCAGTGTTGTGTAGTTTTCTGATTATAGGTCTTTTACCTCCTTGGTTAGGTTTATTCCAAGGAACTTTATTTTTCTTGTTGCTATAGTAAGTGGAAATTTTTTTCCTGATTCTTGATTCTGATATTTCATTGTTGGTATACAAAAATGCCTTTGATTTCTGAATATTGACTTTGTATCTGGCTGTTTTGCCAAATTCATTTATTAGGTCAAGCAGTTTTTTGGTGGAGTCTATAGGGTTTTCTATGTATACTATGTCATCTGCAAACAATGACAGTTGTACTTCCTACTTTCCAATTTGGATGTCTTTTATTTGTTTTCCTTGTCTGATCACTGTGGCTAGGATTTCCAATACTATGTTGAATAGAAGTAGTGAAAGCAGACATACTTGTCTTGTTCCCAATCTTAGTGGGAAAGCTTTTAGTCTTTTTCCCATTGAGTATGATGTCAGCTATAGGTTTTTCATATATGGTCTTTATTATGTTGAGTTTTTTCTCATTTTTTTGCTCTTTCTGGGATCTTTTTTCCACCTTGTCCTCCAGCTCGCTGATTCAATCATCTGCTTCATTTAGCCTGCTTTTGATTCCTTCTACTGTGTGCTTCAGTTCAGAAATTGTATTCCTTATTTCCTCTTGGCTCTTATTGATAGTTTCTATATTCTTTTTCATGATGATATAGTTTTCAGTAAGTACCTTATAGTTTCCCTGTAGTTTTTGGTAATTCTCACTGAGCTCACTGAGCTTCCTTATAACCATTGTTTTGAACTCAATATCTAATAGTTGACTTGCCTCTATTTCATTTAGCACTCTTTCTGGAGGTTCTTCCTTTCCTTTCAATTGGGGGTTGTTTATTTGTCTTCCTATTATTTGTGAGACTCTCCTTTCTTTCTTCTGCTTCTTAAATTGACCTGTTTTAACTCCCTGACCTTGTGGTGTGAACTTCTATGGTAGGGAACCTTTCAGATTCAGTGGTACAGTCTCCTTGACCTCCTGAACTTGGTGCTCTTGGGATGCCCTTTATGCCATTTAAGTTGGCTGTCTGGAAGTAATTTGGTTTTGATTGCTATTCAATAACTTTTTGGAGGGTCTTTCCCTCCAAGTGGTTGCTGAGGGTCACTCTGCCCAACACGTCTTGTCTGTTGTTGTGAAGGTGTAGCTAGAACAAAACCACAAAGTCCAGAAAATAAACCCACATCTGCAAAAATAGCTCCCCCCTGCAATCACACTATCAACAACAAATTAACCTGTATTTAAAAAGCTGTAAAGAGATTAAGACTATTATAAGAAAGGAGAAAAATAAACTATAGTATAAACTCTAATGACTTAATATGCACAAATTTGATAGATAAGAAATGAATGTTAAAAACCTATGTAGTAAAGAAAATGTCGCATATCATGGAGAAGACCACAGTGGATTTCATCTCAGTAGCCTCTAGTATTTACTGCTGTTTTTTCTTTCTGGATCTGCCTCTGGTGATGTCAGAGGGTGACCCCATCTGACCTTAGGCAGTCTGTTCAAGACTTCCATGGATCTACTGTCTGTGGCTGTCTCCTTTAGTTGTTGATCTAGTCACTCTGCACTCAGCACTCAGGCTTAAGTACCACAGGGCCAGAGCAGAATCCCTCCTGGGGTCAGGTCTATTTTTTCCCCTCAGGCTGCTGCTATTCAGAGAGGAGTGGTCTGCCTGAGCAGGATGGCTGCTGCCACATGGGGGATGACTCAGCACCAGGAGCACAGCAACTATTCTCTCAGTTCTCTCCCTAAAACCTCCATCCCTAGTCTCTCCTCAAGTGTCTTTAGTCTACTCTGCCCCTGCTTTTGCAGGAGTCTACTGTCTGTTGGTGCCACTTGCACTCACCAGTCAGGCTTAAGCACCACAGGGCCAGGACCAAGTCCGTCCTGGGGGGAGGAGCTATTATTGTCTCTCAGGCTGCTGCTGCTCAAGGGAGTGGTCTGCCTGAGCAAGGTGGCTGCTGCTATGTGGGGGATGACTCAGCACCAGGAACCTGGTGGCTACTCTCTCAGTTCTCTCCCCAAAACTCTGTTGCCAGTCTCTCCTCAGGCATCTCTAGCCCACTCTTCCCCCGCCTTTGCTGGAGCCCATGGTAAGTGGCTGCAAATGAAAATTATGCATTGGCCCTTTAAAAGGCTCTTTATTTCTTCAGCCTGTCAGTCTCTGGCATAGACTAACCCTGCTGCTCTTCACTGCTGGCTGTTATCTGTGTATTTTTTGGCTCTAGTGCTCTAGGCTAGGGATCCCTGCTTATGGTTGAGGACCCACTCTTCTCAGGGGGACCCAGCTGACCACTTAAATATCCCTATGGCGCTGCCACCTGAGGGTGCCCAGCCAGGCTTCTTAAGTCTCCAGAGCTCTCCTTACCAGTCAGGTTGTGCTGAAGCTGATTCTTCTGCTTGTCCTAGATTATAAGGCTTCTCTCTCACTATTGTTCACTTGTTTGTTCTGGGTGATTTCTCCACAATTTAGCGTAATTCCAGATTGGTCCTGGGAGGAGGTCAGTGTGACTTCCACTCACTCCTCCACCATCTTGCTGATCCCTAATGTTCTATAGCATAAAAATTGTATTAAAAAGGTAACTTGGTGTGTCTTCACAACAAACAACTACTCGCTTTTTTATTTATAAAAATATATTTGAAATACAAACTCAGATGAGCAATAACATAAAGGGTTTTAAAAAGTATATGAAACTAGGAACCCCCCAATAAATAAATAAAATGGCATATTAGCATACATTTCTCCAGTATGGAACATTAGAACAATTAGATAATAATTTTCCTTCATGCAGTTAACAAAGATCATTTACGGGGTTGGAAGGATATAGAGATGCTGGCACCTTCATTCATGCCAGGTGTGGAGGGAGAGATCTCCTTTCAAAGAAATGTAAAAGCTAAAACTATGACCCAGCAATTTCACCTTTATGAATTTATCCTATTTATCTGCCTATATGTATTCATAGCAATGGTGCTCACTACAATATTACGATAACATAATTTGGAAGACTCTAAAAGCCCATCAACTGGAAACTAGTTAAACCATGTGTCCATAAAACAGAATATTATAAAAGTATTAAAAAGGTATGATTTAAACCTATATGTACCGATTTGGAATTATATCAAAATATATGTATATACACACAAACTAATGTCAAAATATCTTTATAAATTCATATTATTTATTTTTAAAAAGACATATATGCCTTTGTATTAGGTTGAACTATATGAAATTACTGACATTTGACTTTTGACCCACAAAAATGACAATTTCATGTATGTCAGCCTAATGTATAAAATACATTTCCTAAAGGATATTCAGGAAACTGATAATGCTGTTTTCCCCTGGAGATGGAGAGAGTCTAATATAGGCAGCAAGTACAATTGTAAGCTTTTAAACAAGTTAATGTATTATTTTTCAGCTGAAAAATTGATTAAAGTTTAAAAAATGTAAAGAAGCTAAAACAGCTAAGTACTAAAGGACAAAAATATTAAAAATTATATTTAAATATTTTTCATTATTTCTACCATGTAAATATAAGAACTTGTTATTTCTTACACTTTTTTTCTTCTGATGGTAACCCTTATATACTGAAATGTCTTAAAAGTAAGTTTTAATATGATTTCATACAAAAGAAAACCAAATTTGAAAATAGAAAAGTATTACAGATTTGTATAGATATCTGCTTTAGGCTCCCTTGAATAAGAAATGGAAATCATGTCAAATAAAACACAGTAAAACTTAATGAGATTATTTTTTCCACAACTCTTACTAAAGAACCACTTTTCTTTTCCCCTTTTCAAATCCCTAGTAATCTGGAACCTATTCTTCACCCTGATTTTCTTTTCTTTCTACTAAGCTGCATGAGCCATTTGCCCAAGTCTTAGCCTCAGCCGTGATAGCTCAGTCCTCACTGGAATCTGTCCAACAAGGAAGACTGCTGCATAAGAAAGATGCTCCTCCATTCTTAGTCACAGAGAAAGAGGAAGACTGGCATTAACATGACTCTCTCCTCCCTTATTCTTTGTCATGTATGCATCAAATATTTATTTTATTTCAATTCTAATAAATGAAAAAAATATCAAGATCATCTCTTAAAAATTAAGTCAGGTTATGGATATAGGACCCCATAAGGTCTGTTTTTTGCTTCTCCAACCTTTAACATAACTACTCTGATTCCTTTTTCCTCACTACACTGGCCAACAAGCTTCTTCCAACATTCCAGATTTATATCCCCAGACATCCCCTAGATGTTTCAGGTCTTTCTTCAGATGCCATCTTCTCAATAAGGCTTACCATGACCAAACCTTGTAAAACTTTTAGTGCCTACCTTGAATTTTTAATATTCTATTTTCTCCCTGGCTCTTTAATATTTACATAGCACTTATCACATTTAAACATAATATAGATTTTACTTATTTTAATGTATATTGTTTATCATCATTCTCTCCCCTCTTAAATGGCAGTTGTACCAGGTAAGATTCTTAAAAATGCTTTTTGGTCCTAAGTACTTATATCAGTGTCTGAGATATTAAGGGTGGTCAATATCCATTGGTGAATGGAGGATGGACAGAGAAAAAGAAGATGGATGGAAGGAAGGAAGGAAGGAAGGAAGGAAGGAAGGAAGGAAGGAAGGAAGGAAGGAAAGAAGGAAGAAAGAACATGATTTAATAAGAGTTCTTTTTCCTGCATTGTGCCCGCCAATATTTCATATATTCTCTTAAGAGTCTTGAAAGAAAATAGGCAACACAGTTAGATCTGCTCAAACTAAACCTGACCAAATCAGATGATTCATTGCTGGTCCTTTCTTCCACTGAGTTACCAAGGACTACTAACTAATAATCGATATACTCTAAGCAGCCATTTTGAAAGGAAGATATTTCTAAATAGCGAAATGTGTTATTTTGAGTTAGGTGGTTTTCTTTTTTCTTCTTTACTTACACATTTGCCTTTCTTTCGATGTCAATATTATTTTCAAGTAATTATGAATCATTTAAATATGGGAAATCTCAGGAGGATGAATTTGTCGGTAGCTCATGGTAGTGTTCTTATGCAAATTAGATAAAGATATCTTCTCTGGAAAGACAAAGCTGCAAGTTGTATAACTTGCCAAGCTGATCATGGACTACAGCTAGTCTGTGCAGTTAGCCTTCTGCAGTCATAAATTGTGTAGGAAAAACAATCTGCACAATTTTACATGGCAGCCCTGGTAGTGGATTATAAATATGAGGATGAAGTGAAAACAAAATAAGTAAATTGAAAGCACTTTATGTGCTTAAAAGGCATGTAAATATAAGCAAATATTTTATTTTTAATATAATAAAATTTGAAATCTGAGAATTTCAGCCAAGATGGCGTAGCAAAAATCAAATTACCCTTCTGCCTGAAACAACAAAAGTTGGGGAAAACATGAAAGAACAATGGATGACAAGACACTAAGGATCAAGCAACAGAAATCCATAATCCTAAGAGTTAGGTAGCTAATGAAGTAAGCCCACGATTGCCCCCACTTACTGTCCTGAGAAAGCTTCGTGGCCTTGGCTCAGGGAAAAATGAGATGGAAATTTGTAGACAGCCTGAGTTGAGGAATCAGTGGTAAAAGTATGGGGAAACCAACATTGCTATAGTTTTCAGAACACAGCATCAAAAAGGAGAGCACTGCAGAGAGAGAACTAAAGAGACCTGTGGAAGGTTCCCCTTGAATGTGCAACTGAGTACTGATCAGCACATACATGTGAGTAAACTATCCATGCCAGGGAAAGAGACACTCAAAAATTGGAGGGACCAGCCTGACACTCACACAGGGGCAGGAACAGTGCTGTTCCCATGGGAAACCTCCTGATTCATGGGACATCAGTTAGAGAACATTGTGTAGCCAATTAGAGAACATTGTGTAACCAGTTAGAGTATAGTGAACATTGGATAAAATTGGACATTGGGTAAACTATCCAATGGGTTGTCTTAGTAGTGGATATAATTAGCCCTAAACTCTGGTCCTACTCAATAAATCTGAAAAGTGAGACCTGAAGGAAGAAACAGTTTCCAAGTAACTTAAATGCATTCTAGAATAAAGCTCAAGAATATTTACAGAATTTTTAAATAACCTCATCTGAAAAGATTTGTAAAATTGACAATATCTGTCATCCAATCAAAATTTTCTAAAAATGAAAACAATAACAAAATAAGAGTCCTGACCAGTGTGGCTAAGTTGGTTGAGCCTGGTCCTGCAAAGTAAAGGGACCCAGGTTGGACTCCAGGTCAGGGCACATACCTGGTTTTCAGGTACAATCCCCAGTTTGGGCATATGTGAGAAGCAACTTGTCAATGTTTCTTTCGCACATTGATATATCTCTCCCTCTCTTTCTCCCTCTCTTCCCTTCTCTCTCAAAATAAGTAAAAAAATCTTAAACAGGAAAGTATAACCCATATGAAGATGTAAATGAATCTAATCTACCCCAGACTAACACAGATGTTAGAATTAGCAAATGGAGACATTGACAATTATTGAAACTCTCAGATTCAAATTCTATACCCAGTAAAATTATTTTTTGAAAATAAAGGCCAAATTAAGATTTTAAGACATAAAAAAACTGAAGATTTGTTTCATTGCCTTCAGATACACTCCACAAGAAATGTTAAATCCTTTAGGTAGAAGATAATCACACCCGATAGAAACGCAGACCCACACAAAGGAATGATGAAAAATGGATATGGGGGTTACGTGGATAAACGTGTCATTTAAAAAATTAACTTCTCTCTTAAAGACGATGTTAACTATTTACACACAAATAATACTGTATCATTGGGTTTATAACATATGAAAAAATAAAATGTATGAAAAATAGCAGAAAATTCAGCATGAAAGAGATAGAAGTATACTACTGTAATTTCTTATACTGTATGTGTAGCAGTAAAATGTTGCCTGATAGTACACTGCTAATTTAAAGAGATATATCATAAACACTAAAGGTTAAAAAGAAGATAAAAGGAATTATTAAAAATTGTTACAAAACAAAGCTGAAAAGAAAGAAAAGGGAAGAGAGAACAGATAAAACAAATAGAAAACAACTAGTATTATGACAGATTAAACCTAACTATATCTATAACTTTATTAAATGTAAATGTTCTAATGTTCTACATTTTTTAAATTATCAAGTTGGATAAGAAAAAAAAGGTAACTATGTACTGTAGAGAAGAAAAACAATTCAAATATAAAGACAACAAATGAGTTAAAAGTAAAGGGGTAGAAAAAGTACCTCATAATGATCAAAAGAAAGCACGAGTTACTATATTAACACTTGATAAACTAAATTGCAGATCAAACGTATACCCAAATATAAGAAGATCATTTTATAATGACATTAAAACAACAGACAATGGTAAATGTTTATCATGGCTGACCTTCAACATACATGAAGCAAAAACCAATAAAATGGCAAGGCAAGATATAGTCACAATTCCAGTCAAAGGTTTTGGCACCCTACCTCAAAAATTAATAGAACAGGCAGTTAGAAAATTAGGCTACAATTTGAATTGCACTATCATTTAATTAACCTAATTATTTATTAAACACTCCACTGAACAATAACAGACTTCGCATCCTTCTCAAGTGAAGACAGAATATTTATCGAATAAACCATATTCAGGGTTATAAAACAAGATTTAACATATTTAAAATAATTTAAGTCATACAAAGCATGTTCTCTGACCACAATAGAATTAGATTACAAATCAAATATAGAAGGTTCTCTGGAAAATCTCCAAATAATTGGAAGCTAACTAACATACTCTTATAATACATGGATCAAAGAAGAAATATTAAAAGAAATTAGAAAGTTTTGGGTACTTAGTGGAAATAAAAGTGGAACATAAAATGTGTGGGATGTATTTAAAGCAGTAGTAAGAAATTTAAAACACTAAATGCCTATATTAAAAAGGAAGAAATATCTCAAGTTAATGACTTTAGCTTGCCTTCTTCTAAAAAACAAAAGAACAAATCAAATGCAAATTAAGTAGAAGAAAGGAAATAATAAAGGCCAGGCTGGAAATCAGTGAAAGAAGAGAGAAAAAGAAAACCAAGGCAAGCCAAAGCTGAGTTTTTTTGTTTGTTTTTTGTTTTTTGTTTTTTGTTTAGATCAGTAAAATTGATTTGACTGGTTAGGAAAAAAAGAGAAAATGAAACAAAAATTTATTTGATTTTAATTTCAGAAGTGAAATATAGGAAAATACTATAATTGCTATAGGTGTTAGACTAAGTGAAATAAGCCAGCCAGAGAAAGACAAATACTATATGATTTCACTCAGTTGTGCAATCTAATAAATAAACTGAACTAAGAAGGAAAATGGTGACAGACTTATACATGGAGAGCAGAATGACGGGTAATGGGAGGAGGAGATGGGGAGAAGGATTGAGCAAAATAAAGGACTCATGGACACGGAGAGAAGTATGATGATTGTTGGGGGAAGGAAGTTATAAGGGGACTAAATGGTAATGGAAAAATACAATAAAGATTTTTAAAAGATTACATTTTTAAAAAGACAATAGGAAATATGTACCACTTCATGTCAATAAAATTGACAACTTAGATTAAATGTATGAATAATTTGAAAACACAAATTACCAAATTTAATCATGAAAAAGTAAATGACATCTATATTCCAATATTTATAAAATAAACTGAATATGTAGTTAAGTACATTATACAGAGAAAACTCCAGGCTCAGGTGGCTTACTGTTGAATTCTATCAAACATTTAATTTTAAAAATTACCTATTTTATACAAGCTGTTCCACAATTTTTAAAAGAAGGGTATATTTTCTAACTCTATGGGAAAGGCATTACTTAGATACAGAAGACACACTATGTCTTTACAAGAAAAGGAAACCATGAACCATTATCCCCCATGAACAAAAATTCAAAAATTCTTCAAAAATTTAGAAAATGTAATGCAATCGTATAGTGCCTGAAAATGATATTACATCATTATCTTATGGTGTTTACCTCAGGGATGCAAAATTGGTTTAACATTTCAAAATCATCATTATAATAAACTATATTAACTAATTAAAAAAGAAAAAAAAACACATACAACCTTCTTAAAGGATGAAGAAGCCATTTAACAAAATCCATTCCTAATAAAAGCTCTCAATAATGTAGAAATGGAAGAGAACTTTCTCAGTAAATGGCATCTATGAAAAACATGTAACTAACATCATATTGTCTCGTAAAATACTAGATGATATTCCCCTAAAATCAGGACTAAGAGGAATGTCCAATCTTACTATTTCTATTCAGAATTTTACTGGAGCTTCTAGACAGGGCTTTCAGACAAGAAAAAGAAATAACAGCCACTTGAGTAGGAAAGAAAAAATTAAAATGATTTTATTTGCAGAAAAAATTATTGTCTGCCTAGAAACCTAATGTGATATACCATAAACGCTACTGGAATACAAGATAACATACAAAATTTACTTGTGTTTCTATACACTAGCAATAAACAATTAGAAATTAAAACTAAAAAGTAATAGTTAAAATAGTATCAAAATATATGGTGTGAGAGATGAATTTGACAACTTGTATATAAAACCTGCATACTGAGAACTATAAAATATTATGACAAAAAATTAGGATAATCTAAGTAAATAAAGAGATACAGCATTTTCACAGGTTGGAAGACTCAATTTGTTAATGTTTCATTTCTTTCAATTTGATCTATAGATTCTATGAAATCCCAATTAAAATGTTGGTAGATTTTTTTTTGTTAAAGTGACAAACTCTTCTACAAATTATAAGGAAATGCAAAGGACCTTAAATAGTCCAAACGAACTTGAAAAAGAAAAACAAACTTGGAGGACTAACATTACTTGATTTCAAGTCTTATTTCAATGCTATAATAATAGAAATGTATAATATTAGCATAAAGATAGGCATAAATAAATAGAATACTACAGACAGCCCATGCAAACAAATTAGTGTTTTTCTGACAAAGGTACTAAGTCAATTGAGTGAGAAAGATAGTTTCAACAAATGATACTGGAATAACTGGATAACTATATACAAAAATAAATGAATAAATAGAAAGTCATTGTTAAAATAATGAAGAAACACAGATCACATCCAGAATAAGGTTAAGTATTAAGAAAACAAAAACCTTAATTAAAGAAGTTGATAAAAGATTTTAAAGGATATTTAAACAAAGAAGATATATGGCTAGTAAGTAAGCACATGAAGATTCTCAGCCTCATAAATTGTCAAGTATCTGAAAATTAAGAATACAATCATCCGATTAGAATGGTTAAAATTCAAAAACAAATTACCACACTACATGTTGGTGAAAATATAAAAAAACTAGAACTCTTGCACACCCTTAGTGGGAATGTAAACTGACATGATAACTTTGGGAAACATTTAGCAGCTCATTTAATGTTCAAGAGACCCCTCTGGTCTCTTAGGTACTTACTCAGGAGAAATGAAAACATATGTCCGCACAAACAGTTGTCATGAACATCACAGCAGTTTCACTTGCAATAAAAAAAAAAAAGGTAGAAACAAACCAAATGTCTATTAACAGATGACCACTTATATACATTACAATATGAGTGAAAATTTTAAAAATTATGCTGAGCTCGAGACACCAGAGGGAAAAAAGTATTTACCTAAAGATTCCATTTAGATGAAACATGAGGAAATGTAAAAGAATTCATAATAACAGAAAGTAGATCAGTGGTTATTTGAGGAAGGAAAACTTGGAAAGGATGGGCAGGAAGGATTAAAAAGGGACACTTAGAAACTTCGGAGAGCAAGGCATATGTTCATTATCTTGATTGTGGTCAATGCTTTTGTGTGTTTATACATATATCAAAACCTACCAAATTTTGCATTTTATATATAGCAGTTAATTGTATGTCAATTAAACCTAGATAAAATTGATAAAAAATAATAATTTTCATTCAAAGATTTTTTAAAATGGGGAATAATATTGTATATTGTATCAGAATACACACATTGTATATATGGAGAGAGAGAGAGATTTTGAGTTATTTTATTTAATTTATCTGTCTCCCATTATTGTGCTGCTCCATAGGGGAAGGTTTTAAAGTTATCACATGCCTTTCTATTTATTAGGTACTCTGATTATATGTATATATGCACACATACACATACACACACACATATTCTCATTTAATCTTTATGATTCACTCTCTTTTTGTAAATAAGAAAGCAGAGATCACAAAGAGTATAAAAATTACTCAACATTTCAATGCCAAACATAATAAGAATAGCATTATAAGCCAGGTCTTGACCTAGTGTTAAAACACACTAAGTTAGTAAAGGGAATGGGCTCCCCGAGCATGCCAGATTTTCGGTTGGTTGGACCTCATTGGATGGTGAGCATCCTGAAAACAAGGATGATGTCTGATTTATGTGAGTATCCTCAGAGCATAGCAATGTTCACTGGACATGCAATAATAGCAACTCTATTAAAAACTTTTGGATTTTATTCAATTGCAAATTCTGTTGACCTTTAATTGTGTTCAAACCAATAGGAGTTATAAGAAGGGGGATCTCCACAGCTTACACACCTGATCCTATGTGTACGTGTGCATGTGTGGCGTGTTGGGCAGGGAGTTGATAATATTAAGTCTCTATCCAGAGCTTATGGCCATGTAAGTGTGTTTACTTATGCAAGCCTGTGAGAGTAACAATGACCTATTGCAAAGGCATAGAAATAAATAAATTGCTCCTCAAAGCATTACATACATACACATATATAGACATACACATGTACACACATCAAATGTTTGTAATAAGAAGCAAGAATAGATGATATGAGCATTTAACAAAGACCCCAGAGTCATTAAAGCTTCATGCTTTGAACTACTGATGGCTAATGGCTGAGATCTCATGCTTTAGTATCATACAAAGAAGAAAATGAAATGAATATGAATATTTAGATAGTTCTTCCCAAAATAAAACAAAAATTAAAAAGACATTTTTAAAATCATAAACACATATGAGCCACTTCAGAGACTATGTTTGTAATTAATAGAAGGCTTAAGCTATTTTAACCTCAAAATGATTCATAGACCCAAAGCCAGTCCTTGAAATTATCAAGGCATTTGTCTCTAAACTACTCAAGGAAAGAGCTTCAACTCTCAGTACCAGGAACAGAGAATCAGTCATGCCTCAGATGACCACATGATATTTCAGAAGAAACAGGCTAACATCACAGAGCAAGAAAACTGATATATACAATTTCTGGCTACTGCCTTAGCATATTCATACACAATCTCCAGGTTAAACCTTATTCCATCACTGGGAAGGAGCATAGTATTCAGATACTGATGACTTGACCAAAGAGACTTAGACAGAATAGATGTGTATTTCCTTCTCACATAGGGACCTCTCAAGGGCCTGCAGTAAGAGTGTATAGCAAGTATGCAGGTTCCATGGACTTAGTAGTATCTCAGGCTCCTTTTCTCTTTATGCTTTGCCCTCCCTAACACAGGGCATTCATCCTTCAGGTTGCCAGTAGCTATTACAGCTCCAGCTATTATAGCTGCATCCCAAGTAGGAAGAATGAAAGAGTAAGATGAGGTAAAGGAACTTTTCTTGAAGTTCAATTTTGTGACTTCTCTCTGTAATTTCTCAGCTGCGATCATTGCCATTCCAAATGAAAACTCATGTTCACTTACCAAACAAGAGGGGATAAATATATTGGTTAGGTATCTATTAGTGTCTGGCCAGACAGGAGTAATTATACCAATCAGAAACTGAGTTTCAAAGGGATAAATGAACCAATCAATGTCATCACCCAGCAATGAATGATGACAGTTTGACCTGAGGAACCTCAATTAGTACATGGACCAATGACAACATAACTTGAGCCTAAGCAGTGAGTGAGCTTTATTTGAGTGTATCCATCACTAAGACTGCCAGGGGTTACACAGAGGTGGACAAAAGTAGGTTAATAATAATAATAAATAAAACAATAATAAATAAATAAATAATAATAGAAAAATAAACTGTTTTGTCTACTCACAACTATAAGTCTACTTTTACCCATTCTTGTATAAGTTAACTAGAATTGACATTTTGGTAGGAGAAGAACCAAAAAGCCAGTGAGTACAAAGAATGTGGGCCTGAAAAGGGCAGTGTGGAAAGCAGATGTGAATGGAGAGCTATTATCTGTCTTGGTATCTTTTCCCCAAAATAGCCACATGAACACACATCTGAGCTTCATATCACAAAGAGAGTTGGCAAAAGGTAAAGAGAATTCTATGAATGCTAAACTGGTTAGCCTCAGTAAACATGAAGTGGGAAGTGGGTATCTACTGACTGAAAATCCAGTTTGCCTTGAGCTCAATGAGACCTTCAAAGATGTCAGCAACTTGTCAAGGGTTTACAGTTTACAGGGGGATATTCTTGCCAAAAGGGAACATTAACACTCTCACCATGAACACTGGAGACGTGGTCCCTGTAGAAGATGCTTGAGGCCATAGTAACTCTACTACATGCTCCAACTTGGCCACCAGGAATGGCTATGTCTTTAGCAAGTCTTCTATACCTAAAGCCTACCTATACTTTGAAAAAAAACTATGGTAAAAGGTATTTCTGGGACCAGGAGGGGAAACAAAAAATGAAGCATAAGGTTCATTGGAAGATTAGTTCAGTGAACCAATCAGCCTTATGCTGACTCATGCATACTGCTGTCTCTGGGTACTTTGCACATGCTGGGCTGGGAAAACTCAGGCTTACAGTTTGATATTTTCATGTACTTCAATCCACTTTATCTTACACTCTTAATTCTATCCTACTAGATAAATTTTTATGGCCATAGTATATATCACCACATTACAACAATTGCACTGGTATGTAAAAATCTTTTAACTAGCAAGTGCTCTAAATAATAATGTTTTTGTCAAAACTCTCTGTACTTCCTCTTCTCCTTCAAGTATTTACATCCCATCCATCAGCACTCTTTAGTACTACTGATTTTTTTTTTTAAATCTTGCCAATAAATCTGGTAACCTGTGAAACATTTGAACCATACACTCCCAAGCTTGCTTTATTTTTATCAGTGATGGATTAGTAACAATTCACTAATGAAGATTTTCTTTTAATTATTGGGGGAAAACATTTCTTAATTAATACAAAAGAGGATGCATTTCATCCAGATTAATTATTGCTGGGAATGTGTCCCATCCCCACTGGGCACAAGCTATTTAAAGTGAGCATGTTAGCCATGAAGTTAAGCAGCTTTGGGTCTAGCCCTAATCAGATAGGCCATGGTAATTAATTTGGGGTTTATGGGTGGATCATCTTTAGGGAACCCAAGAACACATAATGTTTGATACGATCTTTTTCATGTGTTCTTAGTTTCTTAATAGTATACGTGATAGACATGTTTCAGCAATAGTGTCAGGGGCCACCATCATTCCAGGCTCCACAATACATAACTGCCAGCAACCCATGGTTGCATAGTAATCAGTCATTATAAAGTTCAGAACTGATTGTCAAGGGAGCCAAGCTCTCCATTGAAGAGACTACATCAGCCAACTCTCTGTTTTTGTTTCATAGCACAGAATGCCCATGGGTTTCTACCATGTCCTTCTTTTCACTAGCCTTCCACAGCACGTGATCATGTTTTCCAGCTGCTTGCCCTGACCTCCACGTCCTCCCCTTTCTTACTGTGTTTGTATTCGTGCTTTCCATTTAACAGATACCTTTCTAAGCCATGTTTCTGAGTATTTGCTCCACACACATCCCTTCCTTCCTGATAACTGACTGTCCACTGTTGACACACCTTCTCAGGACGAGATGATTTTTGTATTATATGTATGCACCTCATGGTTTGAAAATGGATTTGGTATCCTGCTGGTTACCTCCTGCCCTTCTGATAGCATTACTCCTCTAATTCAGTTGTTCTGTTCTCAAAATCCAGAGCTTTTATTAACCTCATAAGTTTCTCTACTCCCTTGATCCCTCTTTTTGTATACCAAGTCAGCAGCCCTAATATTTTCATTTATTCCTTATCATGCTTCAATTTCGTGGCCCCTCCATACAGTAATGTCAGTACATCACATCACAGAGTATAGAGAGCTTTTCTCAGTCCTCATCTCACTTGAAATCCAAAAATATTTTACCTGGTTGAATCTGTTGTGGTTTTTTTCTCCTCTGGGCTCCCACGGTATTTCACTCTCCTAGCTTTCCTCTAACGCTGGCTATTCTTTGCCACCTCTTCTCAGCCATTAAATGTTAGAGTTCTTCCACTTACTCTTTCAGGTCCTTTTTTCTATATCCCTCTATGTTCTCTTCCTTGACAACATTTTTTTAACATCTATGTGCACAAGACTTTCAAATTTTTATCTAGAGTTTGAGCTCTCCTGATAGCTCTAGACTTTCCTGACTTCTCCCTGTGAATGTCTCAATGACACATTAAATTCAGCTTGCCAACATTTGAAGTCTCAATTACCCCATTTAACTGGGTTATCTTCCAGTGTCTACTTTCCAGGGCAACATCCTATTTCTGTCAAGTGCCATAGGCTAAAGGTCTAAGCCTCATTTTGGACACACTCTATCCCTTATATTTGCCATTTTTAACATTTGAATTCCTGTCCCCCAGACCCATTCATTTGCCTCCATTTTTGTTTCCACCGTATTAGTCAAAGTTACTGTTTATAATTTTGTGGACTAATGCTGAATAATTTTCATTCTGGTATTGCCATATGTTTAATCCCTTTAACCTTCTCTCCATTGTAGCCAGTGTTATTTTCAAACTGAAAATCTGATGGGTACCTCAGACCTTCACTCTTCTCTCCCCACTGTTAAAACCCGTCAATGGTTTCCTGTTACTCTCTTGTTTTTCCCATGTCAAATTATGCCACATCTCATTCTCAGTACTCCAGCCATGCAGTTATTCATTCTTTCTTTTTACTTGAACATGCTAATAAATGTTTGTGGAATGGTTTAACAAATACACAGTATGTAATAAGTAGAGTTTAGCGAGGCTCTTGTAAATTATATAAGAGCTTTTATACAACAGTGATTCTAAACAGACATCTTTTCTGTGTCTAGGAAGTTTAAGAGCTCTGGATTTGAATAAACAGCAGCTGAATTCTGTGCTTCTGACTCTGAGTCCACAGCAGAGGGCCCCTGGATGGCTCTCCAGTTTCCTCACCTCCTGAGGTTCAAACACTGACAGGAAAATGAGGAACTGCAGACCTGTGAACTCAAGAGTGGTCAAAGCATAGCCTGAGGCCAAAGGAAGCTGGCAGACTTGTAAGATGATTCATCTGGCCAACCCCTCCCCATGTGGCACACAGAGATTTTTGTCTTTTTACAAAAATATGCATCAGCCCGGGGGCATTATCATGGTTTTGAGTATAAACATTGCCCCAAAGTGACCCTTTAATGCCTCAGGTCCATGGCAGACATAAAGAATGATGCCCCCACCACAAGGAGCAGGGACAATGATCTGAAGCTCAAGATGTTTTCATACTGTGACTTAGATTTGTCAACAGTGGAAGACTCAGCTAAGGTGTCCACAGGTTCTAACACGTTCTTTAGCACGGTGCTCAAAATGCTTTAACACTAAGCATCACTGGCTGAGAGGCAAGGTTTGTTTTGTCTAACTCACAGACCTGAGAGAATCTCAAAAGGAGAGGCAAATAATTTTTTTAAAAGAATACTTGGGAGAAGAGGAGAAAGTATATCACCAAAGGCCTCATTCCTTGCTCCATGCATCACCAAGTCTCATTCCTTGCACAGGGTATCAGAATCCTCATGCATGCTCCTTCCCCCCGTTTTTTGAGCTCAGGAAGACAGAAACTCAGGATCATTGTCAATCGTGGGGGATTCACTATCTCTAGAATACCTCACTTATTCCAAGAATACTGCCATCATCCCAAGAGGCATTATGGTTGTAACATCCCAGATAATTTAACATTTAGGAAATTTTAGAGGCAAAACTGACCATATTCCAAAACTTTTGATTGAACACCTACTCATTCTAAAACCTTATTAGGCAATGGAACTATGTCAATGAAATTAGTATGGGAGCCCTAGCTGGCATGGCTCAGTGGATTGAGTGCTGACCTGTAAACCAAAGGATCACCGGTTTGATTCCCTGTCAGAGCACATGCCTGGGTTGCAGACCAGGTCCGCAGTAGGGGTTGTGCCCAGAGGCAACAACACATTGATGTTTCTCTCCCTCTCTTTCTGCCTCCCTTCCCTTTTCTCTAAAAATAAATAAATAAAGTAAAAAAGAAAATAGTAGGGGATCTGAATTTACACTTCAGGTTTTAGTTCACTACAGTTTTGCATTTGAATTTCAGGAAGTGACAAATGCTACCTTCTGCTTTTTCCCTTTCTTCCTTCCTTCTTTTCTTTATTTCAGATTTATTTGTCTACTTGCCTTTTACTTCCATATACAAGCCATTTTAAGGAAGAAACTAACTTGTAGAATGGCTAAGAAGAGCCAAGTGAATTGGAAATCCAGAATTTTTTATAATAGATAATTTGTTTGGCTTCATTAATACTGTAAGGAGACAAGAATAACTCCTTTGAAATGATCCTGGATGTGACTAATGTTTCATTGATTAGTTTGATTGTTCTGATCCCATTCCACTCTCTGGTTCTGAGATTTTTGACACATTCAGATATTTTGTAATCAGTGAGATTGTCAAGAGAAATGAGGATGTGGCCTGGGTAAAACTCAAATCTTCATTTTTACCTAGGAGTCATGAGACTGCATATTACTAAATAGGACATTTTCCTGATAGACACATGGCCAAATATGCCCTAATTTCAAAATTTCTAACATCATAATCTTAATATCTTAGTGTGTCCTCTACTGGGAGTGGCTAGAACAAACAAGAGAGCAATCTATAAGCTGATATTTAAGACCAAGTTTTCATGCTGTGTACAAACACTGAGAAAAGATCTGAGCCTCCATTAAAAGCCTTTCCTTCCACTGAATAATTCATTCAGTGGAAAAATACTCAATATCCTTTATGTACCAGGTGACCTCAAAGACCCTGACGTAAGGGCCGGTGAAACAAATTACGTTCTCCTAAGTAGAGCGTAAGGAATATGAATTTGGGAACTATGTCTACTTTATATCATAGATAGACTCCGTGGTCTGGTAGCCATTTGGAATTATGCTAATCTTGAGGGGCGCAGAGCCAGGAGCACAAGTGTTTAAGCCTGAGCTGTGCTATTTCCCATCTGTAATGTGATGTTCAGATAAGGCAAGTGCTCAAAAATATTGGTCATATCTCCCTTTCCTCTTCTTCACCTTCCATCACTACCACAAGCATCATCTGTAATCTCCAGGACAATATTTGATACTGATGTTACTAGGTTCATTTATGGATCTTATTGATCCAAATATGCAAGGTTGCAAATTCAAAGGCCAGCATCTTATAAGTATCAAGGAGCAATTATGGAGATTAAATACAATATGAACAAAAAACATGAGGGTAAATAACTTGGTGTAGTCAAGCATTTATGATAGTAATGATAATAGTGATAATAATCAGGAATAATAACTTAAATTTATTGTGAAATTGAGATACTAGTCCCAGTACTGTTATTTATTTTGTGGCAATGTACAATTTTCTAATAATAATGATTTTCTTGAGTTGAACAAAAAGTGAACTTTTGGTACTTTATTTTCCTTGTTCTTCAGTTCCATTTTGCTACCTAAACTCCCTACCCATTATGGTTTATTCACTTCAGAACTTCAGAACTCCCTCGCTATTTGCAGTGGTAAGATTTTATGTGACTTCTGGAAGGCAAATTCCAAAGCATAAAGAAAGTTTGCCATTAGCAGAAACGTCCCCTGTGAGACACATTTATCAAAAATATGAAATGAGAATCAAAGGGCTGGAACATATGGCTTCTTCCTCCCACACCCTTTTTGGAGCCCAGGTAACAAAAGGAGACTTTTCCAATTAAAGATTACTTTACCGAGAGTCACTTTATCAGGATGACCACAGATTTTTTTAAGATTAATATCTTTATTTTTTTAAAGTGATCAAGATTACCTTGCTTCTGGTGATTAGAAAAATCTGTGCCACTTGTCCTCCCTCCACACTCCCATTCATCCACCCATGATTTCTTCACTCCTTTAGTTCTCATTATTCATCATTTCTCCCTCTCTGTCTCTTTGCTCTGGTTTTTCACATCTCTGGCTAGGTCTCTCTTTGCCCCTGACTATATTTCCTTCACAAATCAATAAATATGTTTCTCAGTCTCCACTCCAGTACACAGAGCACAAACACACATAAACACAAACATATGCAAATGTACAGCACAGTCACGCACAGCAGAAGCACAGGTACACATATACCCAACACAGACACCCACAGAGTACAAACATGCAAACATACACAAACTCTTTTCCCCCAGATTACATAGCACTTTATTGGAGATATAGCAGTACTTATAATTATCAGTTAGCTCAGTAATGCTTGTTATTCGATTCTATGTCATTTTTCTGTACCCTAATTACCAAACATGGTTGTAGAGACTTTGGGACAGGAGCATATTTAAGATGAAACTGAGGAGAGACTTAAGGTCATAAGCTCCAGTATCCTCTAAACAGGAGTCTTCCCCTGTGGATCCTAAAACTTACATAATTCTGTGAGCCTCTTTGAGAAGAAAGGACAAATTCACAAACATAAAAATAATTCACAAGTTACTGGAGACTTTGAAGTCCAGGTCTCCTTTTAGCTCTCCGTTTAAGTCAGGTACTGAAAAATACTTACATGGAAAGTTTTCTGATTGCAGTCCGGCTTCTTCTCTCCATCTAGAACACTCTGCCTCTCCCATTCACTGCCAGCTTCCCCAGGGCATCACGCAAGAGATGGGCCCTGAAGCTTTAGTTTCATTCTCTGCACAGTAAATCTGCGTCTGGTGGGCAATAGACCCAAGTTCCAAGTTTTCTTCTAAGGTAGAGTGACTGTGACAATGAGCCTGGGGCCACATCCACACCCATAGGTCAGTGCGTTGGACCAGCCTCTTACCAGTCCTGGACACCATACCCTGAAGTCCTCATCAGCACCTTGCAAACCTGTTCATCCTTCGGTGCATTGAAACCTCACAACATCTATAACACCTGGGTTTTTTGCATCTTCCTCTTCATTGTCTCACTTTCAATAATTCCCATTGTCATAAGATAATGAATCAATGCCTGGACCCTTATGCTGGGTGGTATCACTCACATTGGTTGCAGTTCCTTAATGTGGCCTGAAAAGCCAAAGCATTCTGGTCAGTTGTTGTTTTTTTTTATAAAAATAGATATTAGGAGCTTTCAGGACCTGCTCAGAGCAAGCATCCCTGATCCCTAGTTCAGACGCAGATTGCCTTGAATGCATTTGATGTGACCTGAATTTGTCATTTTTAGCATGCTGAGGACCACAAAGGGTACAAGCAGCAGTGGCCTAGTGAGTCTCATCCTATGAGGACTCCACTGTACAAGGTACAGAGCTTGCACTTAGGGTTGAACAAATCTGAGTTCTGAGTTCTAACCCTGACCCTGTCGTTCACTGGCTGTGTGACCTGGGGCACATAACTGAACTTTTCTTATCCTTATTTTGTCTTTTGTAAACTGGGGTTAGTGACACTTCACAG
This sequence comes from Mormoops blainvillei, assembly GCA_004026545.1. Classification (NCBI taxonomy): domain Eukaryota; kingdom Metazoa; phylum Chordata; class Mammalia; order Chiroptera; family Mormoopidae; genus Mormoops; species Mormoops blainvillei. The sequence continues at coordinate 75,889 of PVJD01000520.1, read as the reverse complement.
TTAGTGGAGGAACTGATCACAGCTTGGCGAACCAACTGAGTTGAAGTAGCATACCTATTCAAAGGTAAAGTGGCCTTAGTGACACTCTAATGTCACATGTGTGATCACTCCACAAGATCAGTTGGGAAATAATAATTAGACAAAAACCAAAAAATAACTTAAAGATATGCTTTCAACGATTTAACATTTATAAAGTTTTGATTAGTTTAATTGAATGAGTGTGGACAGTTTCTTTCTTGTTAACCCCAAACCTATTCTTCATTCTCCCATTCCCTCTCTCCCTCATACCCAAAGTGGGTATGTTCTCCAGATTCCAGACCTGAACTCTTCTGTTTTCTTTTCATATATTTTATCCTTACATATTTCTAATGTTGGTGATACTTTTACATTTGCATTTCCAGATAAGGCCTACATCTCCCGGGCGTGACTTCCTCCCTGCCATTACCCTCGTTCTACATCATTTGTATATTGCCAATCAAACTGATTCTGTAAACCTGTGAATTATAGAAAATTACAAAGTTAGGAAAGTTAAGACACTGTGTGTGTGTGTGTGTGTGTGTGTGTGTGTGTGTGTATGTGCATGTGCGTGGCAGCAGAAACTGAGCTGAATTACAAAGATGCTGTCATTGGCCAGGCAAGGTGGCTGAGAAAGAACGTATTTGGAGTTAGAAGTGGTGGGGATTGCTGAGAGATCAACAAGAGTGAAGGAAAATAAAGGGCCAAGGGTAGCTCCTGTGTTTCTGCTTGAGAATTGGATGGATGGTGGTGAGATCTACTCTGGCAGGGTACACAGGAGACAATCCAGGGTTTTCAGGGGTATAAGTGGGGTGGGGCTCTGAATTCTCACTTGAATTTCAAACAAGTTGAGTTCAAGATGATTTTGAGATATGTATGTGAAGATGCCAACAAGAGAATTAGGTCTGGAGCTCAAAGGAGAGATCTGTGTTGAAAATATAAACGTATGAGTCCTTTTAAACTTGGTGACAATTTAAGCCAGTGGTGAAGATGCAAATGCTGAGAGAGGAATAATATAGAACAAAGGGAAAAAGCCTAGGACTCAAGACTGCGCTTTGAAACTTTAACAATAAAGTAGGAGTTTGGGCCCTGGTCAGCATAGTTCAGTTGGTTGGAGCATCATCCTGTAAACTGAGAGGCTATACATTCAATTCCCAGTCAGGGCACATGCCTAGGTTGCAGGTGCGATCCCTCGTCGGGGTGTGCGCAAGAAGCATGTTTCTCTCTCACATCAATGTTTCTCTTCCTCTTTTCTCTCTCCCTCATTTCCCCTCTCTCTAAAATCAATAAACATGTCCTTGGGAGAGGTTAAAAAAGAAAATAAAAGGGGATTTTTAGGAGCATGATTTTTTTAGTAGTGACTGTTGATCAATAGGGTAGCTATATGATTTATTATCTAAACAGGGAAATTTTTAAGAATGAAAGGATGCTAACAAGATAGATTACCAAATCAACACATATAAATTAGGACTTTGTACTACAAAAAGCAGATAGTTGGATTTATTCAGATTAGAATTGTGACAGATATCCATGCTAAGAAAACAGACAGTAGTAATTAGGGTATTGAATTAGTCAATCATAAAATGCCAATAATTGGCATTTTGGCCTATCAGTCATTTCCTACTTACTAATACATAAACATTCCACACTATACCTTGTGTTTTTTTGTTTGGTTGGTTTGTTTTCTTTTTTTGTTTTTTTTTTGTTTTTTGCCACTCTCTTGCTCAAAAAGTTTCACTGGCTCTCAATTGTCTGTGATAAAGTTCACAATCTTTAGCTTGGAATTCAAAACCCTTCTTGGTGCACAGGGCCTATCTCTCTAGTCTGTCACTTCCTTGTTAGTTCTCCTTTAGAATTATATTTGATGATTTTCAATGATGATTACACCTGCCTTAAACATCACCATTGTATGCTTTTAATGAGTGTTTGAATGTAATCCCTTTATGGCCCTCACAGTGAATGAATGATTCTTACTGTTGGACCCTCATTTGAATTTATTAAGAGGCTGACTACATCTGCCAACATTAAGGCACCAGGTCTGAGGGAAACACACTCAAGTAAGGCACCAATTTTGTGCTTGAGGGTAAGTCTGAAATCTCTCAGATGGAGTCCTGTTTTTGCCACATTGAGTTCTAATACTCAGTCTGTGATATGCCTACCATATTTCACACATAAACAGGCATAGAAGTTCATCTTTTTGTCTACATAGCTGTGCAATTACCAATTAAAATGGTGGCAAAACTCTATGAATCCATTAAGTTGATTCACATGAAAGCTTCTGGAACTCCACATCCAGTTCTGTTGGCAATACTTATAGAAAAAAGATATAGGGGTTAGGGAGGTATATTACCACTCAGCCATAGGCATCAAAAATCTTTATTTTGCTTAAGTCAATAGGAAAATATCCTTAGCCTTTCTGTAAGCATTTTTCAAAATATTGAAATTACAAAATTGAACTTTGTCTCCTTATTTGGAGAATGAATATATGTAGCATACAAAGTACTACTTTGATTAAAAACTAGAACATATGATTGGATTACCTGACAGAAGACTAATCTGTTTTTCTCTTCCTGGTAAGAACGTTCTTATTCCTTGTCACTCTGAAGGTGAGAGGCATCAGAGGACCCCTTCAGCAATGTACCTGGACCACAGGAGAGGATGAAAAGCTTTTTTTCTGTCATTTTCTTTTGTTGTTCTCTAGTATAAGTGCCTGAATTTTGACTTTTGTCTTTGAGCAGAGATTCTTTTGTAGTTTGGAGCAGCTTTTAGGGAGATTTAATGCACTTGTTGACCTCTGTGTCATCCTGGGGCAGAGGGAGTTTCGATCAGGCTTCTTATTTTCTTAGGTATCCAAGCTGTTCCAATGTGTGCAGTGTTTGTGCCCAAGAGGGTTTGTAGCTTCTGTATCGTTTAATATTCTTTTAAAATCTTCTCTTTATTTCTTCATAATCATTTTCATGTGAGCTTGCATGTAGTGGTTGAAAGTTTTTGTTTTGTGATTTTTGTTGTTGTTTTCCAAAGTCAGTTTCTGGCTTTTCACTTTTTGTTACCAATAATTTTACATACAATAATACCTTGCATGCTAAAGTGATGAAATATGAAAATGAGCCTCTTCTATTTCTTTCTTAGGCTTTTCTTCCCCACATGGACCATTTTCTTCCTCTTTCTGTTTTCCTCTCAGAACCCTTTTTCCTAGAGTTGAAACACAGCTCATCTATTAAACCTCAGTCGCAGTCTCTTGGTGCCAATGTCTCCCTGAGAGCTGCCACCCATTCATTCTCTTTCTTTCAGTGTGTCTCCTCTCCCTGTCTGCAATTAAAATTTAGGATTTATTAAAAATAAACCAAAACTTTTAAAGGAAATAAATCATGAGACTCAAAACTGTTGATCTTGCATTAATGAGATTTAGCTTACAACTTAGCTATACTTTCTTAGCATCAGAAGCTATCACAGAGAATACACATGGAGAATATGTTTGAAACCAGAAGGTACCTTGTTGAGAGTTGCCACAACCACAGAGACTCACAGAGAACAGTGTGACTTGATGAGCAATTTGCAAATGGTCTGATATAAACTGCCTTTTAGACAACAAAAGTACACTTGCTGAGTATATCAAAGATCCTTTGCTTTTGCCTGGAATCATATTAGCTAAAAGTGGGAAGGAAAACAATTTTATTTTGGTCAGAAGTTCCAATTGGCTATTGATCATAAAGTAATTTCTGAGGGCCATTGTAGAGCAAAGGATCCCAGACAGTGAAAAACCAGGGGGATAGCTTTGCTCTCTGGCCTTCTCCCCTTCCCCTTCCCCTTCCCCCTCCCAGGCCCCTCCCACATCTGGCTTATTATTCACCTGAGTGAATCACAGAGGAGAACCATGATTAACTTAACTTTTAAAACATCCACTTTCTAAATAGCTGTCAATGAAAGTGCAATGAAGATACGAGTATACAAATGACTCCTGGTTTCCTGCTCCACCTACGTAACAAAGCAGCTTAATAATACAAGACTAATATAAGTGGTTAGTAATGCCGGTGAAGGCCTTTTAGGTCCTGATCCTGTTGCCTTATGATCCATTCGATTACAGTCTTCTTGTTCTAAAATTAAATATTACCTTTGTGTGGTTTCTCTAGCTCTGCCCTCTACCCCCACCCTGCCACACACACTCTTCTGGTGAGTTCCAGACCCAGATCCTGTCTGCTGACAGACTTCTAGAGCTCACTGTGAATGTATGCTCTGTCTAGAGTTATGGGATTTAGATCCAAATTTGGGGATATGAAGAGCAGGTCAGACACATAAGTGGACACGGAACAGGACTTCAATACACCTCTTTGGTTTTTGTGGAGGGCAATGGTCTCTCTATTTTTTGCCCTTCTCTCTCCAGCACCTATTTCAAAATATTAACCATCTTGAGAAAAAAGGATGCAAACTGTAATGCTGTCATAGCAGATGTCAAGCACTGCTCCAGACGTGGTACATGTACTACCTTATTTAATTCTCACATGAACCTGTAGAAGAAGCATTATGATCCCCCTCTGCTGAATAAGAGCTACATCCAGAGGAATGAAGTAACTTGCAAAGGCACACTATCACATGATAGAGTAGGGATTCTAATCTAGGGCATGTTATTGCATCCTTGGTCTTTCCCACACACTATATCTCCACCCCTAATATAAGATTTATTCAGTACTTTACATTCCCTGGCTTAGTATTCACCTAAATGGGAACTCCTAGGAACCACAATCATTATCACCTTACCTTTTCAAAAAAACAGCACATACACTTGGTTCACATACACTGCTCCTAATAAGGGAGGAGAAATGACAGTGATTATTTCTATTTTCATAACTAAGAAACTAGATTATGGAGAACATGTATGACTCGACGAGCATCTCTTGGTGAAAAGAAGACCTAATACGAGAAATTCAAACTTTAAAGCTTCTAGTTTGGTATTTTTAAAATTAGACCACAATGTTTAGAATTGAGGGGAGGAAAGTATAGGGTACTTTGTGAGATTGTGAGGCAGAGGCATTTCCCCTGCCATCACACTCATGGGTCTACTAGTCAGCAGACGGTGAGGACACAGGCGGGAAATGGCCTCCATGGGCTGTGCTCCTGTTGGCTCTCTACCCAACATCACTAAAGAAAATGCTGCTTCAGTCCCACAGGTTGTCTTTGCCAACTTATGCCAGTTCTGCTTTTTATAATTAATTACTGAACTATTTGATCTTCCCTACTAATTTCCAGTAAATCATATTCCACATTGTCACAATATTTTTTCCTCCTGACTACCTCATAGTATGAAATCCTGATAAACTGCATTTTTCACTTTTCCTGATATAAGCAATGAGTTCATGTTGTGAACCCAACAGCATTAATCCAGCATTAAAATTTTTTTTTAATTATTGCTAGAAATTCTACTTTTTAACCAACTTTTCACTCAAGAAATAAAAGTCTTATTTAATAAATGGTAAACGACAGTTTTATTTCTTTAGAAAAATGAGAAAGGGAATAATTTTGTATAACCAATTTCCCACAACACTAGCTGGAAATATTCCTATTTTAAATGTGTCTTAATTGTTTCTACCTGAAGAGTGCTGGCATGAGAGCCAGGCTGCCCCGGTTCATAACGAGCTCCATCTCTTACCAGATGCATGATCATGAGTAAGTTACTAAATCACACTGTGCTTCCGTTTTCCTACTATAAAATGAAGATAACCCCAATGGTTAAGGTGAGGTGCAAATAAAATAATATAGGTGAGAATTTCTCATAATTCAAGTAGATGGTTATTGCCTACTAAAAGTTTTTCTTGCTGCTGTGTTTTATTTCAGAGACATGCTTTTTAAAAAATGCTCACACTCTTTAAATAAGTTCATTTTTATAAACTTATCTAAATAGTTTTGCACAAAACTGTGAACAAAGTAACATATCTAAGAAAGGTCATAAGAACTTTATTTAATATATCGAAAACCAGACAAAATGCCAAATTCTTCCAAATAGGGACATATATAGGTAATATATAGTACATTGATGGGATTTTAAAGTAACCATTAACCCCTGTGATCTCAAGTAATTCATGAAATAGAAATACTTTATAATATGTATGAAACACAACTTATACAAGCATGCATATACTTTAATCCTCATTAAACAAAACATGCATGCACATTGGGTGTACACCAAAATATTATCTTTAATTAGTTTTAAATCATAGGAGTGTGAATGACTTTATTTCCTAGTTACATTTTCTGTAGTTTTCAAATGTTCTGCATTGAGTCTTTTTTTAATGTGTAATCAGAATATGTATGCATGTGTTTTAAATATATATTTAAATGGTTCTGTCATCTGACCTAGTAACTCACAATTGTTTACTATCCCATTTAATTCTTTACACTGAGTAATTTTATTTCTGATATATTAATTTAAAAAAATAAAGAAGAAAGGAGAAAAATGCCTTTACATATAAATTTCAAAAACTTGACATAACACAGAGGAACAATATTTATAGAAAGGTTACATATAAAGACATAATGAGTCAATATATTAGTATGAAAACTCCATATGTTGTAATGAGAAAAATGTTAGATACAACTATATGTGTGTATGTGTTTGTATGTAAATACACCATGTACATACATACACATACATATGTATCTATAATTGCTAAAATGTATTTTTAAAAACCTGTGGCTAGAAAAACTGATAGAAGAAAAGTTCTGTAAATTCTAATATCAGTTACTTCTGGAGAATAGGTTTTCCTGTTTTTCTTTCTATTTTTCTTCCTTTTTTATATTTGGTACCGTGATGTTGCTTATCTTTATAGTGGAGAATAAAAACACTGATTGCATAGGTATAATCTATAATAAATATGTTCTTAAGTTCCTCAAAATAGATGTTTTCTGACCCTTCCTGTATCATGTGGCTACCATTTTATTTTATCTAGGGAATGACAACTCTACTTCTGTCATTTTAAAGTACTGCATTATACAATATTTGCAAGGGGAGGCTCTGTCCTCCGTAAAGCCTTTATGTGCACTTCCTCCAGAGCCTTTTTGAGTCAGCACCTCCATCTGTGACCCAAGATGAGAAACTGTGCATTAAATCACCTTGACAGTTGTCTGTTTGCATTATATCTTCAGCTTCTACCTCATGTGCTGACACTACATTCTTCACATCCATTATTTGCCTCTCAACTGCAGGAAAGAAAGACACATCAACATGTGAGATATCCTCTCAGAATTTCTGTAAAAGATTTTTAAAAAAGCAAACCAACAACAACAACAACAACAACAACAACAAACAGGTATAGGGCTCCCAAGAAGAGCAGGCTGTGATCTACTTTATATAACTGGATTGCTTAACTCAAAGTCTTTTCCTCAGAGACCATCACGGTGGGAAAATTTTCCCATTATGCAGAGAGGAGTCATTGAAAAGTTCATAACAATAATATATGTGTACATATTTAAAATACATGTCTAAGACAGTTATATCATCTGAACTTAAAATTCATAATTTTTTAGAATGATTTAAACTGAAAGGAAATTACTTTAGGTGAATTAGTCCTCTTTTACTGATTCCCATATTCCCTAACACTAACCATGTTTAGGCTGAATAAATCATTTTTTCTAATATTTGATCCACATTTTCTAAGGTACTTCTAGCAACAGGCATGATGTGGGCTGTTGGCAGTGGGGACAGGGACAGACATATGCCACTTTATGGAAACTCTCAGTTACGTGGGGGAAATGAGGCCAAGAAACAAGCAAAAGCCCGGACCTCTGAGAGGATGTTAGAGGACTGTGTACAATTTTCCTGGGCAAGACAGAACTATCAAGTGGAGAGGTTTGGGTTTATCTAATTGAATTTTCTCGTTTTCAATTAAAATTGACAGCACATACTTTGTCCAGCTTGACTGCTGACACATTCCAAATTAAATTAATTACTTAAAGGTCAATATCTATGATTTAATTATGATGAGCTTTGCTCCACTGTAGCCTTACATACCTTAGGTACTTACATCAGCAAATCTTATTCTGCTCCTTTATTGACATGTTCCCTCTTGTAGGTTGAAACTTTCAGTGGTTATCGCTCAACTCTCAGGCCCTGATACACAGCAAATACTCACTAAATGTGGATTTAATGGAAAAAATTAAAAAATCATTCCAAATTTTGAGTCCCATGTATATGAAGCACATTTTTAAGGGACATCCAGCAACACAGATGCTTTTAATAACAAGTTAAATTTTTGTTGAGGTCAATCAACATAAAATGACAGCACTAACACAATTTTAATATAATTAAAATTGTTGAATGATAAAGCAGGAGAAAGTGTTAGGAAAATGAGAAAACTAAGCCAAAGGCTGCATAAGGGAGGCAGAGCAGGAGAGACTATGAGATTGAATAAAGGTCTGATAAAAAATTATAGAGAACCTCGTGTCCCCAAGGTGTTCTGATTCTCATCCAGGAAACCCAGGCAGCTAGCCATCTTATTGTGACCCCTAAGAAGTTCATTCGTGAGCTTTCCCTCTCTGGAAAGGAGATGATCATGTATATTCATTTTCCCCTGCCAGGGCTGAGAGATGTAAACGAACACCACACTGCATTTTATGTTAACGTGGTGTCCAAAACACTAAAATACTGGATGAATAAAATGTCATGTTACTAACAAACTACAGAATTTACGGGCACTTCAACAGCAAGTGGGATATCGTCTTTCTCAAGATGGCTTTAATGAGTGTTAAATTGATTTAGTAGCATAACTATGTGAGATGAGGTGAAGAGAGGAAAAAAAAGATCCTTGGTGGTTGTGGGGGAAGGGGCAGGAAGGGAAGGGGCACTTCACCTAATTTCAGAAAGTCATTAGCAATGCCTCACTTTGTAATTGGCCTGAGTTCCAGAGAACCATCATTACCTGCCTTTTTGGATCAATGTGCAATTTTGTGAGGCCCTGACAGACTGACGCTGAGTGGGCTGTAGGTGAAGTATGCCTGCCCTGCATTGTGAGAGGCAGAGGATGGCAAAGAAAATCCATCTGACATTGTGAGCAGCTAAATTCATCAAGAGCAACCAATTTTTCAGCTCTACAGAACTCTACTCCTGTAGCTATTTTTTAAAAACCTTCAAGTAATATCCTGTATTTTTCCCACTTCCTACTCATAATATAGCATGTGAATAAAAAGAAAGCAAAAGCATTTAGATTTATAGCACACCTGAACATTTTTCCTCCCCTTGGAAACCTTGCCTTGTGAATTTTTGCATGATACCAGGTTAAAAGTGCCACAGATGTGAATTACTGGTTTGATTATAGAAAACAAAAAAGTAATTTGATGCTATTGTAAGACTGGTTAGTGTAAGAAGGGGTGCTTAAGGAAGCAGAAAGGTTGTACAAGATGAGGTAAATAGAATATCTGGGAATCTGATAATTAAAAAGTTTACTGAATAATGTAAGCTTTAAAAATCCAGAAAATTTAAATAATGCAATGAGAAAAAATTAACTCACTATTGCAAAAAAACATTTTACATGTACAAAAATGTGGGAGGAAATAATATTTTACCCTCTACATATGCTTTATTATGTAAATTTTTGCAGAGACATAGTGTAGTACTTAAGAGAATGGGTTTGTGTATCAGACTGACTCAGGTCCAAGTCCTAACTCTACTTGATTCTTGTTCTGTTTCCTAAGCAACTACTAAACTTCTGGGATTCTCAGTGTCCTCATGTCTAAAATGGTGAATAAATACAAAGTATCTAATATAAATGTCTAACTCATAGGAAGGGTGTGGGAAACCAACGAGAATACACATAAAGTGCCTGGTTCATAGGAAGCCTGCAGTGCATTAGCTAATAGTACTATTTATACCAATGCTCAATAAATTTCTCCAAATTCTACGATATTCTTCAAACTCATTTGACTGGAAGATCTGTACCTTTTTCATTATACCACAGTTGCATTGTATAATATTTGAATTAAAAAGTAATAAATGTTGGTCTTATAGACATTTATGAGTATGGAGAACTCATGAAATTTTGACCATACAACTCTCAAAAACACCATGCATTACCAGGGGGAAGTAGGTTGGCCAAGGGCAAATCAAGTTTCCTGAAATATGGTTGTACCACAGGTATCTGAAACACAAAGGCAATAGAGAAACCTTCATAGAGGACTCTTAAATGTCATTATGATAAACTTGTATTGGACTGGAAATGATTGGGTGTCTAGTCCAGGCAAGTCCCTAGTATGTACTCACAATACTTTTGTAAGGAAAGAAGGAAGAAGGAAGGAAGGAAGGAAGGAAGGAAGGAAGGAAGGAAGGAAGGAAGGAAGGAAGGAAGGAACATGGGCAGCCAGGCACAATTAAAAAAAGAATTATAATTACAACAAATTAGACCTTTTTCTTGTTCAGTTTGTTTCAAGTTTCTTCTCAATCTACCTGCTTCCAAAGATCATCATTATCCCCCAGCTTTGCCTCAAATTGCAACCATACCTTTGCCTGATGGTCAAGCAAGACTTAAAATATTGTTCTTCCCTCCTGGTCTCTGGGACAACTCATTTCATTACTTGAAAATTTCCTTCATCTAATACTTCGACCAGCAAATAACATACATCTCTAACAACCACAGGAAGATGTTCTTCTCTGAGGTAAAGGGAGTGTCTCTTTTCACTCATTTTATTCTTTTGTGTTTAATGCTATATATGTGCCTTCTCCCCAACCCCCATGGCCAAAACGCAATGTCCATGTGTAACTATTTTTCCCCAGCACACAACACTGTACAAGTAAATATTTGCTCACTTTTTAAATGTTTATGCATATTTGTATAGGTGTATGTGTGTACTGTTTTTTGAAGTACATGGCATGACTTCTAATAAATACATTAAGGATGCACAGCTTGTTTCATGCATCAATTCAGATACAAAAGGACAGTACAGGAAACAGAAAGGTATGCATGGTAAAGGATGATAACTATCATGCTTTGTCCATGGTCAAGAAGAAATTCAGCAGAAAAAAGACAGTGGTCCCCCCCCCCCTTATCCGAGGAGAATATGTTCTAAGAACCCTGATGCATGGATGTCTAAAACCACAGATAGTATTGAACCCTGTATATACTATGCTTTTTTTCCTATGCATACATACACTTTACGACTTCTCTTTGACATATCCAAAGTCCCAGCATTGTACTCTTGTGCTTTGGAACCATTATTAAGTAAATTAACAATTACTTGAACACTAGCCCTGTGATACCATGACAACTGATCTGATAACCATGCTACTCGGAGCAGCATACAAGTTAAAACGTATAAATTGTTTCTTTCTGGAATTTTCTATTTAAAATTTTTGGACCATGTTTGACTATAGGTAACTGAAACCACAGAAAACTAAAGGGAAGCCACTGTACAACTATGACTATGACATTTCACCTGTGGGGGACCATCTAGTTACAGCCCATGAGAACCTGCTTTCAGCACTTGAATGACATCGCAAGTAAAAGCCATTTGATCAGAATTTCAGCTTAGATCACACAGTTGAAATTGAGTCATGTAGGTTATATTGTAGACTGAGAAATACATTGGAAGTTTCTACCTGAGAAAACCAGCTTGAAAATCACATAAGTCTCATCACTCCAGGAGACTTAGATATACGAAAAAAAGTTTGATAAGGGTTTATGGAAAGTACCTATTCTAAATTGAACTATTGCCAAGATTACTAATGCATCAGTTTGGTGAGCCAACAATTTTTATTTTTTCCCATGGGGAAAGATGTGTCAGATAGTCTGAAGTGGAAAGAGGGCACAACTTTTTATTTTAAGAATAAAGAATTTCTACTTGAAGGAAAGCAGTGCCGCTACATTTTGACAGAGCCTGCTGGGAAGTGAAGACAAACATGATATTTTACAAATGTTGGTATTACACTCAGATTGCTTTTGGTAGGTGCCTTCTGATCATCTAATAATTAGTTTAATGTCAGCTGGGCTTGAGAATCATTTTTTTACATAAATTATCTCTTTTGTCATAAAAGTTTCCTTAAAAACCATATGCAGGCAGAACATTTGCTCTCTCCTCAACATTATCTTCTGTATTCTTTGTTTTTACAACCCCCATACTCAATGATAGTTTTAACTTGTCTAGGAACAATACGGTGAGTACATCAAAATAAAGAAAGAAGTACTCAGTTAATTAAAAAAAATAATCGATTGAAGAAATATCTGTGGAATCAGTGATCTCAGACACTTAAAGGACATGTTATTTCTAGCACTTCTATTTCCAAATATGTGAGCCTTGAGCCTCAATTATGCCACCCAAAACTAGGAATAATAAACATGGGAGATTGTGTAAGGAATTAACTAAATTAAGTACAAGTATAAAAAGACAATAGGAGAAACTATATGTGTTATAATAAATGTTACATTATAGATGAGAGCATTTTAAAAAACTAAAAAGAATAAATGTAAAATAAACAACAGTTGTAACAGTTGGATACTATTTATTGCATTAAACAGTTTATAAACCACAAGAATGCAGCTAAGTCATGTAATGGTAATTTTCTATCATTAGTGACTCTCCAAATCCCTCTCCCCTAATAGGTCTTTCCCCCACATATCTGTAAGCATAGCCAGACTTTTGCAAAGCCAGTAAGATTAATGATTATAAAATGACTATTCAGGATTATGGTTTCCTTTACCTTAAACTTTAACCTAAATTCACAGCACAAAATTGTCACACACCTGCCTCTAACTTGCTCAGAACCAAATGGTTGTACTTAAGTCCTAGTGAGATAAGAGTGTGGCTACATACTCACAAGCCAGAAAGCAATATACAGATCATGTATCACAGAATGTATACTTGAAACCTATATGACCCTATGAACCAATGTCACCCCAATAAATTTAATTTTTAAAAAAAGATTAATAGCATCAATATCAGTTCAGAAGTGTTTGGATAAAGCCCTATGATTAAACAAGGAGAACCAGTTATAAGCACAACTGAATGCTCTTAAAAATTTTTCAATAAACTGTGATGGATGATGAAAATTTTCAAAAGCATTTTATACACATAGGGAAAGTATAGCAATTTCTTTTAGATAGTCAATTTCTTGGTAGTAATAGTAGCACTATTGGTGTTATTTGTTTATATTTGTATGGCACTTTATACTATTCTAAGTGCTTTAAAACATATTATCTCACAACAATGTTTAGGTTTGCCCAGTTCATCCCAATTTATAGATATTAAGCTTGAAAACTATGGCAGAAAACAACTCGAAATTCATATTGGCTTACACATTTTGAAAGTCTAACAATGTTAAACTTTCTCATTCTTTTTATCATATAATACTTCACTGTGTTATTGTCCTCATTTACAAACAGAGTAAGCTGAGGGTTAGGAACATGGCCAGTCTTGCAAGACTAGTGAAGGAGCTGGGATTTGAACCTGTGAGGGAGAGAAGGGAAAGAAACAAGCTAACGGACAAAAAGCCATGAAGTGCTGAAATGAAGGTAACGCTACAACTCCCAGGTTGTGATGTATTTCATTGTGTAAAAGTTAATAAATACTTAACAGATTGTCGCATGGATTCCAATAGTTCCCAGCTTCACATGCTGACTATAACAGCTGCATTCTCTTCATGAAAACAGGTCAGATGGACAATCAGTTGGCTAAAAACATGGAAGAAAAAAAGTATTTGAAAACAATCTGTGGAAGCAAATTATCTTTATATTGCACCTCTATAATTCCAAAGCCCAGAACAAGGGATTTTGGAATTAAGCACACACACACAAAAAAAAAATACCTAGGGAGTTTTACACAATATTAATATATACTTTCTACCAAACCAGTGATACCTAATACATGTGAAATCATTTATTTTAGAAATATTACACATGTATTTCCCCCATTACATGATTAGAAATTAAGAACTTAATAATTGGTGAGTCATGATGGAAGGGGGGTGGTATCTAAGGTGGATGTAGTGAGACTTGGAAGGGAGCAGAGCCCAGAACCATATGGATCCTGAGAGTTTCAGCACAGAATGGGGTGTTGAAACTATCCCAAAGCACCGAATACCAACCAGCACTGGTGTTTCAATGTCTGATTTCCAGCTAGTACACTGACAGAAGATGTGAGTCTCTTGATAATATCTGGACTTCAGTATATCTGGATTTCTAAAAGTTCAGAAGTCCAGATCTTTCCCAAGAATCTTTCCTAAGAATAAAACTTCTGGATAAATAATGAGACATAAAGTTTGCATTAGATGGAGATACATGTGATGAACATGTCTTAAATGAAACCAAATTTTTAAATTGTGATAACTGGTATAATGTTAAGAACAATGGTGTATGTATACAATAATGGTATGTTAAGACTTCAATTCATTCCTAGCACTGAGACTAAGTGATCTTTTCAGCAGTTTTTCTCTATTTCTTCTGTTCTCCTTTATTTATTTGTTTACTGGCACCTGAGTGACTAGAAAGACAACACTCTATGCAGAACCTTAGTGTGGAAGAGAGCCTAGAAATTTACTAATTAAGTGTTTCTTAATGTGTAGTTTATAATAAATTAACTGCACATTATATTTTAAGGGGGATTTTACAATCAATATACTGGGGGAAATAAGGCATTTCATAGTTCTCCTTAGAAATTCACATTTTATATATTGGCAAATTAAAGACTGAAAAATTTCACAATAAAAGTGCTCTTTAATTCTGTTTATCTGTTTTTCTTTCAACTATTTTATTTTATTTTATTTTGATTTAATCTTTATTTTTTCCATTACCATTTAGTTCCCTTATAGCCCCTCCCTCCAGCAATTACCACACTGTTGTGCATGTCCAAGTCCTATTTTTGTTTTTCTCAATCCCTCCACCCCCTAACCTGTCCCTCCCCCACTACTAGCTGTCATCTTCCTCTCCATCTATGAGTCTGTCCCCATTTTCCCTGTTAGTTCAGTTTGTTCATTAGATTCCACATGTGAGTGAAATCATATGGTATTTGTCTTTCTCTGACTGGCTTAATTTGCTCAGCATAATGTTCTCCAGGTCCATCCATACTATTGCAAAGGGTAAAATTGTCTTCTTTTTTACAGCTGAGTAGTATTCCATTGTGTAAATGTCCCATAGTTGTTTTATCTGCTAATTTACTGTGGACACTTGGGCTACTTCAATATCTTGGTGATTGTAAATGACACTGCAATGAACATTGGGCTGCTTATGTTCTTTTGAATTAGTGTTTTGGGTTCCTTATTTTTTATTTTCCAAATTTATACTTATTGATCCTAACTTGGGCTTTACTAATATACTCAGAGAACTAATACTGCCTGAATCACTCAGGATCAAAAAAACTTTTGTTTATCCCAACCCTTTATTCACTACAGGAATACTATATCAGCACTAACCACGCGTACTGGCAATTATGTATTTGGGATCCTGTCAGCCTTGAGCCATAATCAAGAAAGTATCACATGACCAGCACTTTTTTATGAGTCTGATTTAACTTCTTTAATAGGCATTTTTAAAGGGTGTCATTGCTAATTTCTTACCAAGAGGCTTAATATGTTGCTTAAGAAATTCATAACTTCCTGAGCTGAGGCAACTGGTCTAGCTGCTTAAGCAGGATGCTTTCTGAATAATGGCTAAATGTTTTGGTGAAAAATGCACTTATCACACTGAGTCATCATAGGCCTTCTTATTTGCCATGAACATCAGATTTCTGTTTAAACCCTCAAAAAAATGTTTTTGAGGATATGGTTATTGATTTTAGAGAGAGGAGAAGGGAAGGAGAGTGAGAGAGGGAAACATCGATGTGAGAAACATCAATCTGTTGACTCTCATACGCACCCCATCCGGGGACCGAACCCCAACCCAGGCTTGTACTCTGGCTGGGAATTGAATTGGATGACAATTCAAGCAACTGAGACACACAAGCCAGGACTCCAATAGCTTTTTAATCAATTCACATACTATCATTAATCAAAGAATCATATTTATCTTAATACCAACTAAACTGCCTTAAAATTTTTTAAAAAACTTCTATGATATATGTTATGTGATGCTAAATGACCTCCAAGACTTTATTTATACAAAATTCTACCCAAAAGGAACCCTCGATCCCACCTTTGCATAATTGAGTTCTTCTAATTTAATGTGACATTGAAAAAATACCCCTATGAAAGTTTAACTTCTCTTTCGATCCTTCCTTTCAGACTCTGGTCTTCTGAGAATATTTTTGAACCTGGAGTAGTATATCATCCATCATGTTAGCTCTTTCTCTCAGATTGCTTCTATGTCAGACCCCTACCAAACACACACACATATGTACACACCATCCAGGTCTTTATCCTAATCACTAATATTAATAATGTTGTGAAGGACAAGTGCAAGAGCAAAGCCTACAGCATGTTGCTCACAACTTCTACTTGATATTGTTGCTCAAAGCTTGATATTAGTCAGCATTTTTGAAGAACAGTTAATGGTTACACTAACTATAAATCTATAAATCTAGACTATATCATACATATTCCTCTATCTTACCCACAGGATATTATATGCTCTGCTGAAAGTCAGGAAGCACTCTATCTATGTCATTCTTCTAGTTTGCTAGTCTAATAATGCTACCAAAGGAGAAAATTGTATTAGTTTGGCTTGTCTTATTATTTTAATCCATGACAGAACTTTGTAATAAATCTTTATAGTTTTGTATTATGACAGCCCTGGCTTTATTTATGCAAGTCTATTTTTGTCTCTGAAATAAGAGTATTTGACCACCTCCAACTTATTGGCAGTTCTCTCATCTTCCAAGGTTTTGCAAATGTTATTTCATAATTATCCTCAGTGGTATTTACAACTTAACTTTCCCATTCATAAAGAATCACTCATCCAAATATTTTTAAATATTGGTATTTGAGTTTTGAGTCAACTCATGATTCAACTACTTGGTTGTTTAAACCTTCATGGTAAAAGAACATGCTCAGAATATTAAATCAAGAAATGCTGGATGAGAGAAGACAGGAAAAGACAAGATGGAGAGACAGGCAATGTACACACCTCTCAGAGTGCAAGGAACAGGAGCCACAGCCATTGGGGACAGCAAGGAGCAGCAGCAGAATAAGGAGAGCCATGAAGAAGAAGCTGGTTGGGGGCCCACTAGAAGTCAGGTTTCTAGTCCCTCTATCACCACCTCCAAGGCCAATCGCCAGCTGATGATGCTAGAAGGGAAATCAGGACCCTACATTTCCTCTCTGGACTCAAGTGTCAGCATCCTGAAGAAGAGAGAGGGCAGAAGGACCATTTACTCATGACCAGCTTCAATGACAGCCTCAAGATCAAGGTTTTGGACCTAATGGAGAAATTAAAGGAGAGGGTATATTGGCTTTATAATCACCACAAGATCATTCAGGAAAAGCTCCGAGAGTTCACCCAGAAAATGGCAAAGACAAGCCATTTGGAAACAAAGTTCAAACAAGTGTGCCACACTGCGGAGACCATGTACAAAGACCTGTGTCCAGCCAGAGGTTACTACTTTGGAAGAAGAACAAACCCATAAAGATCGTGAATGCTGACAGTTTTCTGAGAGAGTCACCTCTTTGTGACAGCCACCAAAAGAAGGCTCAGAGGCCACTGTTAGGGCCACACTGAGAAAATTTTTTTCATAGTTCTATAATGCATCTTGGCAAAAAGAAACAAACTTGTGCCATACCCAAAGGAAGCGAGATGAGCTACCATCATGGGTCCACCTCTGTTGTCCCCAAAATGTGCCAAATTTACCCCACCCCAGCCCTGCACAGTTCCTTAAATGTTTGATAAATAAAGGAAGAAGGAAAGGAAGAAAGGAAGAAAGACAGAAATGGAGAAAGGAAGGAAGGAGAAAGAAGAAATGCGGGTTGAACACATGCATCTCTCTTAGAGTCATCCCACTCAAATCACTGAGTGATAGAAATAATACAAAAATAAGAATAAATTGCTAATAATACTCACAAGTAAGTAGAGGTGGCAGTCATTGGATAGAAAACCCTAAAAATCTAATGCATACAGAATTAGATGAGCAATAAGCACAGAGGAGACCATTATTCACATGTAAAAGAAAACCATAGTAAAGGGAAGGGCCGGTTCTGTAGTATTTGAATTTCATAATCAATGAACACATGACAAGCCCACCAGACTAGTGATTCTAAAACCTCTGTGTGCACACAAATAGCCTGTGGAACTTGTTCAAATGTAGAGTCTAAAAGAAGTAGTGACCAACTGTCTGTATTTCATACCAGACAATGCTGACATGGCTGGATCTGGAGACTTGCTTCTGATCAGAGGATCTCTGGAGGAAGTGTCCAGCAATCTGTTTTTAACAGGTCCTCCAGGGGATTCTGACACAAGTTCGGATGGGAGACTTGCTTATAGTTAAGTGAACAGATGCATTTAGTTTAGCCGGCCTAATTAATGCTCTCCCTCTACCACCACTTCCATTCCATCCTCGATTCCAAGCTGCAGGCTCCACAAGTGTTCTTTCCCAAGATTAAAACCTCACTTAACTCTGCTCCTGAGGAGAATTTACAGTGTTAATTTAGAACAAAGCAAACTTGAAAATAATCTTTATCTCTATTATCTCCATGAAAGGTGGTCCAGAGTGAAACCTTTCTTATTTTGGTATTTGCATGACAGAATCCCAAGCTGCCTATAAATTCCCAATCACTTTTTCTAGAATTAGGCTGCCATTGACACCAAAACCACCATTTATGTAGAGCCATTGTCTAGTTTTGTTCCTAATTTTTTGTTTTTAGTGACCAGCCCAGGGCAACTATAGAAACCAACATACCATATATTACAACACCTGAAAGTTATTCAAGTAAAATGATTATCTTCCCACCTTGATAATGATCTGGAAGGCCAGATTCATATTTAGAATATTGAACACAGAACCATGAGGATAGCTGCCCCTGGACTTCAAGCCCCTCAGACCCACCCTGGACAACCACTCCCTCCCTTTACTTTCTTCAATCCATAGCTATTGATTTCAACATTTTGGAAATAGGTATATCTTAGGGATGTGAGACAATCCCTTCAGCTACCTTAGCTCATTAGAGTAGCAATGTTAAGTGCTGCCAGTGAACCGTCAGCGCAACAGAAGCCATGTCTCCCCAAAATGAGTTATTAAAATCTCCAGGGGAACATGTGAAATTTGACAAAAAACTCCTCCGATGATTTCTTAACAACATTTTTGAATTTGAAATCATTATATATAATATTTCCATGATCTTCTTTATTATGTTTCTAAAAATGGAGTAATTCTTTACAAATATCAATGATGTTATATTTTATAGAAATAAAGCACTATAGACAAAGTTAAAACCCCTTGAACATTACTACCCTCACTACGTAAACTACTTTTCTTACTTGTGAGTCTTCATCCTGGACAAGTAATTACATTTTTGCCCATGTACAGGGCTGGCATTCAGCTGATAGGCACCATAGCAATTTACTTTCTCTGTATTTTTCCATACAAGATCATGTTTAAAATCTAACTGTTAATATGGAAAATGGAACTTCTGGCTAAGAGAATTCAGAGCCAAGACTGAAATTTTAAGAGAATGTTTATTTAGAAAATCACAGATGTATAAGAAGTGAGTCATAGAAGAAATGAGCTCAGGAAACAAATTACAGCAAAAGAAAACAAGTTACAGCAAAAGAAGAGCCCTTGGAGCTTAGGAGGGAGAGAGGAGAGAGAAGAGAAAGGAGAGAGAACACCCTAGCAAAAGAAGGTGGTGGAGAAATGTGTGCAAGTCCTCTGTAGAAAGGGCTACACTGGGTCTTCCATCCTGAGGCCTTTTATCTAGAGGTCTCAGGGGAGGATCTCAATAGAATACTCATCAGATTCTCTGATGTGTCTCCTCAGCACTATGATCTCCACTGATTGGCCAGTGCCAGGGCAGGGTGCCATTAGTCACTGCAGCTGGTCCTGATGTCAACCATGGGGTAGTAGGTCTCGTTTTCCTGCTTTTCTGGGCCTGGAGCTGAAACACACCTGAGCCCTAGATGCCATCTCCAGAAGCTAATGCTTTAGGGAGTGATCCTGCAAAAGCTTGTAGTTTTCTCCATTGCTAGGCACCTGAGCGCTCCTCTCTGGTAACCCTCTGCACCTGGCCCATCGTTCCTGCTCTGCTCATGCCTATCTGACTGCCTACTATTACATAACCATTTAGATGTGATCTGTGTATATCAGGTTCATTCATTACTGAATATTTTCTTCTGAACACCCAACTATAAAGTAGAACTATAAATTTGAAATGTTAAAAATTATAAACTATTTTAGAAAACATTATGAATATTTTTTTACCCATCAGTCAGTTTTATCATTCATATGTTAGTTTCAGGTTCCTTTTATGAAATAAAACAGACAAAAATGAAGAACTTTTTCAAATTTTCCTTTCATTTTATTACTTTCTCTAAGTAGCCATCATGATAAATTTAGAATTTCACATTCCCTGAATTTTTTTAATGAAACCTCTGTTTAGTTTTAAGATTTTTCTGCTTATCCTTGATGTCCTTCAGTTTTATACAATGCACCTGAGGGAAGATTTATTTTTGAACTTATGTATATTTTTAACTTTAATGTGTTTTTGTTTGGAGAATTATCTTTTTTCAGTCCTGATAATCCTGTTATTATTTTTTTAATTACTACTTTTCTTAGATATAGAATAAATATTTCAAAAATTTATATGTAACCATAAATGACCCCAAATAACCTCAACAATTTAGAGAAAGAAGGATAAAGTAGGAGGGATCACAATACCTGATTTCAAACTATACTACAAGGCCACTGTAATTAAAACAGTCTGGTAGTAGCATAAGAACAGACACATAGATCAATGGAACAGAATAAGGAGCCCAGAAATAAACCCATGCCTCTATGGTCAATTAATATTTGACAAAGGGGGCAGAGGCATAAAATGGAGTTTAAATAGATTCCTCAATAAATAGTGTCGGGAGATCTGGACAGGTACATGCAAAAAAAGGAAACTAGACCACCAACTTACACCACACACAAAAATAAACTCAAGATGGATAAATGACTGAAAAATAAGTTGAGACACCATAAAGTCCTAGAGGAAAACATAGGCAGAAAAATTTCAGCTATCCCATATCTCCTAGAGCAAGGGACATAAAGGAAAGAATAAACAAATGGCACTACATCAAATTAAAAAGCTTCTGCACAGCTAAAGAAAACATCAGCCAAATGAAAAGGTGAAATATGGGTATGGGAAAATACATTTACCAATGATACCTTGGACAAAGGTTTGATCTCCAAAATGTATAAAGAACTCATATGACTCAACACCAGGAAAACAAACAACCCAATAAAAAAAGATGGGCAAAAGACCTGAACAGACACTTCTCCAAGGAGGATACACACAGGGCCCAGAGACATGTGAAAAGATGCTCAGCATCACTAGCCATCAGAGACATGCAAATTAAAACCACAATGAGATACCACTTCACACCAGTCAGAATGGCCATTATAACCAAATCAACAAAGAAGTGCTGGCAAGATCATGGAGAAAAGGGAACCCTAGTACACTGTTGGTGGAAATGCAGACTGGTGCAACCACTGTGGAAAACAGCATGGAATTTCCTCAGAAAACTAAAGATGAAACTGCACTTTCATCCAGTGATCCCACTACTGGGATTTTACCCTAAAAATCCTGAAACACCAATTCAAAAGAACCTGTATACCCCAGTGTTCATAGAAGCATTGTTTACAATAGTCAAGTGCTGAAAACAGCCTAAGTGCCCATCAATAAATGAGTGGATCAAAGAACTGTGGCACATTTACACAATAGAATACTATATAGTAGAAAGGAAGAAGGAACTCCTACCCTTTGTGACAGCATGGTTGGAAATGGAAAGTATTATGCTAGGTGAAATTAGCCAGTCAGTGAAGGACAAATACTGTATGATCTCAGCTATAAGTGGAACCTACTCAACAAAGCAAGCAAATGAGCAAAATAGAGCCAGAGACTTGGAAATGAGGAACAAACTGACAGTGACCAGAGGGAAGGAGGGAGGAGGGTAATGGAGGAAAGAAGTGAAAGGTTCTAGTCAAGGAACACGTATAAAGGACCCATGGACATGGACGACAAGGTGTGAATTGACTGTTGGGGGGTGGGTAGGGCAGGCGGGGGATAGCAAAAAGGGAAAGCAATGGGGGGAAAAATTGAGACAACTGTAACTGAACAACAATAAAAATAAATGAATGAATGAATGAATGAATGAATGAATTTTGTTTTTCTAGGGTTCCCTGTTTGGTTTTTTGTGGGGGAGGATTATGGTCAAGCAGATACTACAGACTCTCCATCTTCCCTACATATTGTATGGGATTTATCCCTTTGTCCCTCTGGGTTTCTTTTGGGTGAGTTCCCCAGGACCAGCTTTTGATTCATTAATTTGTTTTGAAATTGTATCCAGTTATATTTATCCCATATAACATACTTTCTAACTTAAATTATATTATATTTACATTATATTATTATTTTTATTTATTTATTTTTATTCCCAGGACTTCTGATTTATTCTTTTTAATCAGACAATTAGACAAGAGGTTTTTTTTGGCCGGGGGGGGGTGGGTTGTGTTGTCATGCTATTTTATTTTTTCATTTAAATTAATATTTAAATTATCTCTGATCATTTTATAAATCTTTCAAACCATTTGTCAAATGTGTCCATAAAATTAAATTTTTCTGGAGTTAATTTTATTGACTGTCTTACAGGATTCACTTTCTTTATATGTCTTCAATATTTGGTTCCAGTCTCTTTTGAGTGAGAAGGCTGTATTTTGTTTTGTGTCATTTTGTTTTCTCACTCTTCCTACCTTTTTCGTTGTTTTCCCCTTCTTTCTTTCCTTGATGTTCATCTGTCTCTATACTGCTATTGCCAGTTGTCTCTCAGACTGCCTAGATTCAGGCAATCCAGAACCAGGTTTTAGAAGGTGGTGATGTTAAGGATAAGCAGATTCCGTCCCCACACCAGCAGAAGCCTCGAATCAGCTTGTGAACTGGTGCCCATGTTGTCCCTTCTCCCTGGGCTTTTTTGTTACTTAGAGCAGTAGTCCCCAATCAGGCAGCTACTAGCCGCTTGTGGCTATTTAAATTTAATTTCCAATCAAATTATATAAAATTTAAAGAGAAGTTTCTGGCTGCTAATGTCTATCTTGTGAACAGATCTTTTCCATTATCACAGACAGGTCTGTTGGATAGTGCTGCTCTAGAGCTCTAATCCCAGATGTTTTTTTCTTCTCAAAAGCAGGTTTTTTAAACTACTTTTCTCTGCAGGGGGTGAGAAAAAGGAGTTCCATTTTTAGTTTTCGTTTTTCTCCACATCCCTTGGCCTCCTAGTTTCTGACTGGGGGCCTGGCTCTGTGCTATGAGATTAGGTTTAGCCCTCTTTGTTCCGAAGGAGCTAAAGTCCAGGCTCCCAGGGCCTGCACTTGGACCCAGAGCCTGACAAGTCCATGGCTGCAGAAGCATGCACACTTAGAATTTCTCTTTCTCCTCTGGTCTTCAGACCAGGAGCAGCTTTTAGATTTTTCTTTTTGTATTTTAACCATTATAAATTATTATTTCAAGCAGAAGGATTTCTGAAGCAAGAACTTTGTGTATATTGACCTAGAAGTAGTCCATTCACTTTTTCTGTAGGTTTATATTCTATTATATTTTGAATAATCTATGTTTATTTATGCATGTCCATTTTATACCCATTTTGGCTGCTTCTAATTTTTACAATTAAAATAAATGTTGTCATTAAAATTCTTGCACATATCTTCTGCACAAGTGCAAGAGTGTTTTAATGGGCACACAAGCACAAAATAAAGATTCTGGATCATAGGAACAAAGCTCATTTAACATTATTTTGTATTGTTCTGCAAAACTGTTGCACTAGTTTACACATTATTCCCCACAGTACATCAAGATTTGGAAATAATAATAATATTATTAATAATAATAATGATAATTATTGTTATTTTCCAAAGCATGATGTTATGGATTTGGTAAACTACAGTGCTTAGTCTCTCTCTCCTAGACCAACGAGGTGAGTGTCAATCTCTGCTCCTGTAAGAATCCTGACTTTCGGGTTTTCAACTGTAACTACTCTAACTTTTATTTCTGAATATTTGAAATCAATTGCTAGAGCAACAGACAGGCATGTAATCATAATTTCCACTATTCAAATGTCCAGTCAAATTTCTTCTTCACTTTTTTTTTTCAACTAAGCTGGCTGACTCGGCTTGTTTAAGTCCTGCTATGTGGGCTGTAAACCCACAGTAGTAACTTGCAGGATCACACCTGTACACCGGAGGGCCTTATTCTTCATCTATACCAATTAAAATCATACAACAAACGAGGCCTCATTTCAGCATTCTTTGTGGAGACCTGAGAAATGTCAACAATTCTTTTACACAGCATGTCCACAGGATCTCAAATCCATACTTGTATTTCCAATTAGCTGCCTCATAGCATGTCCCCTCTACCTGGGATCTGCTGTCATCTGTCATTTTTGTCATCACACAGCCAGTGTTTTCGGTTATCTTCATAAGTGAGTCGCTGTGCAGGTACTTTCTTCTGTGTGACAATTACTGCAGTCTTTCCTGCTGACAGCTGCTGATGTAAGGCCACCCTGGTTAATAGCCTTAAAAGCATATTTTACTTGGTAGAGCCTGCCCTCAGGAAAAAAATATGGTAATGGGGCAGTCAAAGCCAGCACTGGAATCATGGGACATAGTGCACTCACTGGAACTTATTTTTTCGCCCACATGGAGTGTAAAATGCCATCTCATTTTAATTTTTATTTCTACAATTATTAGAAAATATATTTTATTATCTTTTGTTTTATGATTTTTGGGGGCAGGGGGTTGGAACATTTGGGTTTCCTTCTTCGTCGTTTACATAGTGCAGTCCTTTTAAAGTATTTCTATTTTTTTTCTTTCTTACTGATTTTTAAATTATGCATTTATGAGTGTAAAATTTTGGTTCTTTGCTTTGCAATGATCTTCTTACTGCCTTTGACTCTTTTAAAGTTTGGATGATTTCTAATTGTGTCTTCTTTTGTTTTACATTAAGAAATAGGATTGATTTGTTTTTCATTATTATTTTTCTTGTGTTTCTTAATCAATAAATTATTCTATAGCCCTAGTTCATAAAGATATCTTATATTTTCCTCTAAATGTTTAAAGATTTTTTGCTCACATATAAATAAGTACTACATGTGGATTTATCTGTATGTGTGTGCCTGCGTGTGTGGTGAGGTGGTGAGCTCATAATTTAATCAATTGTTTCATGCGATGATCAGTCATAGGTGCTACAGCCCTTTGTGCAGTTTTTCCTCTCTCTGACTTCTGAGTTCCCTAAGTATTACGCTAATGTCCAAGTGTACGCAGCTCTGTTTCTATTTTCTCCATTCTTCACCTCGACCTGTTCACCACACGGCCAGTCTCAATGCTGTCTTTACTACCACTCTTAACGCCTTGTGCGGCAAGCCCACCTCAGCCTGCATGTATGACTCTTAATTCCTGCCTCAGAAACAGTAGTCGTTTCAACTCACACATCTTTTTTCCAGAAAATGTAAGTGGGTGTCCTTCTGACAAAGTGAGCTTTCCTTCCCACACTGAGCTGCCCGCTGTGAGCAGCTGTGGAACCAGCTTTTTTAGGGACAAAGGAAAACACATAGTGGGAGGGATACATACACACCTCATGCTACTTTATCATTTTTCCTTGCATTTGTTTTTATAATTACTAAAAAGTCAAGAATTATTATTTTCTTCCAATTTACATCAAATATTTATCTCACATAAAGATGTGCTTTACTTTTTTCAGTTTAACTATGATTAATTTGATTCTCTATGGATAAGGAATGGCTTATACCCTAATTAAAAGATTAGATTTTCACACAATATAAAACTGCCAACTGTAAACAGGGATTGATGTCTATTGCTGATAGTGTAACAGGAAGAACATTGTGGTACAACAGAGGAGAGGTTTATGCGGCTAAATTTTGTTACTGTATTTCAGGAAAATAAAGGACAGATTTAGAAGTTTAAAAGACCTGAATGTGAATTTTGACTCTTTTCAGATGCATCCCTAGCAAGTTGTCATCACATCTCTGCTTGAGTGTTATGGTGACAGAAATGAATTACCTTCCATAGTGATACATTTTATCTTTACTGTTTCTATCTGTTATTTGCATATACATAATTAAGCATGTGATCCTGTTTCTTTGACTAATAAATGGGAATCAAAATGGCACTATCATAGAGCACAGGCTTACAGATAATACGTATAAAATACATATTTTGTTGCCATTGGTATTCCAAATAGCCAGGCAATGTTAGTTACTATTATCTAAAAATATACCAAATATTTGACATGAATGAGAGACAATGTCCCTGTAAGGTTAAGATGTAAACAGACAAGGTAAACTTAGGATTGTTTGGTATAAAGGTAATTCTTTAGATATAGTACTAGAACCTGACTAATTTTCAGAACATGATACAGAAAAGAACTGCAAGAAGACCTTAAGGTGAGTAGGTGAATAGAGAACATTTTAAATATTTCAGTGTTGAGGTATATTTGTAAATAAATGTAGTATTAAGTACACACACACATACACACACACACACACATTGTATAGATATTCAAATCTCTTGAGTCAGACAGTAACAGGAGAAAGTAAGAGAAAGAAAAAGAGAAATATCACTTATAACCTTCTTTGCAAAAGCACTGGTAATGAGACTCAGAACGCACACATTTTTAGTTGATTGGTCACTCTGTAGAAGTCCAATTAAGAAAGGTATACACATAGAGGACACAAAGTATTTTGCTGATAACTCAAAGTGAAGTCAGCTTCAGTGACACCTGATAAAATTAACTTTTTTTTGTCCAAATGAAAATGAAGCTCTCATTCATTTCAGGACAGGCACTTAACAATTACTGAAAAAATTTATTAAGGTAAAATTACAAGCCTGGAGACTCTAACAGTCCGTAGCTCTTCCAAATCTAATAACATCATGGGATGCAAATTAGGGTGGAAACTGATTTCACTGATTGGAAAGATATTTATATCATTTAAACAATTCATAGAGAAAAACTAGTGGACCAAACTGCAAAATAACTTATTCTGAAACAGAGGAGTCGAATGCTTTGATCGCTAGAATATAGATTCTCAATATTATGGAATAGTAATGAAAATATGTTTAAAAACTGTTTTATTGAGAAAAATGTTTTCTACTTAATGAATAAAATAAATTTATTACTATGGAATCACATATTTTTAAATTAGTAATAGTCTTTTACTGGTTTTTTTCATTAGTTAATGTGGGTTAAAATTAATGTGAAATTCTCTTGAAATTATTTACTAAGAAACCAAATATTAGAGTTGCAATAATCAAAATTAAGTATATAAATAGACAGAGACTATCTATGACCTTAAAGATGCACAGGTATATTTAAATTGAGTATATATATATATATATATATACACCTTAAAATGTACATATGTATTGAAATTAAGTTTGATTTGTATTAGACTCTATAAAGCATTTTTACATAAACATTTTTTTAAAAAAGATCTTTCAAAGTAAGAAGAAAATAAGTGTCATTTGAGACCAACTCATAGATGGAGAGCAGATGTCAGTGAGTGGTAGGGCAGGTGAGGGAATGGAGGGATTGAGTAAAAAGGAAAAAGGGCTCATGGACATGGACAACAGTTTAGTGATTGCTCTGGGGAGCAGATTATCAGGGGACTAAAGAGTAATGAGAAAAAATAACAATAAAAATTAAATTTTAAAAAATGAATAGGTATTTGAGAATCATTAATTCAGACAGAAGCCCAAATAACACTTTGGTCAGAAGATTAAGACAATGGGAAAGTGAAGGGGAACAATTACATCAATGGAAGAAAGGCATTTCTATTGGTACAGATAACACAACATAGTCGTCTTAATTCTAAACAATATTTCAAATTTTCAGTACAGTAGTCATCAGTCCAGAAGTCATAATAACTGATTACGTGTTATATTTGTAAACAGCTCTTTGGGACATAATGTTGTGTATACCTGGTCCAAAGGCTATTTTTGCCTTATTTTAACATTCTGAGGATTTGATCTATAAGATATGTGAGGCAGTGCGTCTAGCACAGTGGCTCCATGGTAAAGTCAACACATTTATATTAGTGTTTACATTTCCTCCTTTTCTCAGTATCTTTCCTCGAAAGTACCACTGATCAATCATGATGATTAGTAACTGAAAGCATCATTGGTTCTTCATTGTCAAGTGGCTCCTTTTGGATGAAGTGTTATGGGCAAAAAGCCCTGGACACAAATCACAGCTTCAAACCTTACTGGCTTTGTGACTTGATCAAATTGCTTATTTATTCCAAACTTCTATTTGTTTTAAATTTTAAAACCACAAATAAAGCAAGGCTAACTTAGCAATACTGGGTATAATATGTAGGTAATTATGTAAAGTGTCTAGCACAGAATCGGGAAAATTGTAGGCACTTGATAAATATGACTTCTTCCTTTCATACATCAAATAATGTAGATTATTTCTAGGAGCCCCCGTCGCTCCTTATTTACTTCTGACAAATGATTTTTTAAAGTACTAATTATAAAATACATTAATTATGTGGTAGCCTTGGGAAGTTTTAGAGTAGGTCATTAAAGTTGTAATTGTGGTGCAACTTTTTTTAGATGGAGATCTGGTAATAAATCCCCCAGAAACTTTTGTATAATGTAGCTATTTTATTTGAAGTCAAAGAACAGAATGAGAAAACTAGAGCTTTTCATCTTCAAAAGTGTTTATGAGCTTTAAGTAATTAGTAGGCACAGCTGTCTTGTGTACCAGGCCAGGGCAATTAGCCCTGTTGGCAAAGGAGGAAGTGAGTGCCCAGAGAGATAAATTCCTTCCTCCAAGTTGCTGTGAGCAGGGTGTGAGTGTGTGTTTGTGCCTGTGCATGTGCAGTAATATTCCTGCGAGTGTCTGTGGTAAAGGTGGGTAAGAATTGGAGGGATTAGTGAAGATGCTCAATGAAGACTTATGCAAAGACTTAGTATTGCAGTTTTTTCATAAATCCGTTAAGACCTCTATTATCTAGAAATATTGGGGTAAAGAGACTTGAGCTGCTGGTGTTATAAAAGTGTGCATGGGTGTTTCTTATATAGATACAGGTACATAGAGATAAAACTTATTGTGTGCCACATAGGGTAGATAGCATGCAGGACCAACCCTGCTGATCTCTTACCTTTTTCTCTTAGGTTCACACCTTGCCTTTCTTTAGTTTTATTCTCTATCTCAAGAAACCACATTTCCCAGGTTCTCTTGATCAAAGCTTTGTCAGTGGAAATCGCCAATAGAAACTACTAAATAGGAAAACAGGACTCTGTTTCCTGTTTCTGTGTGCTTCTGTCTTCTTTCTGTTTTCTCTGTATCTTGGTTTCATTCTAGCAAGCAACTAGTTTAATTTAGGGTTCCAGTTTCTGTCTGACAGGCTTCCTGGATTTACCCCAGTTTCCTTTACTCAGGCTTCTCCTTTTGTCCTGTCTGCCTAGAGGTGAATGGGGTTTCATGACATTGTTAATTCCTATGTTATCTTATTATCCTCTGTTTAGCTTTGTGTCTCCTCTTTACTTTTAAAATCAATTGTCTAATAAATTTCCTCATTTTGAATATTTAACAATGTTACTGTTTCCAGATATACCACCTCTTTGTTTCTCAATACTATATGTTTAATTTAGAGTTGGCATATGAATTGAGATGTTAGAATTTGGTAACATACTACTAAATCTAAAGCCATAGTGTCACTGTATTTTTAGTCTTTTTTAGAGTAATTAAACTATGCCATTATATAACTGTGAGCAAATAAACTTTTTTTCACTTTTATCTTCATCTGTGCAGTAAGTATAAAATGATAGGCCCCGTCTTCCCCAAAACACTTAACAAGAAACGGAACCCTTAAAAAATATACACTACCCTATGGGAACGGTCAAGAACAACACAGGACAGAGAAATAAACATGATCTTCAGTGTCAGTTTAACTTGAAATCAAATCCAAGTTCTTACACATGCTTTCCATTTGCCTGAGTCACAAAAGGAGGTCCTCAAGGAGTCATATCTCTCTCTTCATCTATTATACTACGAGATGTAGAAGTACTTTCTGATAACTCTTCCTCACTGATTTATCTCAGGTAGAAAAAAACATAGGAATATCAAATATATCACCCATAACTTGATTAACTGAATCAATCTCTCTCCCCCTTTTTTTTTCCTTTTACAAAATAATCATCATGTTTTATTGATTTCAAGTCACTGCTCACCTCTGCATTTCCATTTCAACTTGTCAAACGTTCCAGTTAAATAACATTCCTTTGAATTCTATTTTAAATTTACTGTCTATGGCTATCCACTTAATTTTTGTCAACTTGTACCACGTTGCATTTTCCTTTGTTTTAACTAAAGGCCAAGAATCCCATCCATATCACTATTAGAGAGAATATTCCCTTACGTGCCTTTTCTAGCTCACCCATCCTTAACCATGCCCTGGGGTGATGTATCCAGTTTCCATATGGCCATCTTGTTTAGAATTTGTTTCATTATCTAATCCAATCTAGTGATATTGATATTGCCACATCTTTTTGACTTTGTTTGGTTACCAGAACTCTATCCAGTTGAATTGTGCTGATTGGCCTCCAACAGTATATATGCTTTCACTGGAAAGATTCAGAAAACTTTGGTATGAGGAATGGCAGGTGGATTTAGGAGAAATGTGAAATAGTAAAAAAAGCAATGGATTTAGAAACAGAATTCAAGGATTTTAATCCTTGTTTTACCCCTTATGCCCTTTGATGGCTAAGTGTCCCAACTTTGCTTTATAACATTGTCTTTCACAAAATGAGGTGGTTGTAATGTTCTTTATGATTTCTTCTAATTCCATCATTCTCCAACATAAGAAAATATTTATATTTGTGTCTAAATTTAAACTTACACCTGGTGTCATTGGGTTGTTATATGTATTTTTTATTAAACTTAACTTTTAGAGCAGTTCTAGACTAACAGCAAAATTGGGGAGAAGATACAGAGATTGCCCGTGTGCTCCCTGCCCTGACCCAGGCACAGCCTTCCCATTAACAACACTCCCACCAGATGGCACATTGGTCCACTTGTTATAATTGATGAACCTGCATTGGCCCAGTATAATCCTCCAGAGTCCACAGTTGATATTAGGGTTCCCTCTTGGTGTTGTACAATCTATTGGTTTGGACAATTGTACATTAACATATGTCCCTCATCATGGTATCACAGAGTATGTTTCACTGTCCCCGACATCCTCTGTGCCCTTACTCTTCATCTTGCAAATATTTGTCAAATGCTTATCTTTTTAGTAACTGCATAGTTTTTTTCTTTTTCAATAGTGTCATGCAGTTAGAATCATACACTATGAAGACTTGTGAGATTGAATTCTTTTTCCTAGTAATATGCATTTAAATTTCTTCCACGTCTCTCTTATGGCTTGATAGCTTATTTCTTTTTAGTACTGAATAATATTCCATGTTCTCAATATACCACAGTTTATTTATTCATTTATCCCTTTAAGGACATCTTGGTTCCTTCCAGGTTGTGGCAATTTTGAATAAAGTTACTATAAACCTCATTGTGCAGGGTGTTCTGTGAACATAGTTTTCAACCCCTTTGGGCAGAGAGCAAAGAGTGCAATTGCTGGATTATGTAGTAAGGGTATGTTTAGTTTTACAAAAAACTGCCAAACTGTCTTCTAAAGTGGCTGTGCACTTTACATTTCCACCACCCATAAATGAGAGTTCCTGGAGGTCCACATCCTTGCCAGCATTCTATGTTATCCTTGCTCTGGATTAACTCTAATGGATGTGTAGTGACATCTCATTGTGGTTTTCATTCGCACTTCCCTGATGCCAAACAGTTTGGAGCATGTCTTCATATGCTTATTTTCCATCCTTATATCTTGTTTGGTAGGGTGTTTGTTCAGGTCTCAGGCCCATTTTTTAACTGTGTCCTTTGTTTTCCATTGTTGAATGTTAAGAGTTCTTTGTATATTTTGGATAACAGCCCATTATCAAATGTGTCTCTTACAAATATTTACTCCCAGTTTGTGTTTTATCTACTGATTTTTTTCACATTGTCTCTCATGTTAAATCTTTTTTGTTCCTAAGATACACTATTGTATTGGGGAATTGCTATTATTGAAAACCAAATAAAAATATGATATGATTACCAGTGAAACCCCACATTACTGGTGGAAGTGGTGTTCTTGCAGTATCTAAAGGAAAAGAATTTCCTGAGACCCGCATGAGAAGATGTGGCTCTGTGGTTTGATTTATTGATGACGTACAATTAAGACGGTTCCCCTCTTGCCTTCCCAACGTTCCATCTCTGGGTAGGCCACTACCGAGATTTTATGCTCTATGTCAAAATACAGTCCAGTCCAGCCTCCAGCTAGCTTAGCGTGTGTTTGTTTGCAGCTGTAGTCCATTGCTATGCTTTGGCATTCAGGCTCCCACATGGAGGCTATGGAGAGAACAGGTGTGTGCATGTGGGACAGACCAGGTGATTTCTCAAAATGACCAATTAACTTCCTAAACTTTCACACATTTTAGGGTGGGTCTACCTCTCAACCAATCTTTTTCTTTTTTTTTCTCCAGGCTAGACTGACAGGCCCCTTCGGTCCAGCGCCACCACCCCCCCCCCGCCCCACCCCATTTTAACTTCTATTGCACTGGTACCTGCCTTTCCCTGGTCCCACTCCCAATCTGATATGGGAGGGAGGAGGGAGGATTGTTCATTCCCCTTGACAGAGAAACGCTGTAATCCCCTGGAGTGTGAAGCTGAATCTTCCTGGCTAGCAAGTAGGCTTATGCTTCCCAGTTTATTAAACTCAATATTTAGTCCCCCTTGCTCTCTTTCCTAGCTAACTACTGCTGGTAACAATATTACAACTGGGTCATAAAGAGTCAATGAAGCAAATAACCTGAATCATTTTTAAAATTAAATGATTTGCTGTGCTTAAATTGCTTATTACCTAAGTGTAATTAAAAAAAATAAATTAAAAATACAAATGTGCTTAAAATGAAAAACGACCAGGCTTGGTCTTATCTTCCTGCACCAACTCCCCCACCAGCAACTCTTCCAACTTGCACTCCCTCCCAAACATGCAGACAGGCTTATTAAATCATTTACTTTTGACATTTTCTTGGTTGTTAACTTCATATCTCTAAATAACACATTAAACCTCTATTTCTTGATTTATCTACTTTAGATATGGTACATTGACTTTCTACAATAATGGGAATTTAAGTCACTTATACCACACCCCACCATTTCTTTTTCCTCCCTACCTGGTTCTATCACTATTCTCAGTTCTCAAAGTTGGTCTTAATAACACATTTAAGGAAGTAGAATACTATGGTTAAGAAATGGGGCTTTAGTGCTGAATTGAAGCTGATCTAGTCACACAATTTCTCAGTTTTCTCCTAATAGATTTTCAACTTTAATAATTATATTTGACTACACAGCCATTTAAACGTATAAACCCATGCCACCTTTTTTTCAAGGCAAGATCTCACTTTCATCTCCCCCTCTGAATTGCATGAGGCTTTTAATATGAAATCACTTTCCATTCAGTCCAAAGCTTCCTTGTTGCTGATGAATGTCATACATAATGAAAGATTATATCCATTTATCCTCAGCAGTAAATCATTTATCACACAAGGGAGAATATTATTGTGAATTCTGATCAAAGCTGCCCACTTCCTTTAGCTGGCAGAAAAGCTGCACCCTGTTAGTCGATTGTACAATATCCTGGGAGAAACAAGGAAAATTATGCTATTGAATAAGGGTTCGGCAAACGCTGGGGGTTTCTGAAATGGCTTTTAAAAAAAAATCAT
The DNA here is from genome assembly GCA_004026545.1 of Mormoops blainvillei. Classification (NCBI taxonomy): domain Eukaryota; kingdom Metazoa; phylum Chordata; class Mammalia; order Chiroptera; family Mormoopidae; genus Mormoops; species Mormoops blainvillei. Next base: position 41,935 of record PVJD01000520.1, on the reverse strand, counting down.
GTTTCATAGAAGGATCATAGAACCTTCTACGATCCAGGGGTGTAAACTGTAAAAGTCTCATTTTTGCTTTCTTCACATAATTAAATCAGAAAGCTGTGGACTTTTTGCAGCTTGCTCAGTGACGTCTGCAGACAGGGATTTGTGAATGACACTGTGTGGATATTTCGCCCCCTTTCGTGGAGAGACAATAATTATTACCACTTGTTTTTGAAGCCTGCTGTGAGTGATTTTATCAGTTCCTTTGCTAATGAGCTCCCTCTCTCTTTTACAATGCCAATCAGAAAGATGTTTTTTAAATAAGATTTCTCTCTCAGATTTATTTTCTTTTCACTCTTTCTTATTAAGCTGAGTACTGCTTTGCTTCAGGGAATCTCCCACACTACCCAGGCAGGGAACAAGGCTGGCTGACCTCTTTGATCTCTTGTTTGTATCGTACTCTCTCATTCTGTCTTGGGAGATCAGTGAATTCCAGAAAGGGCTTCACGGTTTTCCAGAAGAGTCCCTTCCTGCATTTTATCTTTTATTTTATCATTGCCCCATCTTGTGCATCTGTGTTTATTGCTTTGCAAATTCAATAGCATGTGAGTGCCTCTGTATTAAAATTACTCTGAGTAAAGTGAGATGCAGAACGAAGCAGAAAGAATGGGCCCACTTTCTTCCTTTGTTCTTCCTTGGGCTGCTTGCCTACGTGCTCTAACAGTGTATTCGGAATTTATGCAAAGTAGTAGCCAGTCATCGAAACAATGGAGTCACAAATCAGCACCTAACATTTACAAATGGCATTCTTCATTCAATATCAGCACATTCTTGAAGTGTTCTTTCAATCCAATGGCCATTGAAGAGCTAGCTGTTTAAATTCACATTCTCCCCTTTTAGACTCCGTGAGCTCCTCGCATCCCTCCTATGGTTGACAGAAGTATGCTGGATCCTTGAGTAATGTGGGTTTGAACTGCATGTGTTTATTAAATGCAAGGTTGTTTTTTGTTTTGTTTTGTTTTGTTTTTTGTTTAAATAATTATACAGTCCACTCTCCATATCTCTGAACTTTGCTTCATCCAACCTCGGATTCAACCAACCAGGGATCAAAAACAGTATTTTTTGGTGTGAAGAGCTGGCTGTATGCATTGTTCTATGGTTTATGTAAGGGACTCAAGCACCCACGGATTTGGGGATCTGCGAGCAGTCCTAGAACAAATCCCCTTGGGTATTGAAGAGCAACTATTGCTAAGTCTTGGGGTTGGTACCCCTAACTCCTACACCGGTCGAGGGTCAACTGTAAATATAATGCGCCCATGCTCCTTATCTTTAAAACAAGAGGTCGCTAAATTTATCAAAGCAGGTTATGGTTATGGTTATGGCAAAAATATTATACATTAACTTTAGTCTAGGTGTTCTTACTGATGATTCTTCTCTGACTATTCAGATTACTGTTTGACTGCCATATAAGTATGATTGCCAGATATAAAAAATTAAAATATAGGACACCTAGTTAAATTTGAATTTCAGATAAATAACGAATACATTTTTTAGTATGAGTATGTTGCAAATATTACATGTGAGACACACTTATAAAAGGTTGTTTATTTGAAATTCAAATTTAACTGGGTGTCCTGTATTTTATCTGGAAATCCTCCACACTGGAGACTCTCATCTTTGCTGTTTTTTAGAAATCAGCTTCCCAGCTTAGTAGCTGCTGTGGACTGAATTATGTCTCCCTGAAACACATATGTTCAAGCCCATTGAAGTAAGGACCATCCAAACCTATAAAGATTTTTTATAAGAGTTTACCTGAGCCAAAACTGATGGCATATGCCAGGGAGCAAGATCTCAAATGCTCAGAAGAATAACAACTGCACCTTCTTTTATGCATTTCAGATTAAGGTGGGAAAGTAAGGGAGATTACATGAAGATGGGAGAAAGCAAGGACGGGATTGGATTCCAGGGTACTTAACAAGATTTTGTACTCTCTGGAGGACAAGCTTCTCTAGAAGGAGGAGTCTAAAAGAGACCTCAAAGATGTGTTCACTTCAGTGCACAAAAACAATGGGAGAGGCTTGCTTAAGGCAAAGATAAACCTTTTACTAAAAAGTTACGAGCCTGGGGCATGACATCCACCAGTGCCTGCGCAGTTAGGAATTGATCAGATCACTCTGTGAGGTTACTTTCCGTAAAATCCCTTTTTTTTTTTTTTTTTTTTTTTGTCCATGGGGGGAGCAAAATTTCCTCCCCCCTCATGTTTCTTTTTGCTGGTCTAATAATCAAATAGACATGAGACAGATTAGGAAGAGAAAATAACCAAATTTAATACATACACATATTATGAGAACCCTGTACACATGAGAGAGTCAGTGACCCCACATGCAGGAGAAGTTCAGAAATAGATAAGGGAATTGAGGCATAGAAGACATCCTGAGCTGGGAGGAAGTGATGAGCCTTGGTGGCTTGTAGGATGATAAGGAGAGTAGATGTATAAATAAAAGTTTGCCCTGACTATACAATGGAGAAAAGGTTATGGCCGATAATCTCTTATAGGCAAGACCTCTAATTTAAATTCTTTTAGGCAGTTAAGGGTGGGGAGCAGATGTTTCTCCTGAGCCTGAAACTAAAATTGCGTTTAGCTCAAAATAATATGCATACCACAGAGACACACTTGGAGAGACTTGTTCTGGACGCCCCCCATCCACAAGACTTAACCCTCAATATGATCGGGAGATAGGGTCTCTGGGAGGTAATTAAGGCTAAAGGAGGTCATGTGGGCGGGGCCCTAATCTGATAGAATTGGTTACCTTCTAACTACCAGGTGAGGTTAAATAAGAAGGCAGCCATCTGCAACCCAATGAGATTCTTCACCAGACACAGAACTTGCTGGCACCTCGACCTTGAATTTCTAGTATCCAGAGATGTGAGAAAATAATCTTCTGCTGTTTAAGCCACCCAGTCTATGATACCTTTTTTACGGCCACCCAAGTGCTAATACAGTAAGGTTAGAATATTTTACTCTAGCTCAGTTTTATATTTCTTGCTGAACTTCAAACTGACAAGGATGGTCATTACCTTTTACTCCTGTGTAGGTATGACTGCCAGACCTAAAGATGGAAGAATAAATTCCGCTGACTAGTGTGGACATGTGAGTTAATTGCTCTTCTAATTACAAGCAAGTAGAGACAAGTGAAGGATTCTGCTGATGGCTGTTACCCTAAGCATCAGAGAAAGTCTGTGATTGGCTAGTTTCTTAATCTTGGTAACAACTCAAGTAAAAATAAGATAGAAGAGTCATAGGGAGTGAATGTGAAAAAAAGTGACTCAGTAATCTCACTTAGAGATGACCAGCTGAGACCTTGAAGAGGTGAGTCACAGACCCCTGCCATGCTTCTAAGCAGGAGAATTGGGGGACACCCTGCATCCAAAGACATGCCTTTTTCACCTATATTTAACAGGCTTGCAAAGTAGAATCTCACATTTCTCCTAATATATTCTGTATATAGTAGGAAGTTAGTAATGTAGCATTTCTCAATCTGTTTAAATTGAGAAAGCAAAACTCCACCCACCCTCCATCTGTCAGTGTTACTCCCTAATCCTTTTGTTCTTGATAAGGGCAATTCTTATATTACTACTGAAACAGGACTACTCTGGGTTCTATCCCCCACCACCAAAAAAAAAAAATTAAAAAAAAGATGATTCCCAGTGCCAGAGTCTTATGAAAAAGAAAGGAACTGTTTATTTGAAAGTTATACAGAATTAAAATAATGGTGGAATTTTTCCATTAAATCCCACTTCCTTAAAAACAAAAGCAACACCTTCAAACACACACAGTCCTGCTTCTCCTTGCCAAACCAGGCCAGTCAGAAGTACCATCTCTTAGGAAAAGGAAAAGAAGTCTGTAGCATATCTAGGCAAATTCCCATTTTAACGTTCTGGCTTCTTCCAGTCCTCGGTGCTTAGCTAGGCTCCTGCTCTTAATCCAAAACTTCACGGCCTCTCCTCATGGTGGGCTGGTGGGGTCCTCCTGCATCCTTTCAAACCACATGACCAAGACTGCATGGCTGCCCTGTGCTTGGGTTTAAATTCTCAGGGTGGATCTTCCTCTGTAACTCCATTTCCGACTCCTCCCACAAAGGGTTACATCTGCCAGTACTGTGGTCTCTTCTGCCTTTCTTGGTTGCCTTGGTTAGTTGGGGCAGGCTTGGCCCAGTGATACAGAGGAACCACCTTCCTGGTCTCAGGCAGGTACAGCAAACAGGGCACCACCTCCGGCTGCATCATGGGTTAGAGTCCTCTTGGATATTTCCCTGGCTCCAAGCATGGGCAGGCACAGCTATTAGCATTACTAAACACTGGCCAAGTTCTTTAGCTATGCAAAGTAACTCTCAATGGCCCTGTTCCACTTCTTCTTCCCCCAGCCATGTTAGTGGGGGTTTTCCCCATTTTGGGGACTTCAATATTCCTTGTTACACTACTTCATGTGATATTAAAATTATGAAGACTTTGCGAAGAGGGCCAATGCATTATTTCTCTATTTACCTTCTTAGCATACAAAGATTTTTTTAAAATTTTGGATATAGTAAAATCAAAGTTAAATTAGGTAGTATTTCTTTCTCAGTCCACATAGCTGTTCTGGATAATATTGCAATGCATTCTAAGCTGTGCAATGCCTTCATGCCATGTTATGCGTTTTAATTTTGTTAATGAGGTGGCAAGGCAAGGCTGAGGTGAAGATCTTGACCAGATTGGGGCAGAAATCTCTCTAAAAGACAAAACATTTATTCATACTGACATTAGAGCTCCTCAACTATTGGTTCTCTGAAAGTGAGTGTGCCATATACAAGAGTAAAATTACTTTATATGAATGGGCTGCTGTTTCTCTGGTATTAAAATTAATCACATTACGTGAGTGGGGGCTGGATACAAATCCCTGATACTCTATACATGGTTGAAAAGAACTTGTTGTTGAGTAAACACACATTTGTCATATTTTTTTAACTTCTCAGACTTGCAGTCATGTTTTCCTTCCTGTCTTTAGCGCTCAAATATCACCAGAATGAAGCGTGCCTCCTGGATTTCAGTAGATGCTTTCAAATTCACTTCTGAAATTATAGATTTGAAAAAAAAACAAACCAAAAAAAGCAGCTTTGGCTGCCCGATGCAAGGAAAACCAAACTCAGGAGACAGGTGTTGATGCAAAAGGAAAGAGTTTTATTCAGGGGCCATGACCTGGGAAAATGGTAGATCCCTGTCTCAAAGATTATTTGCCTTCTGCTCAAGCTCATGGTTCTTATAGAGATAGGGACAAGAGGATCTTTTTCTATCCAATTATCTTGCTAGCAGTTTGCATACTTGGGTCCTACCCACTCAACTTTCTAGTTTTGGCATGCTCAGTGTAACCAACCCCTCCAACATCTTGGTCAGGGTGGGAGACTCCCCATTGCTCCCAGACTCTCTCTAGTATCAGGGTCAGTGGAGATGGGAGGGCTGTAGGACGCCTTCAGGAAGCATGGAGATGCAGCAGCCCTTAGCCCACCTCCTGACACTAAACTTGGTGCCAGATATCCAGAGGCGCAGATTGGAGTCTTCAGGGCACCATTAGACCCCCGCATGCCTGCATCCTCTGCATAGTCCCCACATGACCTGCCCCTCTGACTGACTGTCTACAGTAACAATAGCAGTCTCAACATACAACAATTGGTCTTTATCTACTTTGAATTCACACTTTGCTCAAGGGAAATTAAAAAAAAACAACCCTACTTTTTCTAAAGATTGCAGACACAACTATGTTAGCATAAAACAACAGAGTTGTAAGATGAGTGACATTAAAAGGAACGGTTGCCTCCCCCATGGAATTTGTGATATATTTGAAAGCTATTAATAACCCACTGAAGAACCTTCCTGAGTTTGAAAGCAGTTGTTACTCTATAATTTAAAATAACCCAATTCTAAATTCTTCCATTTATAGTTGAAAGGATTTTGGAAATGCTATACCTATAACCAATCTATAGGTAATTTTAATTCCAGTTGGTTAACTTAAACATCTTGCTGTCTCAATTAGTGTTACTTTTAAATAAGATCACTTAATTACATTCTAAATTCAGTTAAATAAAGCTTATACTTTAATCAGTGTCACAATATTCTCCATGGTCAAACCTAGATCTCAGCTTCAGCAGTGAGTGGCAGGGAAGGGAATTTATTCTAACACCACTAGTAACTTTTGAGCCAGTAACTCTGGGCTGCAGATCCTTAGCTAGGAATGTTTCTAGTCCACTAGCACATATTTTCACCCAGATAGAGACCTGGTTCGGAATTCTGATTTCTGTACCCGCTACCTATTCGAAGCTGCACAGTTCATTTGCTTTGTTTAACTTCATTCTCTGTGTTTTTGTTTGTTTTGTTTCTGTTTTTTTTTTTAACTGAGAACAGCCTGAAATCTAGAAATGTTATTTTCATTCTTTAATGCTAGTATTCCTAGAGAGTCTTCCTACCCACAGTTGGTGATTACCTTTATGATTAACATGAAGCTGAAGGAATTTGCCTTTAAATCAATGATTACTCTCTGTGATGTGGTTTGCTTAAGACCATTTTGAGATTGTATAATAACTTAAAAATCTAGGTCTTTAATTCTTACCATAAATCATGCCCTCACTTAATAATATTTGGGCCATATTTTTCAAGTACTAATCTTAGGAAAACTAACTAGGCGTACAATGATTTATGTGACTACTGAATTTCCATGAAGAATATCAGAAACTGCCACAGATTAAGCAAGGACTTTAAGGTCAACCCCAGTTGAGCTTGCATCTATTCAAATACTGGCTGTGTAATTTTAGGATAAGATACTTAATCTTCCTGAACCTCCTTTTCCTCACCTGAAAAGCTGGGATGATGGTTCCAAATTCAAAGAATATGAAAAACTAACATTTATTGACCCACAAGTATAATGTCAATTTTTTCCTAATAACAATTTTAGGAGGGAGCTACAAGTATCATCTCCATTTTACAGATAAAGAAAGAAAGGCACAGAAAGGCTAAGCAGCTAGTAAATAGCTGATTCTGAATTTAAAACCAGGCAGTGTCCCAAACCAGCCTGCCTCTAAAATGTAAGGTTTAATGCCTGATGATCCTTCCCTTTCTCCCATCCAAGGACTGACACTGATGTTGAGGAGAATTGGCAGGGCATAGAGAAGAATGCCTGGAGGGATTGTTCGTTTTTCAAATCAGCGTTTAATAGGCCCCTTAAAATTGGCAGACTTGTATATCACTGACAAAATGTCTACTTTACTGTAACATTGCCACTATCTTTCTTTTGAAGTTAATTGATTTCTGCTAGTTTAAATTTTACATCTAAAATCCAGTTCCAAAAAGGAAGCTTGTATACATTCTCCAAAGTATATGCAGAGACCAGGAACTACACAGAGATTGAGGCAAACATTTGAACATTTTTCTATCCTTCATACATTTCTCCCTGTAAATTATATAAAATGCATCTTTGCAGATGTGATAGACAGAAAGCCTCTAGGAAAAATATAAAAATGGCCAAAATGCATGTGTGTAAAATCAACCAGGTAGGATTGTCCATTTTTCTCCTTTCTGGTATAATTCTCATTCTATTTGGTTGAAACAGAGGAACAGGGATATCAAATGATTTGCCTAAAGCACATCCATGAAAATACTAAGCAAAGAAGCAAGACTATACACTCAGCACTGTTAATCATGATGTAGATGAGGAAGACATGTGCTACAAGACCATGTGTTGACTGGACCATCCATGTGGATAATCAAGACCCTGACAATAAACACAGAGGAGGAGTGGAGAAGAAGGAAGTGAAGCAATGATAATGGCTTCCATTAGTGAGTAAATGACCAGGAAAGCAATAGATGAGGACTGAAAGGAAGTACAGTTTCCTCAGTGGAAGGGTTTTTGTGTCGTTTCAATTTGGTTTGGTTTTATTTTTCTAGGAGAAGAATAAGGATTAATTGAGTAGTAATCTGGACCTGTATGGAGGCTGCTGGTCACAAATGAGAGTTCTTCAATGTTCGATCAAAGCTAGTAATGTTATTATTAGCTCTACTTTAGTTGTTATTCAGAATAGGGGTTCTAAGAAATAAGCTGACAGATGATTATTATAAGAGAAGAGATGAGAACAGTGTGAAGTTAGCTGTGGGCTGAGGGCCGTAGCCATCACATCCGGCTGGCCCAAGGATGTCGATTTCTATGGAAACATCAGCAAATGATCAGACTGTTTTCAAAGTCTTCTCCTTGGCATCCTCCACATCTAGGCTGCATGATCTATTGACAGCTTCTGCTTTATCACACTGACAAAACGAGCATTGAATTACAGCCAACAATTATGCAATTTGTATTTTTTCATCTTTGTCAGTAGTATTCACTTCTCTTTTGCCCAAAAGTCCTTTTAAAACATTTCACTAAAGCTGGAATTTCCCTTAGGAACAATGTAGAAGAGGGAAAATAAATTAAAGGGGTGGCTTGCTATTTCGGGTACAGGTGAACAAGTGGGAGGGAAGTTAGAGCCAAGTTGGAGGATGTAAGGAGGAGAAAAAGTGATGTCTGTATTGGAAATTACACAGCTGGCTTATCCCTGTAGAAAGGGGAACACTGACCTGTGTTTTGACCTTGTGGCTAACAGCCGAAAAGATACTTTACTGATACTTAAGCAGCACTCAAGAGCCTCTGAGCACTGCTCCCCTAGTTCATTGCCAGGGACCAATCTCCCTTATTTGGGGCTACTCCACCAGAGTTCTCTCTATAGCCTCTCACTTGCCCTACCCTGCTTTGGAAATTGTCTCCTCAACTATGTTCTTCCTCACTGCCTTTTCAATTTGGAAAAAAAAACTAAACAAGCAACATTGTCAAAGACTTACTGTTTTCTGAAGTGACAACTCCTTCACCCCAGAGTTGATAAACACACAAAATTTAAGACTAATTTTTTTGCAAGGAAAAATTTCTTAGCTTTTGGAGACTGTATTTGCTGCATAGTTGTTTTATTGCTGATAATATTTCCTATCCAAAGGCTGTTTCCCACTCTCTGACCACCAGGTTGTAGAATCAGAACTTACCTGTAAAAAAACTACCAGGGAATATGCAAATTTTAATAAAATCTCTGGATGCAAGGCTTCTCAGGCATAAAGAAATTCAGAGAATGGAGAGGTCAAATTGAGTGGAGTTTTGAAAGCAATGCATAGTGAAAAATAATAGACTACTCACCTGGTTAAGGTAAAATTTGTGCTTTAAAAAAAATGTATTTAACATTAAAGATTACACATATACTTTTAAAATATTATTAAATTAAGTTATACTTTATTACATGGATTTCTCTTGTTCTTATGCCTGTATCTTTCAAAAAGCAAAAATCTTAAAAAAGAAAAAGCAGCTCTCAAAATTTCCAAAACACCTACCAAAACCAAAACAAACATGCAATGAATAGTTCTCAAAAGATATGCTATTTATCACACTGTCAGTAGTTCTGCCAGACTCAGTCTATAAAATAAAAGTATGCACCTTAAGACTTTTTTCCTTTGCTTTATGTCTTCTATATTGTCATAAATTTAGCCCACTTCACTGGTATTACCTGCTTGCTACATTCTGTCTTTACATTTGGGTGAGTCTGAACTTATCAAGGTTTTATATGTGTGATTTTTAAATGAAAATTTTAATTTTTCAATTTTAAAACCCAGCACCAATTAGCAGAGACACTGCTTCCTTAACCAAGGATTGGGGCTTGCACATCGGGTCACACAGCCTCTGGTGGGTCTGCTATCTTCGGGTGGGCTGTTCCACCATCATCACACCTTCTCATCTACAGCACATAGGTATGAAGGCAAGATGAGGGCATTCACTGTGCAATTTTTTCTGATACCCCATGAGGTCTGAACACTTCAGACTGGGTTCAGACTCATGGATAATTTGTTTAAGGTTTGAACATTTTGCCCTGGCTAGTGTAGCTCAGTGGCTTGAGCATTGTCCTGTGATCCAATGGGTCACCAGTTCGATTCCCAGTCTGGGCACATGACTGGGTTGCAGACCAGGTCGCCAGTAGGGGGCGCTCAAGAGGCAACCACACATTGATGTTTCCTTCTCTCCTTCCTTTCCCCTCTCTCTAGAAATAAATAAATAAAATCTTTTAAAAAAGACTTCAACATTTTAATATATCTTTCCTTATTCTCTTTTACATACAAATGGAATAATGAATCTTAAGCTATGAAGAACCCTTAAAAAGCAAAACAAAACACACACACAAAGGAAACACTTACCCCCCTAAAAGCAACTATCTCCCTAGGATACCAGGTCATATTAAATGAAGTTTTAAATACTAAAGTGTGCTGAAAATTTTCCACATATGTCAGAAATAAACACCTTCAAAAATTGGGTACACACTATAGCACATCCCCAGCACATAACTCATGGCAAAATGAAAATTAAAACACTGTGGTTCAGTAATTTTGAATAAAGACAAACTAACAGCAACAGCAATAGGCTAGCTTCCAGAGAACAGGATTTTTTTTTCATCAGAAATGTGCTTCAGCCATAAGTATTTTTTGACTTTTTACTATTATAAACCCAGTGATATACCTGCTTTATTTCAAGTGCAATAAATGAATTTTTAAAGAGGTAATAAAAATATGTGACTGCTTAAACAAATTTTTCAATAGCCTGTTGGGAACCTGGGGTGTCCACGTATCAAAAGTCTTTGTCCTCAGTCTACAAGGAAAATTGCCAGATATGCTTCAGAGTGCCAGGCTAACAAAGTGCTAAATAGAGCCTGCCAATTACCTGAATTCCGATTGACTCACAATGAAAGGCAGACAAATTACCTTGGTGCCTTTCAATGTTACTGCTCCAGTTGCAATAGCCTTTATCTAATAGTTTATTACACTCAGAAAACAAAACATATTCTAGAAAAATAATTCACAGCCCCCATCTCTCACATAACAGTCCCTTTGAATTCTTTTGTCGGTTTCATAGATTTCTAACAGCCAGAGGATTGTTTTCCTAAATCTAGTTTTTATGCCAGCAGCATAATTTCCTCCTCTGTAAGTAGGACAGATTCATTCCACAAAACAATGGATACTTCCACGCTTAACTCCAGCATGACAGGTTAAGCTTCAAGCCCACCACTAAATGCCACATCTCCCTTACGGAGGCTCCTCTGAAGCAGGGGGCTGGGGCCGTCTTGGCTGCATTTGTAACTGCTGAACCGGCTGGTGAGCCGGTGCTGTCCTAGGCAGCAGGAGCAGCCCTGCCTGCGTGAGTGGTGTGAGGACTCACAGAGAACTGTCAGGGCTGGGTGACACGCCTCATTGCGGGTGCTTCCAGGCAAATTCCTCCACCTCCTAACCGTGCCTGCCCGCCTCAGGGAAGCTGCCAGGTACGATGCCTGGCAGGAGGCAGGCACTTTACACATGTTTGCTGAATATAAAAGAGAAACTTAGGAGAGAAAAATGTGAATTTACAGAAAATGCAGAGACCTTGCACACAGAAATCTTCCCAGATTTGAAATAAATGTTGTTTCTGGCCAATCAGGTGACAGGGACTTGAAGAACAGTTAAGTTTAAAAATAAAAAGTAAAAAAATAAAAATTTGCAAAGAAACAAACTAATAAAACACAAAGAAATAAACGGTAGCCAAACTCCTCTGATAGTATTTGATAAATTACATAAGAAAATGTTTTTTATTAGAAAAATGACACATGCAATACGATGTTTCTGATAAGGCACCTGCAGCGTTTCAGAAACCAATGTTTTGCATAAAGAAAAGTATACCTGTACCCAGAATTATAATATGAGGATAACCATTATTGAGATTGCTAAGAGGGGCACCTTAAAAAGGTATTTAATTTGCTTATTAGGTATATATATATATATATATATACATATATATGTATATATATATATAATTATAAAAGCAAAGCAGTGTTGGGTATTTTTGCACAGAAATAGACTAAAAAATCTGCCTATTGTTAGAAACAGACTGAATCAAATTATACAAAAGCATAAATGTGCTATATTCTCACATTTATTTGCTTTATGTAACTGGTGGTTATTTTGTTTGTTGAAATCTTGAAACTTTAACAACTACATGCATATGTTTGTTATTTATCCCCTTTTCTCAGGTGCAAAGAAGGCTACCAAGGAGTCCGTTGTGATCAATTTCTGCCGAAAACTGATTCCATCTTATCAGATCCAAGTAGGTCAAGTACTTTTCTTCTCTAACACAACACGTAGGCAACCTTTACTCCAAGCAACGGTTGCAAACTCAGCTGAAGGCTGTATTGCATTTGCTCATCTCTGAAAGCTCCCAAGGGTGGAAGCTGGTGACAGATGTTAATGTTCAAAGCTTGCTCAGGACTAGGTCTATGTCCAGGTCTTCTGGATAGAGCCTGGTCTTCAGATGCAGCTCCACTGCTAACTAATCTCTGCTAGGAGCTTCATCAAATCCTGCTCCCTTAATTTTCAGAATCCCCCACCCACTACCAACCCATTAGAAAATCAAGGATATTGTAAAATAAAAGGACTTACTATTTATCTGGAAGAATTTATAGAAACTACAGAAATTAAAATACCAACCTCCAGTTGGTAATTTGTGATAATATTAAATCTATTAACCTTTTATCTTACTGAAGTATGAAAATATACATATAAAATTATATAACAAGTTTTCAAACAAACTGTGAGAAACCCATTTTTAGCAACATTATTTGCATATCAGTGATTACTCTACTAAAGACTTTTATTTTCCATTTATGAATGAAGACAATTTCCCACAAAATATTGCTAAGAAATAATTCCCAAGAAATATTGCTAGCTATGTTCCTTTTTTCTATATGTAGTAAAAGTAATGTTGTAAACCAATATGCCCAATTCCGGTCAAATGTGAAATTTTTACTCTATCTGTGAACAATCTTCTGCTCTTTCAATGACTGCTATAATTGTGTCACTACTACGGAAAGAGAACTTTTATTGAATCAGCAATTTAATTCAGTGAAGATAATGACAGGCATTTCCAAATCGTAAAGGCAACAATATGGTTTTCTGAACACCAAACACGCGTAACATAAACTTGAGCAAAGTGTAGTTTTTGATGACAGAAGCAGCCACCCCCCACCCCCTGCTGTGGGTGCACATGTTGCTGCACAATGAAAATGTCTAGCCATCTTTCAACATCTTTTTAAAAATTATATTTTCATTTTGCCCCTGAATTTCTAGCTACATTGCATCAGGAAAATGTAAAAGTTTTTAAAGGGAAGGTTTTTTTCTATCACTTAATTTGATTGTGTTTTACCTTGGCAAGGTAAGTCACTATACAGTATTAACTCTCTTTCCTTTGCAAATTTAGCTCTTCTTGAGAAAAGCAAATATTGCCTAAAAGCTAGCAACCTAGCTAGCCATGGATTCTCTCTGTTCTCTAAATGTGAGGCCCTGGTCTCTAGGAATTACCAAGATTGGAGGCAGTTACTAGAGTGTATTGTGTCTTTTTTCTCTTTTTATTTGGGTACATGCTAAGCAGATGTCTAGAAAGTATGGTTGTGACCAGAAACATATATTTGGAGACAAAGTTTACATAGAAAAATGGGCTAGCTAATTTCTTTCTCTTTTTCTTTCTTTATTTTTCATTGTGTTTGATTTAACTAGTTTCCTTCCTTGTTTTTCTTCCTTCCCTTTTTTCTTTCTCTTACCTTTCCTTCCCTTCTATTTTTCATTCACTTCCTTCTCTTTCTTATTTTCTTTCCTCTACTTATCCTTCTCTCCCTCCCCTGTTTCTCCCTTTCTTCCTTTCTCCTTTCCCTTCTTCTTTTCCCCCTTTCCTTTTTTTCTTCCTCACTTCTTTCCTTCTTTCCTCCTTTCTCACCTTTTTCTTTGCATATATGTATCTGTGAATATTATCAAGTACAGTATATGGGGCAGGGCCTGCATATGGTACAAAATGGTTAAAATAATCTCTTTCAAACAATAATCAAACCCTTGCCATCCAATTGCATATCACAGTCTACGACTGCAGTGGTTGAAGATGAGGCTTGCCATTAAGACTGTGTACTCCTCAAAGAAAAATGATCCCATGATTAGTCACTAACCCTGAAAATCTATGCCTTATATACATAAAAATGTTTTGTACAAAATATTTGTAATAGTGAATAAATAGACACATCCTAAAAACCAGCAAGATTATATTTAAGTGAAGCACTATATGGGAGATCTATCATGTTATATTTAGTCATCACTAAAATAAAAGCTGTATGAAATATTCTTATTAAGTGAAATAACAGGATAGAAATTATTTTCATATAAAGTCACAACAGAAACATCCTTTGGTACAATGATGAAAAAAAACACACTAAAATTCTAAAAGGGAACTTTCAGTATTTGGGTTATGGAAGTATGTGGAATTTGTTTTCTCCTGTTTTCTGTAAAATGGCATATGATTATATAAATCAAAATGCCAGAATGCCTTGAAAAAATAAATAAATAAACATTAAGAAACCTATGAATGCGTCCTTGAGGCACAATTTAAATAGGAAAAATGTTGTATCTTCCATTCACGCATGCATCCATTCATATGTACAATCATTAATTCATTTCACAAATACTTTCTAAGCACCCACCAATATCCATCTACTTGGTCAGATTCTGTTAGTACAAAGGTGCGCAAACAACACTTAACTTTCTAGGCCTCCACAGGTTAGTGAAGGAGAAAAACACGTGACTACATAAGCATGTGCATGATTCTAGTGGAGATACTCCTATGTGATCTCAGCAGATTTAGTTGACTCAAGCCTCAGGATTTTCATCTCACTAATGGAAATAAAATACTGGTAGGTTGGTATCACCAAGACTGACAAAAAGTCAGTGACAGATAAACATTAGCCCACATCCTGTGTCATAATCACACTAATATATGATTAGAATTTACATGTGCCAGGCACTGTGTTAAAAGGCTTTACCTGGATTACCTCATTAAAGCCCTCATGATCGTAGCCTAGCAGAGAGTTACTGGCAATTGCTCATACTTTATAAATGAGGAAATTAGACCTCAGAGATGTTAAATAAACTTGCTCAAGGTCACACAGCTAGTTAATACTGGAGTCTATCTTCCAATCCAAATCACTCCAGGGCCTGAGCTCCCAACAGCAGGGCTCTTTCCTTCCTTCCTTCCCTCAACCCCCCTTCCTCCAGTGATTTTCAATATGACATTTATCACTCTAAATTTCATTGACTGAAACTCAATGACCTGCAGCAAACATTATTCTAAGGCACAATATTTGCACAGTTTTCATATCTTAATGCAGCAACTTGAGCTTCCATGGAGATTTAAATCCCTAATGAAATTTTCTTGTCAAAATTCTTGCTGAAGGATCGTTTAATTTGCTGCTCATGATATCTTTGGAATGACTCTGTGCTCAGGAAATAACTTCCCTCCCACACCCTCTCTCTGACTCTCTTTCCTTCTCCCTTGCTTCTTCCTCTCTTCTTCTCTCTTCATTTGCTGAATGTGTGCTGTATTTAGTGAAATCCCAATTAACAGAGGATTGGAAGTTTCTGTTTTATTACCCACCCCCCCAAGCAATGCAGAGTTGATCTGAAATGCACATCTTTGCCAATTAATTAAAAAGTAATAATAGAACTTCAAATTACATGCATTTGGGGAAATGAAACCAGAATGTTACTCTGAGAGGCCCAATGGCAGCCATGACCAGTGTCTTCATTGTGGCTCCAGGCTGAGTCCTCGGACTTGCTATTCCAAAAACATATTTTTCCCCCACAAAAAACCGGTAGTTAACTTCACTCAGAAAAATATATACATGTAAAGATCAAACTTATACCATGCCTTGATATTAGTTTCTAAACAGGATATCTAAACTACATAACTGTCAGGTGCATCAAACCCTCCTACGCATTCAACATACAAAACCACATTCCAATCATAAGGATAAATAGTAGGGGTTCAGAAGGAAGGCAGTGAGAGTAGCAGGCTTTGGTCAGGACCAAGACATGTGACTTTCAGCGGAGGAAGCAGCACCAACTAGTGTAGCATTCCTAAAGGGCATGCATGTGCTCCCTCTCAACCCTGCCCATGGAAAGCAATAGTCAGCTTCCAGGAAGCCCCTAATCTTCTTGAGGGTTTTTAATGCAATTAGTTCAGAAGCCATCCCTTAGAACCCTGTCCCATTTTCTCATCCTTACTGCACACACCCACCCAGGTCAGGACCTGTCTCTAGCCTCAGAGAAAAATTAGATGGAACTGAAGAACCATGAGTTAGCCCAGGATTCAGGCTGATATTTTTCATGTCACACCTCCTAGGAGCGCATGACAAACTGAGTTATCATCAAGATCCTGATCTCATCACCGGCCAGAGTGAGGGCAGCTGCAAAGAGTGGATTCAGAGCCTAATCAAAGAATGGGGGAGGGGTCAGAAGCTAGTCATGTTCAGTGAGGGCAGCTGTTTTCAGACCTCACTGTGCCTTCCTCTGCACATTAACATCCAGCACCCATATCGCCATGGCTGGCAGTAGGTGATAAGTCTGCAGGCCCAAGTTTTGTCGTAGAGCTTACATCCCAAACTGTCAGAGTCATCCAGTTTCCACCGTGGGAGGATGGTGGATGGCTTCTAACTCTAGTCTATATAAACTGTCAAAAAGATTTCTACAGACAACCTATGGATCTACTAGACTTCTATTTAGCAATTCATGAATCAGGTAGCACGCAAGCTGACAGACAGAAAGAAGCTCTCATGAGCTATACAAGGTGAGGGATTTTTATGGACCAAAATGAGTAGGACAAAGGAATTTATACTGAGTGTTTGATGATTGGTTAGAGCAAGGTTACTTTTCATTACATGGAGCAAAGGGAGTCTTGGAACCAGATCAGGTAACTTGTGCTGAGCAGGTAAGCACTGATTAGTTCACATAGGCCTTTCTTTTCTGGGAGAGCTGAACATAGAAATTTAGGTAAATTTTGGCTTGCTGAGAAGAGGCTTAGCATGAACAACTCTGATTACTAACTGTGCTGTCTCACATGCACGCTTTGGCTTCTTTGGCTCTTAGAAACCAGGCTCTGTTCTCAGAGCACCCTGCAAGATGCTAGAAGCCTGGTATAGACTTGGATCAGAGGAAGGCAGCAAAGAAAGATGATATGGGTTTAGACTTTCCATCACTTCAAACTGGGCTTCTCCCCAACTTCCCAGGAACCATCACTTTGTAAACCCAAAAAATCAATTTGTCATGGCATACAGTTGTAGCCCCAGAGGGAGTTACATAGCCCACTCCAAATGCTTTGCAGAGACAACTAACTCATCAGGTCTGAGCATAGTGGGTCTCCTTCCCTGTGTACCAGGAAACCTATTGAGTCATCACTTTCCCAGTATTTGAACCATTCAGCTCAGGGCAGAGTAGCTCTCCTTTGTGTGCCACATTGAGGGAGAGGGAAACTTGATAGCCACCTTGAAGAATCAATCTGGGGCCTGGGAGACTAGGCAGGGGTTGGCTAAGCAGATGCAAAAGGTTTCCTTGAAAAGTATTAGTGGGAGTTTTTCGAAGACACCCATGCTCTGCGCTCTTGCCTTTTCCAATTTCATGAAATATACAGCAATGTAATCTTTGTGTCAACCACTATATGGAAGAGTATAATGAAAGATATTTTTAATTAAGGGTTAAAGGTCTTGGTTCTAACCCTATGACCACTTGCTCCTGGCAATGTGGCTATGGGCAAATCGCAGGATAACTGGGCCTCAGTTTCTTTATCTATGGAAGGATCCTCTGGTAATCTTGGTTAAAAAAACTAAACCACCCTTAATACAGGGCAGGCTACCCTGCAAACCATTCCGATGTGTGGTCAAATGCACAGCTGAAATTATCTATCCTTTTATTCATTCACACATTTATTGCCCAATTAAGCACATATCAAGTGCACCATTCTGTGGATTTGAACAATAATTAATGATCCTATAATCAATAAACTCATAGTTTAGCAAACTACATTTACTTAAATGGAATTATAAGCTCCAAAGTGTATAATATGTGCAAGAGATGGAAATTTTTTTTTCCATTTGAAATCTTACTAATAGTTTGATAGGACAAGTTACATAACCTTAATGGGTTTTGGTTTTCTTCTTTATAAAATAAGATTATATAGTCTCTAACAAATAGACTTATTATTAGGATTAAATAAAATAATCCATTCAGAACACTTAGTGTTTGGCATGTAGTGAGAGCTCAATAAATGTTATGTTATTACCACTATTGTTGGTTTTTATTTTAACTATTATTGTTGCCTTTATAACTCCACAGTGTACAGGGTTCTGAGACAGGTGCTGCCAGGGATTAAAAAGCATGTGCCATATTGCCTGACCTCAAATTTCTCCAGTTGCATAGAGGCAAGAAAAAAAATGTGCAAACAAGTACAAATTAGAACACATATAAAAGACAAGAGAGTTTAAGGAAATATCATAAAAATGAGACAATACAAAATCGCAAAGTGGAGATCTAGTTTGCTCAGAAAAGGCTTATCTAGGTGGAAACATTGCAGAGGGGTTGTCACAGGAGGAGCTGTGGCTGTGTACTATTGCACAAGCTGCCCACGGCCCAAATTTACAACTTTCATTCATACTAGAGTGTAAAGGACTCTATGGAGGTATGTGACATAGTCCTGGGAAGGAAATTTACATTAGTAAATTAGATGGAGAAACAAAATACTCCCAAGGGTACAAAGCGTAGACTAATCACCACTTGCTCATTTTCCATTAATCTATCCTGATGAGAAGAAGTGTCTTCCAGACCAGAATCTACTCAGACTACTTAGGTTTCCTATATTGCTCTACCCCCCAGTAGCTGTGAAACACGGTTAGCAGAATGGGTTAATACATAAAATCTGTAAGTCCTATAACAATTTTTCTGGCCTTGAAAGAGGATTAATAGACATCAGATTTTGATCCTGCTTCTATGAACCTCATAAAATCCATAAATTCTATAAAATCTATGGTGTTTTCATATATTTGACTGCCAATATCATCAGCTCTACCCTTTTAAGTTGCATAAAGCACCTAACATTTACCAATAAATCATGCAAATACACACCATGCCTAGAACATTATGAAGATAACTGTATTTACAAGAAGGAAAACATTTTTAGTGACACCATTCAGAGATAATCACAAATAATCATTTTAGTGCATAGCATTTCAACAATTTTAGACTTTTCATGTGGAATATATGTACTCGGTATTAACCACTACATGGAAAGCAGAGCTCATGGGTTCAGAGCAAAGCACAGTCGTCCTCGCCTCCCACAGCTCCCCGCTAACTAATGCTTCTCCTAGTTTAGTTCTGGCTTTTCAGGGGATCCACTCCACCTAGGGAAGGTGATGGGCTGTCCACCTGCCTGTTCAGGAACTTCTCACTCTGGTCTCAAGATAGCCCCCAACCAGTTTTTCTCATGTGTGGCCCTTAGCTAATCCACAGGACCTAAGAGCACATATGTTGTCCCAATTTGCTCTAGAGAGAAGGCCATTCAGATGCCTCTGTCACCAGACTCCCAAGGACCAAGATAGCTTCTCTCCCGTCTCTCTCCTGCCTTTTCTATATTTTCCACATCAGTGAGGGAGATGAAGTGTTATGGAATGGCTCTAGATTATTTGATTATTTTCTTTATAAATTCTGCAAGTGGTGACTTGTCTCATACTTCATTATGTGTTATCCATTATATTGACACCTTAATCAAACCTGAGGTAGGAAGAATTAAATGCTAACATCTTGTTACATAGTAATAGTCATTTTCTTTACAAAGTTGGCATCATTTTATATGTATTTTGTAATCTGCTTTTTCTCTTCATATAGTGTGACCCTTTTCCCACAACATTATGTAATTTTATGTTCTGTTAAACTATTACTTTAAAGAGTATAACATTATAAACATGTAATATAAATTATTTTATCAAACATACAGGCTAGGTTATTTAGTGTGTTTTTCATGAATAACAAAGATTGACAAATATTATGCATAATTCTCTATCTTGAGGTAAGGATTACTTCTTAAGGATACATTTCTAAACTTTTGATACACTTCGATAACTTTTCCTCAAGAAAAGTGACATCAGTTAAAATTACCATGAGCCCAGTATGAGAACCAAACTGTATGTTTTAGTTGCTACTTTTAAAAAAAGTATATGGGGGACTCATGGACAAGATTTTATTTATTTATTTTTAAGAGAGAGGAAGGGAGGGAGAAAGAGAAAGAGAGAAACATCAATGTGTGGTTGCCCCTGGTACACTCCCTCCTGGGGACCTGGCCCACAACCCAAGCATGTGCCCTGACCGGGAATCAAACCGGTGACCCTTTGGTTTGCAGACCAGTGCTCAATCCACTGAGACACACCAGCCAGGGTTAGTTGCTATTTTTATAGGGAAAATTTTATTGGGAAAATTATCTCATCAACATTTTAAATAGTTTTTTTTATTAGCAGCAAAGTTAAATATTTTTATTTGTATATTGATCAGTTTTATTTCTACTTTTATATTTAAACATACTTTTTCTTTACTTAAATTTACTCAAAATTACTCAACTCTTGTAATTTTTTGTCTTCTTTAAAGAAGTTTTGAGGATGATAAATTGTGCACTATCATATATGTTGTGATTTTTCCAGATTGCTCTTTGATTTATTTTGATTGTGTTTTTTGAAACATGCAAAAGTTTTGTCTTCTGTAATCAATCTATCAGTTATTTTAGAAAAACTTCATATGTGTTAACACTTGGCTTTACTTTACCATAAAATAAAATAGGTATTTTACAAATTTTGCTATTAGAATTTTATTATGTATGTAATTTATTATTATTTATCATACATACACTTATGGTTATACATAGTCATAGCCTATTTGTAATTTATATTAGTGTGTAGTTTGAAATAAGAATAATATTTTAAAAATAGAGTTAGTTTTAATTTTAATTTTTTAATTTAGGTATGGCTGGTATACAATATTACTCCAGTTATATTTGTTTCAGGTGTACAATATAGTAATTCAACATTTAATACCTTACAATATGGTCATCCTACTAATTCTAGTAATCATCTGTCATCATGCAACATGATCATAGTATTATTGACTATATTCCTCTTCATCTTATTCACCCACCCCCTACACCCTCCCCTCTGGTAGACATACCTTTGGTCTCTTTCTTATAATTCTCCCAATGTAATTTCTTGAATAAATAATCTGAGCTTTCTTCATTGATATAAAAAGAGACCTTAATCATATACTCCATAATTATACATATATAGTACTGTTTGGGGACTTCCCATTCTATAGATAAATACCATAAGAAACTTACAACATCTTTCATTCTTGGTAATGTTTTTCCATATATTTTCACCTGGTTTTAAAAAGATTATGGTTTAATTGATTAATGATGTTTTAACAATGTACTATATAAAATTTGTTACATATATTTTAGAATGGCTATTGTATTGAAAAACAAGCCTTGTATAATATTCAATAAAATGTGGGACTCAAATCAATATATATGATGTGAATAGAGTGACCATATGACTTATCACCTAACCTACAATACAGAATAAAAGACAGAGTCCTGGCTGGCATGGCTCAGTAGACTGAGCACTGGCCAGCGAACCCAAGGGTTGCTGGTTTGCTTCCCAGTCAGGGTACATGCCTGGGTTGTAGGCCAGGCCCCCAGCAGGGGATGCATGAGAGGTAACTACACACTGATGTCTCTCTCCCTGTCTTTCTCCCTCCCTTCTCCTCTGTCTGAAGCAAATAAATAAAATCTTAAAAAAAAATAATAATGTGGTGCTATAAATAAGTACAATGACAAAAAAAAAGCGATCCAAATTTGTAAAATATATATGTTTACACTTAATATATGTGCTTTTAAAAAATAACTTGAAGGCAATGTATAAAATGCAGTACACATAATTTGCCTGTTAATATATTTCTGTATTTTCCTAATTTCCTACAATACGTATTACTCTAATAATTATATGAAGAGTCATCAAGAAACATGCCTAAAGGACCCATGAACAAAACCAAATGAGGCAAGGATTGAGGGTGGGAGATGGGGAGGGGTGGGGCTGGAGAAAGTGTTGGCAGGCAAATGTTGACCAAAAAAAAAAAAAAAATAGACAGGGGAGAGCTAAGAGTAGTATAGGAAATTGAGAAACCAAAGAACTGATCTGTACAACCCATAAACATGAACTAAGAGGTGTGGGGATGATGGGTTGGGGTGCAGAGCAGAGGTGATAAAGGGGGGAAAATGAGACAACTGTAATAACATAGTCAATTTAAAAAAGGAGGAAAAAAAGAATAACAATAATAACAAATTTTTGATGCCTGCAGTGTGCCAGGTATTGCACTAAGCATTTTACAAGTAATCTTCATATGCCTTTATGAAACATTTACAATAAAAAAAAACCCTTTTTAATGACAGAGAAATTTAGACAAGTAAAATTATGTACAAATATACATCTAGTAAGTGGTAGCGATGGAATTTAAACCCTATAGGTTATGTGGTATAAAAATGAAAAATGAAGAGAGTTTTAAAGTTGACAGTAACTCTTTCTCATAGAATTATAATTATTATGATTCCTCACATTGCTCCCCTTCCTTTGAGCATCATTATGTGTCTTTCCAGAGTCTCTGCTGCATTGGAATTTGAGGTGCCTTCTTGACTGTATATGGATGGGTCCCTGTACAAAACTGTGGTCCGGGATGAAGGAAGGAGAACACAGCCCCATTTTATGTAGTTTTATCTTTTAATTGCCACTTCAGTCTCCAGCAGAATAGGGCAGGTTCAAAGCCAGGTGGGTGGGGGAGACCCACCAATGTGCTAAGTGAGCAAGTACTGCTGTGGTTTTTTGTGTTCATTTTGGCAATCAGGAGTTTGCTGCTGTCAAGCCTCTGCTCTGCCCATGAAGTGACTTGCTGCTGACGAAATCTAGCAGTGCTCTTGCTCTCTGCCTATAAAGCACCTACACCTGTGACTGGTGTACGCTAGGATGTAAGTAGCCTGGCTGGCTACCTGCTCAGGGAGGCCACCTGCGCGGGATGGTTGCTCAGGTTCTACCTCTCCCTCACTGCACTACGGGGGACTTAATAAAGGCCTTACTGTCAGATAAGCTGTTTGAAGCCTGCTTGGGTCAGTCCTCTATACATCTTAATTTTATGTATAGAATATTTTGCAGTTTATTTCTCTATTCATATTTGGCTTGTTATTTGAGCATGAAGATAGCACTGCCTGTCCCCTACCTGATTTATACATTGATGTATCTTTCTCCAGTATCCATAATTTATTTTTCATTTTCATTGAAAATCTATGAGGGGGCAATGTTTCATGAGTATCACAATGGCTCTTTCACCTGGAAGTTTACAAATGTACACTTTTGAATGAGTATACGGAAGACTTGAAACAAAAATGATGGAAAATTTGGCCAAGAATACCTGATGATTAAAAGAAAAGAAAGAGTAACCATAAGACTAAATTGGTCTTCACTCAAGAGTGTACAGGACATCTAAAATTACTCTGCTTTTGGCTTCTTGGGGTTCTTGTTCATACCCCATTTTAGATAAGTTTTAATCACATCAAATAATATTACATGTATCGCTGTATCATTATTACTACTTTCTACGAAATACAGAAAACATCATAATGATTTTCACCTATGTTAATAAGACTTTTCCAAATCCCTCTATTTATTTACATTCTGTGCCCATGAACCATTATGTTTTAGCAATAAATAGAAGCATTACTGGGTAGTTTTTAAGAGTGTTCTCCATGATGCTGATTCTGGGACAACATATTCATGTTTCATACAACATATTGCTGTATGAAATGAAACAGAATGATCTGAGCAATCACCATCTTGATTTCTAATGTGGTACTACCATCACTCTTTCAGGTTTTGTGTAGTTTTTAAAAATTGGACATATAAATTATAAATAACCTCTCATTATGTGGATTATAAAAGCAAGCCCAAAGAAATACAAAAGCTTATCATATTATTAGTAGTTATCAGAGATACAAGGTCATGGGTTTTCTATGTATATTAGAGTTATACGTAGAATTCCGACAGAAATATTTTCATGAAATGAGGACATACTGTGTGTCAGACACTGTGCTGGGCCTGTCTCTACACTTCCTCCTTTATATTCACCCTTAATATGGTCATTTTGTAGCTGAGTAAACTAAGATTAGGAGAATTTAATTAACTCACCAAAATTACTCTATTGTTAAGAATTTAAATTAGAATCTGATGATTCTACACTTTAGCTTTCCTTACTTATTGCTGGGGACAATAAAATGTTTCCATTTTTATTTTTAAGCCAAGAAACTGGCATTTCAAGGACAGAGTTACATAGAGAATATTGTTTTGGAATAGTTATCATAAGAAGAGACTTTTTATGTATGTATGTGTGTATTTATTTATATACTTGTATGTATTGCTCAATTGATTTATTTTTCATGAGGAGTTCAGAGCAAGGCATTCTCCATGATTTTTAAATGAATATATTTTTTTAAATTATTGCATTTATTGGAGTGAAACTGGTTAAAATGAGTATGTTAGCACACTAGTGATATGGTTAAAAATTCAACTCGAAATCAGTGAAAAGATAGGGTATAATGAGTATAGTTTGAGATAAAATGATTGTACTAAACCATACAGTGCAAGGTATATAATCTAGTTCCTGACCCACAATAGGTACTTGATAAAATTGTGAGCAGTTTAAAATGAATTTTTGATGATCTATTTTATATGAGAATAAACTTTTGAGAACAGGCACTGGATCTTCTAAATTTTTGTCTCCCTTAAATTTTTAATGTCTATCTATGAATAGGTTTTAAATATTCAGTTGTATTCATTAGTATCTCCACTGTCTCCATTTTCTTTGTAATCTTGAAAACTTCAGTCCCTTTAGAGAACTTCTGTGGGATAATTAATGTGGAATTGATCTGGCAGATAAACACTTGATTCCCATTGCCTTTAAAACCCTGAGGAAATTATCAGATTTTCAGTGTTTCTTGATTTCTTGTCTTTACAGCAACATTCTGTGATTATATCTACAGGAAATTTCCAAATATTGAGCATAACACACATCAATGGCTAGGAATACTTTCTAGTGATTAGGAGTGTTTTGGGATAAACCATAACTGCTGCCCCTCAGTTAAGAGTGAACAATGAGGAATTTAAAACTCAAATAAACATTATAGCAAGCCAATTAAGATATAAGTGATGGTTTATGCAATAAATGCCAGGTACATTCACATATGTGACATTTGCTCTATCATTGAACTCTAACAAGTACAGATAAAATAGTTATTACTCTCCCCATTTATCTTTGAATAATAAGATTAAGAAGGTAAGACATAGATGAAGAAAACTATAGATATTTTTATAGAAAAGGAGGCATATATTAAAAGATATAATATCATCTAATATGCTTCACATTTTGTAAAACTGCATTATTTGTTTAAATATATTTCACTATCGTTCCAATAAAATCCTCACTGTTAAGTCCTTGTTAGCCTGCCTTTGTGTGTTCTTTGTGTTTTATATTGAACTTAATCAGCAGATTATTGGGAAAAAAAGTAGTTTCTACAGAACAGGGATTGTGTTGTATTTGGTTACCACTATATCCCAAGTGCCTACCATGCTTTCTTCTTATCAGACATTTGAATGTATCTTTATTGAATGAGCGAAACAGAGATTTGTCCAAGGTAAGTAACACATTTTCCCATTCTCATTTTTTAAACAGGTTTTTAGTTCATTTACTTCAAAACTTATTGAATACCAATAAAACCTACAACTTTGCTGCACTATGGAAAGTTAATATAGAAATAGTATTTTGAAGTACTATTTTTAGTTTATTTTAATTTTCAGGTAGTAATACATTCACATGGTTCACCACCAAACAGCATCAAAGGTTTTGTGATAAAAGTCTTTAACCTCTATTCCCCATTTACCCAGGTCTTCTTTCACAGGCAATCAATGCTGTCAGTTTCTTATGAAACTTTATACCCTGGCTGGTGTGGCTCAGTTGGTTGGGCATCACCACGCAAACCTGAAGGTCACAGTTTCAATTCCTAGTTAGGGCGCATGCCTAGCTCACAGGTTCAGTTCCTGGTTGGGGTGCTTACAAAAGGCAACCAACAGATGTTTCTCTCCCTTTCTTTCTCCCTCCCTTCCTCCTCTCTAAAATCAATAAATATGTCCTCAGGTAAAGATTTAAAAATTTTATAGAGTAGTTTATAATATGTTTATAAAGGAAAATAAATAATACACTTACTATATATTAATATGTAAATAATATATTTATAAAAGCAAAATAAACCAAAAAATCCTCTTTCCTTTTTATATAAATAAGAGCTTATAACACTCACTGTTCCACATCATGCTTTTCCAATTAGCAATGGCTTTTCAAGGCACATTATTCAATATACATAGAATTTTTTAATTCTTTTTACAATAGCATAGCAGATTTTACATTGATTGCATATAATATAACATAACAACTCATCTGTGAATTTGCAGTTAGGGTATTTGATGTTTATGATATACTATTTTAAACAATTTGTAAGATAAACTTCTAGAAGTGGAATATTTAAGTTATATATATGTACTTTATTGATTTGGGAGTTGTCCTCATTGTCAGTTCTAGAGTGGTACAAATTTAACTCTCTGTTTGTTCAAAGTCTCCTCAATATAACACATTTTATCAAATTAGTTTATCTTTGTTCAAACTGGAAACTGAAGAGTGCTACCTCATAGTTTTTAATTTAACTTCTTTTATGATGAGTGACGTGGAGCACCTTTGCATATGTTTAAGGTCTATTTGTATTTCCTTTCTTCTGAACTCTTATATCTGTTATCTAGTTTTCTGTTCAGTTATTGATCATTTTCTAAATGACCTAAAGGAGCTGTTTATATATCAAAGAACTTAGCCCTTTTATTTTGATATAAGGTTCAAAACGTTTTTCTTTTTTGACTTTTGCATTTTGTCTAAAATATATTAATTTCTGCTAAGCAGGAAACTACTCCTTTCTCCCTTTCTTTCTTCCTCCCTCCCTTCCTCCCTCTCTTGTTTTCCAGCTTCCTTCGTGCCTTTCTTTCTTCCATGTAGATTTTTATATTATTTGTTCTAGTTCTGTAAAATATACCATTGGTATCTTGGTAGGAATTGCATTGAATCTATAGATTGTTTTATGTATTATGGATGCTACAATGATATTAATTCTTCCTATCCATGAACACAGTATCTGCTTCTACTTATTTGTATCTTTTTCAATTTCTTTCTTCAGTGTCATATAATTTTCTGAGTACAAGTCATTTACCTCCTTGGTTAAATTTATTCCTAGGTTTACTATTTTTTGATGCAATTGTGAATGAGATTATTTTCTTTTGGGGGGTTATTAGATTCCCTTTCTGGTTGTTCATTACTGTTATATGAAAATGCAACTGATTTTTTAATATTTATTTTGTATCCTCTACTTTACTGAATTCATTTATCAGTCCTAGTGGCTTCTCAATGGAATTTTTAGGGTTATCTATATATAGTACATGTCATGTGCAAATAATGACAGTTTTAATTTTTCCTTTTTTAATTTGGACACCTTTTCATTTTTTCTTCCTGTGTGATTTCTGTGGCTAGAGCTTGTAATATTCTGTTGAATAACAGTGTTGAAAGTGGACATTCCTGTCTTGTTCCTGATCTTCAGGAAAATGCTCTTCACATTTCCATGTTGAATATAATGTTAGCTGTGGGTTTGTCATATATGACCTTTATTATGTTAAGGCTTATTCCCTTTATTCCCAACTTGCTGAGTTTTTATCATAAATAGGTGCTGAATTTTGTCATAGGCTCTTTTTTCCATCCTTAATATGATCATATGACTTTTATCCTTCATTCTTTAAAATGTGGTGTATCATGTTAATTGACTTGTGGATATTGTACCAACCTTGCATTCAAGGAATAAATCCCACTTGATCATGATGCATGATCTTTAATGTATTGCTGAATTCAGTTTGCTAATATTTTCTTGAGGATTTTTTTTGCATCTATGTTCATCAGGAATATTGGCATATAATTTAAATTTGTCGTAATATCTTTGGTTTTGGGGGCAGGATAATGCTAGCCTCACCGCCCCCGCCCCCCCCCAAAAAAAAGAAGCTTGGGAGTCTTTTATCCTCTTGAATTTTTTGAAATTGAGAAAAAGTGTGTGTGTGTGTGTGTGTGTGTGTGTGTGTGTGTGTGTGTGTGTGTGTGTGATAAATCTCACCTGTAGAGTCATTTTGTCTAGACCTTTTGTCTCTTGGGAGTTTTCTGGTTACTGCTTTGATATTGTTGGTTACAATCAATTCACATTTTTTGTTTCTTTTTGATTAAATCTTGGAAGATTGTGTGTTTCTAGGAATTTATCTGTTTTTTCTGGATTGTCCAATTAGTTTTTCATAATATTTTCTTATAATCCTTTGCATTTCTATGCTGTCAGTTGTTAATTCTCTTTTAGTTCTAATTTTATTTATTTAAGTCCTCTCTGTTTTTCTGTTGATGAGATTGGATAAAGGTTTATCAATCTAGTTGATAATTTGTCTAGTTGACAATCATCTTGAAGGACCACCTCTTGGTTTCATTGATTATTTGTACTCTTTTAGAGTATATTTTGTTTATTTTACTCTGATATTTATTTCCTTCCTTCTATCACTCTGAGCTTTGCTTGCTGTTCTTTGTCGAATGTCTTTAGGTATAAGGTTAGATTGCTTATTTGAGATACTTCCTGTCTTCTAAGATAGGCCTGAATTCCTATAAATTTGCCCCTTAGGACTGCTTTTTCTATGTCCCATAAATTTGGGGTGGTCGTATTTTCATTTTCACTTGTCTCAAGGTATCTTTTGATGTCTTCCTTGATCTCATAGTTAACTCATTCACTGATAGTAATATGTTATTTAAACTTGATGTTTTTGTGTGTTTTCAATTTTTTCTTGTAATTGATTTCTAGTTTCATGCCATTGTGGTTGGAGATGATGCTTGATGTGTTTCAATCTTAAATTTACTGAGACTTGTTTTGTGGCTTAAGTTGTAGTCTATCTTAGAAAATATTTGATGTGCACTTGTAAAGAATCTGTATTTTTCTGCTTTTGGTTGAAATGCTCTGAAAATATCAATTAAATCAGTCTAGCCTAATGTGATATTTAAGGCTGCTGTTTTCTTGTTGATATCAATAGTGTGTTATGGTCCCCTACTATGACTTTATTACTGTCAGTCTCTCTATTTAAGTCCATCAAGATTTACTTTATATATTTAGATACTCCTTTTTTGAGTCCATAAATGTTTACAAAAGTTATATCCTCTTGTTGGATTGATCCTTTTATCGTTATGAAATGTCTTTCATTATTGCCTATTTTAGCCTGTTTTACAATGTATTTTGTCTGATATAAGCATTTCTACCCAAACTTTTGTTTGTTTGTTTGTTTCCATTTTCATGAAATAACTTTTTCCATCCTTTTCCTTTCAGTCTGTGTGTGACTTTCCATATGAAGTGGGTTTCTTGTAGATAACATATATAAAGCCCGGTAGCAGTAACACCTGTTTCAGGGGGTGGTTGGTAGGGTAAAATATAGGTGTAATAATGTAAAGTTTTAATTTGAACATTTCACCTAAAATGTCATATGTTGTGCTTGAGTGTACCATTGTTATGTTACAGACTACGTGCTTATGATTGTGTAACAAAAGGTTTTGTAATAAAAAGGGAGTTATTTGTGCCGGACCCTGTATATTGATCTGGTTTCTTATTTATTCCACTACCCTACAGCTTTTGATTGGAGCACTTAAACCATGTATATTTAAAGTGATTATTGATATATATGTAGTTATTGCCATTTTATTATTCATACTTATGTTCCTTTTTTTTTTCTTCTTTTTCTTAAAGAAGTCCCGTTAGCATTTTTTGTAATACTGGTTTGGTGGCAATGAACTTCTTTAGCATTTTGTTCGGGAAACTCAGTTTTTCCTTCTATTTTAAATAATAGCCTTGCTGGGCAGCATAATCTTTGCTGTAGGTCCTTGCTTTTTATATCTTTGAATATTTTATGTTAATCCCTTTTGGACTGTATAGGTTCTGTTGAGAAATCATCCAACAGTCGGTCTCTTGGGAGCTCCCTTGTAGGTAAATGTCTCTTGCCGCTTTTAAGATTCTCTCTTTGTCTTTAACATTAAGCATTTTAATTATGATGTGTCCTGGGGTTTGTCTCTTTAAGATCATCTTGTTTTAGACTGCATTTCTTGGACTTGTATGTTTTCTTTTCTTCAACAGTTCAGGGAAGTTTGAAGACATTATTTCTTCAGTTAGGTTCTCAATCTCTTTCTCTCTTTTCCTTCTGGCACTCATGTGATGTGGATTTTGTTACACTTGATATTTTCCCTGAGATCCCTTAAACTTTTTCATTTTTTCATTTTTTTTTATTTTTGAAGCTTAGACTGCATATTTTTACTACTTTTTCTTCAAGTTGTTTGCTGTCCTCTGTCTTATGTATTCTGCTCATGATTTCTCCTAGCATATTCTTTATTTCAGTTATTGTAGCTTTTATTTCCAACTGGTTCTTATTTTTTAAAATTTTATTTATTTATTTTTAGAGAGAGAGGAAGGGAGGGAGAGGAACATCAATGTGTGGTTGCCTCTGGTGTGCCCCCAACTGGGGACCTTGCTGGCAACCCAGGCATGTGCCCTGACTGGGAATTGAACCAGTGACCCTTTGGTGCTCAGGCTGGCACTCAATCCACTGAACCACACCAGTCAGGGTTCTAACTGGTTCCTTTTTATGGTTTCTTTTTTTTTTTATGGCTGCTATCTTTTTGTTGAAGTTCTCACTAAATTTCTCAAGCATCCTTATAACAACTGTTTTGAACCCTATACCTGGTAAATGCTTGTCTCCATTTCACTTAGTTCTTTTTGTGAAGATTTCTCTTTTTATTTCATTTGGGACATGTTTTTAGGTCTCCCCATTTTGGTTGCTTCACTGTGTTTGTTTCTATATATTAAATCAGCAGTCCCCAGCCCTTTTGGCACCAGGGACTGGTTTTGTGGAAGACAATTGTTCCACAGATGGGGTCGGGGGGCAGTGGCTGGTTTCTGGATGATTCAAGCACATAGATGATCTCCTGTGAGACAGGAGGCAGAGCCCAGGTGGTAATGCAGGAGATGGGGGAGCAGCTGTAAATTCACATGAAGCTTTGCTCACTTGCCCACTGCTCACCTCCTACTGTGCAGCCTTGGTCCTAACCAGCCAAGGACCAGTACCGGTACATGGCCTGGGGTTGGGGACCCCTGTATTAAATAGACTTGCTCTGTTTTCCAGTCTTTGTAGGCTGGCCTTATGTAATAGGTGTCCTGTGGGGCCCAGAGGTTAGTCTCCCTGATCCCCTGAGCTGGGTGCTCTTGAAGTGTCCCTTGTGTGGCATATGTGTCTTTCTGTTTTAGTTGAAACTTGAGTGCTATTGGTACATTACGAGTAGGGTTGACCCTCAGGCCAGCTGGCTCAAGGGTTGGCCATAACCACTGTGTATGATCTTCTCTGTGGGGGCTGATCTCATGAAGTAGAATTTGCCACTTGTGGAGCTAATCATGTCGTAGTCTGTTGTTGTCTGAAGCCAGCCACTGGGTAAATTGGTTCTGGGACCTCTAGGGAGGAACTCCTGTGCAAGTCAATGTTGGACACTGCCTGTTACTAGCCCTGACCTACCTATTAGAAGCTATAAGTAGCTGCCCATGCTAGGTTTGTTGCATGTGTAAGGGGTAAACTGTGAACCAAAAATGGCTACCACTAGTACCAAGCCTGGGGCATATTAGCAAAAGGCCCAAAGCACTCCAAGATCCACTGCCACCTCCCTAATATTTGTTAAGCTCATCCCCCTGAAGAGCCTCAGGTGGTAAGTGAGTTATATGAGGAACATCCTTAGGGAATTACCTGGTAAGGTGAAATAGGGTTCATTGGGCTAATACAGACCCAAACTTGGCATCTCTGCTGGGTCTGAGGCTACTTACGAAATGTCTCAGGGTACACAGAGGCCAGCCATAATCCATGTAGGGTCTACAGACTTTTGCAAGGGGGTAGGGTCTCAGGAAGTTATGAGGGTGGAGCTTTGAGAGTTCACCAGTTTAAACCAGATTAAGATTTTGCCATGTGGAGGGAAGGCCCAAGACAGAAAAGGTGGTGCCTGTGGTTGTGGGGGAAGATGGCCCTCAACCAGAAGTCAGACAACCCAGTTTCTCTCTGTGTGGTGTCTCTGCCTCCACTTTCCTAAACGTGAATGAAATTCATTGTGAGTATTTTAAGAGAAGCATGCAACACAGGACCAAGCTGGTTGACAGAACTTACTTAGGCTGTGGGCAAGTTGGGCATGGCAGGACTTCACGGAATTGTCAGGGTGGAGTTAATGCTGTGTGTGCTGGGGGAGAGGTTCAGCTCAAGAAAGCTGTTGCCCATGTGCCATGTGCAGAGAGAGACTCAACACAGGCACATTGACAGCTTCTCCTTCACCTGTCTCCCTGAAGCCACACCACTCAGTCTCTCCCTTTGTAACTCTGACACCCCCAGTCCCTCTGGAGATTTTAGGGTGAGTACCTGCAAACAAGATTTTTTGAGCTGTCCCTTTAAGAGGGCGCATGGGTTTGCAGCAGTCTCCCGTTTTCACCCAGATGTACAGAGCCCACCGATTTTCACAGTGGATATTATTTAGGTTCCTTTCCTGGCACTGGAACCCTGGGCTCAGGAGCTTGGTATGGGGTGAAGGCCCAGTGATCCTAAGGGAGACCTCTGAAACTGAGATATCTTTATATATTCTCGGTCCCAGCATGCAGGTCCTGGGCAGCCTGATTCAACTCTCCACTCTTCTTACCAGTTTCTATGTGGTATCTTCTGTATATCCTTATTTATATGACTTCTGTTCAGCTAGTCTTGAGATGATTATCCTGGCTGATTGTTCTATAATTTAGTGGTCACGGGAGGAGGTGACTGAAGCTTCCACCGACTCTGTCATCTTTGATCGGAATCCCTTGTTCTGTTGATTTATTTGTGCATCAGTGTAACACTCCTAGTTATTAAAGGTCTATTACATGTATTCAATAAAATATGTAAGAGAAGGACAGACCTCCTTCACTTACTCTCTCCCACTTAGAAGTTTTCTGACTATTTTTGGTCCTATTAATTCATTTCCTGCCCCCTAATTATTAGTAATTTTGACTTTTGGACCAATTATTACATTTAAAGGTGTTCCTGCTAGGCAATGAATTAATTAAGCAGATTACAGAGATAAAGATTAGAATAAATGAGACGGAGAAAGGGAGAAGTAGAGAGAAGGAGAGGGAGAAAGAAAGAGAGACGGAGAGAAGGAAAGATTGCATCATTTCTGGAAGTGGCATGTAAAGTACTTCTCTTGTCTTTTCATAGCCAAGAGGAAGACTTGCCAACATTTCCAAAGGACAAGCCCTAACC
Source organism: Mormoops blainvillei (assembly GCA_004026545.1). Taxonomy (NCBI): domain Eukaryota; kingdom Metazoa; phylum Chordata; class Mammalia; order Chiroptera; family Mormoopidae; genus Mormoops; species Mormoops blainvillei. The sequence continues at coordinate 8,441 of PVJD01000520.1, read as the reverse complement.
TCAGTTAATTGGCAACTATCTTGTGATCCAGACACCAATCCCAAGGTTTAATATTCTCATATCATAATTTGTTTTATAACATTCTTTTATCCACTCCTTAGGATGTTTTATTTTGTAAAGCTAACATATGTTACTTAAACTTTAAAATATATTATTGGGGTGACTCGGTATTGTTTTATATTATCTTAGCACCAGAAATTAGTGATACTCGTAGCTAAATATGTAATGATCCTGAACAGAAACATACTGACCATTGTATAACTGTAGACCATTATGCTATTAATAATCTTGGAATTGAACTGTTCAATATCCAGGTTGGTCAGCAAAACAAAGAATGTTGAAACTGACCTATTCTGTGTGCTGATGGAGAAGAAACAAATGATTTCTCAAGTAAGAACTCTGGGTTGCTTAGAAAAGAACTTAACTGAGAAAGATATTCTCACCTCATAAATATCTCAGGTAATTTGGTTCTTCCTATTCCATCCTTAGCAAGCACAAATCGGGACAATCAGTGAGGCATTATCAGCCAAGGAAATGTATGAAAGCTACGCTCCTTTCCTCATGTAGCACAGTTTATGCGGTGCCCAGAGGCAGACCCTATAGCCAGATATATTCATCTTGTTCAAAACATGCAAATTTTATTATTCCATCTTTCTAGTTATCACCATCTTCCCTTGATGGTTTGTTCCCTTCCATCTACTTATAGAAGTTTGCATATTTTTGTCAAACTGTCAGTCTCTGGAAAGGGATCTACCATTTACTGGGCATCTAATATATCTTATTTCTCACAGTGAATTTAATTCCATCCCAGTTTCTCTGCTTTCAAAACTCCTGAGTTTGATATCATTGCTGCAGTTTTGCAAGTGAGATGCTGAGTCATAGTTTTAGGTGAGCTTGGGCAATAAGCTTTACTTCTAGATCTATTAGGGCCAGAGAGAGTAAGGGCCTGAAATCCTTGACTTCCTCGGGTAGAGATTCCCCAGAGAAGAGAGAGAATTCATTCCATCAGCCAAAGGAAATTTGGGAACAATTATGGAAGAGAAATTATCTACTAAGATGGATAAAGCCATTCCACCCTTAACAAATTAGTTCACATAACAAACCACACCAGATTTTATTCCACAGAACAAAATTTGATGCATATTTTATTTTCTTCTTGTCCTGAAGGATCTTATGATGAGTCTAGGTGTCCTATCTATATCACATTTTTCTAATTGTCCAGTTTAGTATTTTAATCACAGAAGGAAATAAGGTAAATTTGACTTTACTTGTTCTACCAAAAACAAGGTTGTCCCTTAGAGATGCCAACGTCTTCCACTTGTTAGTATTGACCAATATTTTATGGATGTGTTTTTGTACTTTGTTGTTGTATTTGGCATACTCACTGATTTATAGTCTAAGGACTCACTCTCTACACTTCCTTTCTCTAAAACTGAAAATGTATTTTGTTTTTAGTTTTCCAGTGAATCCTCTGAGAAAGCAGATGGTGGATCAGATCTCAGGCCAAGTTCTCTCAGTATCTGGGATATAATCCAATCAGCCGGGGACCCTAGAACTCATCTGTACTTATATGCTCCCTTATCCATCATTCTGTACCTCAACAGCTGCTCTCTACTATCTGCTCAGCCTTCCCTACAAAAATCCTTCTTCTTGACAGAAAATATGGCTATAATAAGCATACTGATTAATTCTAGTTTGTCTTAATTATGAGTAGCTTTATATTAATATCTTCAAATGCCAGGCAAATCCTTTCCTGGTTTTCCACTTGTCTTAGAATACTAAATCCTTTTTCACACTCCTCAATTCAATCCTTCTTTTTGCCTTTGCATATTTTCTCTTTGAGATATTGTAAATTTTTATGTTTCTGAACCTATATTTACAGATTTCTGCTAACTTCTTTTATTGTTATATTAGCATAGTTTTAGTAAATACAGGAGGATAATAACCAGTTGTCAATGGAAAATGGCTCGCTCGGAAGTAGTGTGATGCTGCTTGTATGACACTGGTGCTGAGACCCCCATGACGATCGGTAGCAGCCATTGAGGGCAGCGAGCTTTTTGACAGAACATGCCAGTGTGTTAGCAGCTTCCTGACAAATTCAAACTTAGGCTTCCTCCATTCTTCTCATATAATATCAGATAATGAAAAAACTGTTAGGTTATATTTCCAAGGGGAATTCAATCTAAGTCATGGGAAAGATGTGATCCCTTAGGAAGATTCTAATGGTAAAAAGGGTAAAAATTAAAAAAATTGAAAAACACTTCCCAAAGTTCCTGGACTTGGTGAGATAGGTTTAAAGTAAAAAAGCCAAAAGTGTAGACTTAAGTGGAACAACAATTGGGGTGTGAGGAAATGAAGGACAATGTGGGCTCCCAGAAGCCAAGAGATAGAGTATGTAGTCACCTATCTTAAATGACACTTAGGGATAAAATAGCATGAAAAAAAACAGTTTCAAAAATTAGACTTGTAAACACAGAGGGCACTTGTGATCTTGAAAGGAACAGTGCCCTAGGGCTGATGGGGTACAGAAGCACAGTTGAAATTGAGTGAGAGAAGTATGAGGAAAGGATGTAGAGAGTGGTAACAGAAATTCATTAGAAGACATTTGGCTCTGAATAGGACAACAAACTGAAGTGGTAGTTGAAGGAAGATGAGAATATAAGAAATCATATATATATTTTTTATTTTAAAGAAAATTATGTTTTTATGTTAAAGTAAATGAGAAAATAGATGAGGGAATTGATGACGCAGAGGGAGAGCAAACAGATGCCTAAGTCCCAGAGAAGGCAGTGGGATGGAATTTGGTGTAGAAGTGGGAGGGCTGTCCCTTTGCCCTTTGACAGTAGCAGAGCACATTGCCAGCAGCAACACTCTAAGGGTAAGGGATGCAGAGGTTGTGTGGAAGGGTGTGGTAGGCTTACTAAGGAGTTAAAGCTTGAGCAGAGAGCTGAAAACTAGCATTCTGTTTATCACCAAGATGTAGTCGGGGCGAAGGTGAGAATGGGTGTGAAAGAGATCATTTGTTCCCCAGACAGGAAGTGTTTTGATGCATTGGAATGGTTGAGAAACAGAAGAAAGATGCAGCCAATGTTTACTAAACAAAGGAATATTTTTTGTCAACTTAATGGAGTACATATATTTCATTTCTTAAATTGATTTTAATTAAATTAAGTTTTTACTGAGTTTGAATTTTAAAGTAATTTTTTGTGGATGGTTGGCTTAACTGATATTAGTATCTTTATTTCTCAATCTATAAATCTCTCCAAAATAATTTGTTCACAGCCTTTTCTGTATGTTAATTATCAGTGAAACCAACTTGGACAAAATGTCCCATGTGAAGTGAAATCATTTCACCTTAAATAGTTTGTCATATCTGTGTCAAAATGAAGCAGTTTTGATTTGCCACAGTTGAGGTGGGAGGGAAATTGCTGCACGTTACAAGCCTGAGTCTGCTTCTATTGCGCCTCTTGAGGTTGACCTTAATGCTCCAGTAACTTCTCCAAGTCTGTGTTTTTTCAAGTGTTTGTAATGCTCAGTGTTGAACATACCTTTGGACGACTCTTTCAGATAAGGAAGTTTGCAGAACATCTGGTCTGAAAGTGAGTTTTAAAAATTAAAACGGGAAGTAAAACTGTTTTCCAAATTATAAATGACCAGATCAGCATACAGAGAAGTGTTTGTATGAGTCATGAAATTTAAGAGGAAAAATATCTATGAAGAAAAAAGCAGGGAAGAAAAATACTTCAGTGAATACAAATTATACCATTCAATAATAAAATACTAAAAATATAAATAAATTTATGACAATCCAATGTGTAATAATAAGACTCAGCTTTCCCTCTCTATCTTCATTAAAAATCTAGGAAAAAACTCTCAAGATCTCAGGGTTTTAACAGGAAGGAATCTAGTGATTCCTGATTATACCTCCTCATTTTCTCACTGATAAAGATCCAGATCAGCAATCTGAAGCTACCCCGTTTTTTGAATTTATCATTAATTTTTAATCCTCACCCAAGGATATGTTTATTGGTTAGAGAGAGATAGAAACATCGATGTGAGAGAGAAACATTGAACATCAATCGGTTGCCTCCTGTACACACCCCAACCAGTGATTGAGCCCGCATCCCAGGTATATACCCTGACCAGGGACTGAACCCACAACATTTTGGTGCATGTTAACGATGCTCCAACCAGCTGAGCCACCAGGCCATGACTGAAGCTACCTATTTTACTACCTCCCAAATTCATCTTGCAGTGGCAAAGAACAAAGCTATAGAGGCACTTTTATTTCAGCATGAAAGATCAGTGAAATGTTATCTTTCACGGGCTTTGTAGACTGACAGAAAATGGATAGAATAATAAACAGGTAAAGTTGATATTGACAAGGAGCTGATGTATTTATACCAGTGAGTTTAAAATAAAAAGTCTTGTTTGGTGGTAAAATGAAAGAAACTGCCTCCATCCCCAGTCAAGCCACCTTACATGTTTAACCAACAGCAGGAATGAAAACAAGAGTATGTAATGTGGACAGAAGGGTGCTATGTATTTTACCAAAACCTTCTGAAGGCCCTTCAAATGACAGAGCACTCATATCATGAAGATTCTGCTCATGATGCTCCTGGTTTGCCCTCGCACAGGTGGAACACACTAAAACGCGAGCCCTGATGGCAGTAAGTCTAGCCAATGTGATGACAAGAATATCCCCATTCCAGCAAAAGTAGGGTAATACCCATAGGCACACAAGTCCTGGGGACAACAGAAACTCCTAACCAGGAGTACCAAAACTAACAAAAATTTTTTCACAGTACAGCCCTGGCCAGGTGGCTCAGTTGATTGGAGCATCACTTGTTCACCAAAATGTTGTGGGTTCAGTTCCCAGTTAGGGTACATACCTAGGTTGCAGATTCCATCCCCAGTCAGGGTGCATATGGGAGGCAACCAAATGATATTTCTCACATCAATATTTTTCGCTCTCTTCCCCTCCCTCTCTCTCTGAAATTAATAAACATAACCTAGGGAAAAGATTTGAAAATTTTCACAATACATCCTAATCACTCAAAAACTAAAATCAATAATAATTGTAATACAGATTTGTTCTTTAAGAAGAAAAGGAAGGAAGGAAAGAGGGGATGAGGGAAGGAAGGATGGAGAGAAGGAGAGGACAGAAGGAAAAAAGGAAATATTGTACACAAACTACACAAAGAAAAACTCCAAGTGCCTTGTGTAAAGAGGCAGCTGAAAATGAGTTTTGGAACTAATACCAAGAATCTGGAAGTAACGTCTAGCATGCGAAACGAAGACTAGAAAAAACTTCATCCAATGCCTGCATCTGAGTTTTCACAGAATGAAAAAAGTCAAACATAAGCCCTGGCTGTACTTTGGAGTCTGAATTTACTTTCACCATGTTATATGTGGCAACCTTTTGAGCTGATAAAGTAGCACATAAAGTCCTCCACAACCCCAGGAAAGGCAAGCAGGAAATTCCCCCACAGCGATTCTTGCAATCAAGGGCATGTCTGGTCCCCAAAGGATAACTCATGATGCTAGTGGTCCCACTGGAAAAACTACAACAAATATAAGAAATGCATATAAGGAAATTTTCCAGAAGAGAGTGTTAGGAGGTATAGAAATAAATTCAGAATACATCACAAAGAAATAATGTGAGGAATATGGGAGAGAGTTCTAGAAAGAAAGGCTTGCAAAATTTGAAGAGAAAATGGGGACGTTTCACATTTAAAAAATTTTAAATAACAAACCAAATACCAAGGAAGAAAAAAAAATTACTCATGATAATTCATATTGAAACATAATCATTAAAATAAAGGGCAAAATAACAATTATCTCTATCAGCCAAGTTAATATTGGATTTTCTAGCAAGCCTAATAATCAGCAAAAAAATAAGAAAAATGGTTGTAAAGGATGAAGTAAAATTAATTATTCTGAATTACAGAAGCTATGCTTTTTCTACTTAGAAAATTCAAAAAAATATACAGAATATCAAAACTAAAGAAAACTAATAAAATCAGCATAAAAAACAGAACTTTATATACAGATATTAGCAATTAGAGTATGTACTTTTAACAAGTTTTTCATGAGATACATAGTATATAATTTTCTATTTTTATGACTGCAATTTTTACATGGCAAAGGCATATACATATAAATATATATTATAAATGTAAGCTAAGTGCTTATTGTAAATTAAACAAAAAACTATATTCCCAAAAGTTTCAAATGTTATATAACAGTTTATTAGGAAGAATAAGCACTTTAAGAACTGGAAGAAAAATTTAATAAGTAGCAGTGGGGAAACCGGGTGCACATATTAAAAAATAGAGATTATTGAACATCAAAAATAAAAAATTCAAATCAATGACTATGAAAAATAAAACTTTAAAATTTTTAGAAGAAAATATAGAGTATTTTTATGACACACCTAAAATAACATAAATTTTAAAATGAACAAAGTCAAAGTGAAATTGAGGAATCTTATGTTAGAGCAAACTGCTTTCATGCTTCCCTACCAAACCCTTGTCTTGAAAGAGAATAGAAATTACTTAGAAATATCTGTGGATTACTTAAAGTAATGGTAACCTAACTACAATAAAAGAACAATACTTTCAAAGATGAAAACATTTTTAGCTTTCATTTATGACTATAATGTAATAAAATTAGAAGCAAAAACAGAACAGAAAATACAACTACTTTCATATTAAAACAAACAAAAATCCTCTTCTAAATAACCCTCGTCTCAATTAGAAATCAAGACACAAATATAGGCCAATTAGAAAATAATAGCAATTGACAATCATTTTTTAGAAAGTGTTAAAAAAAGACTTCAGCTAAAACACTGAGAAGGAATTACTAGTCCTTAAGTAAAAAAAAAAAGAGAGAGAGAGAGAGAGAAAACATATTTACTTATTTTAAAAAGAAAGTAAAATGTCAATAAACTTGAAAAGATAATGTCAATATAATATATAAAGTAGAGAAATAAATCAGTTTGACTTATTTCACTTAGCTTAATATGCTCTATGTCTATCCATGTTGTGGAAAATGGTAAGATTTCATTCTTTTTTAAAACCAAGTAATATTCCACTAAATATATGTGCCACTTCTTTATCAAATTGTTTATCAGTGGACACCTAGATGACTGCAATGAACATAGGGATGCACACATATCTTTTTGAATTAGTGTTTTGGATTTCTTCAGATAAACACCAGGAAATGGGATGCTAGATCATATGGTAGTTTTATTTTTAATTTTTGGAGGAAAGTCTATACTATTTTCCATATTGGCTGCAAAAATTTGCAATCCCACCCACAGTATATGATGGTTTCTTTCTCTTCACATCCTCACCAACACTTGCTGTTTGTTGATTTTTTGATGAAGCCATTCTGACAAGTTTGAGGTGTCATTGTGGTTTTAATTTCTATTTCTGTGATAATTAGTGATTTTAAGCATTTTTGCATATGTCTATTGAAAATACCATATGACATACTATGTGGAATTTAAAAAAAACAAAATAAACAAACAGGGTAAAAACAAACTCATAGGTAAAGAGAACAAATTGATGGTTGCCCTATGGGAAGGGACTTAGGTGACTGCGTGAAAAAGGTGAAGGGATTAAGAACTACAAATCGGCAGTTATAAAATAGTTATGGGATATAAAGCACAACACAGGGAATATAGTCAATAGTATTGTAATAGCTATGTATGCTGCAAGGGGAGTACAAGATTTATCAGGGGGAACACTTTGTAAATTATATAAATGTCTAACCACTATACTATATACCTGAAGCTACTGTAATGCTGAATGTCAACTGTAATTTAAAAAATTAAAAAATTTTAAAGAAATTAGTTTGGGTATATGAAAATACCAATAGTAGGATGAAACTATGACCTGAACAGACACATCTTCAAGGAGGACATACACAGGTCCCAGAGACATACGAAAGGGTGCTCAGCATCACTAGTCATCAGAGAGATGCAAATTAAAACCTCAGTGAGATATCACTTCACACCAGCCAGAATGACCACCATCAAAAAATCAACAAACAACAAGTGCTGACAAGGATGTGGAGAAAAAGGAGCCCTAGTGCACTGTTGGTGGGAATGCAGACTGGTGGAAAATAGTTTGGAATTTCCTCAAAAAATTAAAAATGGGACTGCCTTTCGACCCAGCAATTCCACTGCTGGGATTATACCCTAAGAATCCCAAAACACCATTTCAAAAGAACCTATGCACCTCAATGTTCATAGCAGCACAATTTACAATAGCCAAGGGCTGGAAGCAACCTAAGTGCCCATCACTAAATGAATGGATCAAAAAGCTGTGGTACATTTATACAATGGAATAGTATGCAGCAGAAAGAAAAAGCTACTACCCTCGTGATAGCATGGATGGAATTGGAGAACATTATGCTAAGTGAAATAAGCCAGG